>JAGKPW010000404.1:0-460971 GCA_019926035.1 Melaleuca alternifolia | reverse complement strand
CAACACATTAACATGATTTTTTTGTATGAAAAGAGAAATTCCATCCAAAAATCTGCTCCAACCCTGAATTAACTTAGTCCTCTGCAAAATCGATGAAACCATACAGTACATGGCTATCAGATTTATATATGGCTAAATATCAAAACCTCTCAAAGATTTCGGATTATTATAAATATCCTAATGGTTTATCACAATTTACACAATGTAAAAAGTAACATTCCGCTACTCACTAAATATAATTACAAGAATTGTGAGATATTCATCATACAAGTCTTCAAAATTAAAATAATAATTATAGATTGTTGTATGTCATCTAGATTTTGATTGGCCTAAAGTATGTTGGGCAAACTATATGCGCAATGGATCAATGCTGGGAAATTTAAAAAAAAAGGACAGTTTGAATTGACATATTGGATTAGACAGCTTGGGTTGAACCGACATCATGATTGAGAAAATGCTTGTGCCTTTGGCCTTTCTTGGTTACAGTCATGTGAATGGACATTGGATTTAGACAGCTTGGGTTGAGTGGCACAAAAATTGAGAAAATGCTCGCGCCTTTGGTCTTTCTTGCTGACGATCATCTGATTAAGTTAATGTACTTGAGAATTGCTTCTACCATCTCATGTATTATCACTAATTCTCAACCTACATTGCACGTATTTTCTTTTCATATTTTATTTGTAAAAGAATACATCTATCTAAAAGCACATTCAGAGTATCCAAAATACAACGCACATTGTCTTTTGTTATTCTAGCTATAATAATTTATAAATAGTTTCACTCAACCTTAATACAACAAAAATCTCAGCAATTCACGCCTTAAAAATAAAAATAAAAGAACGAAAATGAAGGGGGGAAAGACAAAAATTTTTGTGTTAGATCATTGAACTAAGATTTTTGTCAATATAAAAACATGATGTAAGCGAACTATTATTCTTACTAATGTCTCAATGTTTTAATGTAATACATAGACACAATCTTTAAATCGCGAAGTGTTTTCACACTAATATATCTATTGATTGAAAAGGAAAACAAAGCAATATTGGAGGCGAAAACACTAACAGCATCAGGACCGCATAGTTTAATAATCATGAAAAAAAAACAATTTAGAAATTTCTAACCTTTATTTTTTTTAATTTCATTTTTTCAGGTTTTAGTCTTGCTTATGATGTAGCATCATCAGCTCCATATATGCACCAATTGTCCCCAGAGCACATTAAGAAGAATTGTATTTAATTTTCTATCACGTAACAGAGAATGGTGTTAATGGAAATAACCAATTGCAGCCAATTTTTAGCATTTGATTGCATTATTTAAACTTTTTGAAATTCGATTGCAGCATTCAAGAGTTAGTAAAGATTAGTGCTCTTGCCCACACTTTTTATGGATTTTATCTCTACCATCTTTTAATATTTGTTAATTAGTAAAAACTTGTGCTATTATTCATTTAATACCATGGATATGATGGCATAGACCTGATTACCCGAAAGTCAATGGAACCACATTACCGTACGCACATCCTGATTCGTCTGTTTAGGCTTTGCAGAGATTACTAGGAAGGAGCTGATTCACATCCTTGCTAATATGCCGTCCGTCAACATTACAATTAATTTTTAGGGATCTCCTAGGAGAGTGTGTGGGGGAGAGTACATAGCAAACAATGATTTATAGGTGTTAACCGATCAAAATAATTGGAAAAGCTGCTTCGGAATCCGGATTCCAACAATTCCAGGAATCCGACGAACGCCCTTCTAATTTTTCCTTATAAAATTCATTTGATTCCACTTTAGAGAGATATCAATCATAAAATATACCACTAAAGGTATGTCATAGTAAACAATAGCGGCATATTAAAACGAAGGAGCCAGTTATGTTTTAATAACTAATAGCGGTATGACGATCGGCATGACGGCAAATCAGGAACTAAGGTATGTATAGTAAGCAATAGGGGGCATGACGACAAAGCAGCACATGAGCAACCCAACCTGAGGTGTAAATAAAGAAGCAAGACATCCGCTTATATATATGCGGATCATTCTGTTCTTCTCACGACTGCAGACATTCCTTCTGCTCTTGCAGCTCTGTCTCTCCTTCCTGTTTTTCACACCCATACAGAGTCAAGCATGCCGATTTTCGTGCGTGATCAGTGGAACAACATCGATGCCGTCGTCACCTTCATTGTCCCAGTTCTCGTTAACTTCCTTACCATGAAATGTCAGGGGACGCCCCATTCTCCGTTTGACACCCACCCCATCACCATCTTCCTCACCATCTTCACCCTCCTTCTCTATTGCTCCTTGTCCCTTCCACTTGTTGCTCGTCTACCAGCCTTTCGTACTGCTTGCGGTGCCCGCACCTTTCTCTTCCTCAGGGTCCTTTCCTTTCTCTCTGTAGGTTTCCTCACATCGTTGTTGTTCCGAGGCCTCTCCTTCTTTCTCCTCTATTTTCCGTTATTGATACCGCTCTTTGCAGCTCACATTTGGAGTCTCATTCAGAAGCTCAAGCAAAAGATGCTAATAGTCGCGTTTGTCCATTGGTTCCACCATCGGGGAGAAGTGCCTCCGCCAGTACGGTTGCCGATATAAATTTCATGTGAGAATTGTAGTACTTGCTGCTGTTCAACCAGTCACTGTTAGCGGTACAAGAGGAAATAAAGGCAACAGTAGGCAGTGTAGTGTGATAGACTGGTGTTGGATGCTTGTCTGCTCAAAAGGAATAAATTTTATAGTATTTAAGTTGTCCCATGATCATAGCTTCATTGAGGGACTCAAATTGACAAGTTGTCTGCTCTGTTGTAATGGGAGTCTACTATAACCCCAAGGATAGTTGTCTGGATAAAGCATCAATTCATATCAATAGTCCATTCCAAATGTCCTGGATTTCGTTGTATTATTAGATGTGCTACGTTAATTGTCAATGAAATTCCTTTTCGCTGCTGGATTTTCCTTTCTTTCAAATTTGCCTGTGTCTTGTCTATTATAGCCCAATGAACGACGCTGTGAAAGGGGATGAAAGCCCTAATTTTATGCCCGTTTCTTGGCAGTGAAACTAGGTTGAGGTCGCTCCCATTGGTTGTTCCTGTGCGTTTTCAGTTATGCTGTGATCCAAAATTTTGCGGTTCGAGTCCAAATCGGTGAGCATTTCGCTTTGCATTTTGGATTTTTCTGGGTTTTTGTTATTAAGCTTGTTTTGTCTTTAATGGTATTGGCTTCCATTTTCACTTTCAACCGTTGTTCTGTCTTGATATATGCTTTAATGCTGGGTTTTTCAGTTCAATTGTCTACGTGACTCGTGTCTGATGTTTGGTCTTGGCATAGAGTTAGCAAGGGAGAGTTCAATGAGTAGGAATATTCAGAGTGATTTTCATGGGGAGATTTGTTTGAATTAGATGTCGAAGTTGACTTGTAGCAGGGGTCAAGTGTCCCCCTACTTGTTTTTGACCAATAATGTCATCATCCATATGATAAAATCGGAGAGGACCCCTTCATAATGTTCTTCCTTGCTCTTTTTTGCTGCATTCTGCTCTCAAAAAATGTTGTTCTTGCTTAAGGGTTCTTTTTTTGAATTGATCCCTCTGAGAAACAATTTGAGAATTGTTCAACTCAGATGCAATTGTCTTAAAGTTGAAAGCTGAATCTTCTTGCAAGGTTGCTGCCTTAATGTGATGCCAAAAAGAGAGGCACTAAGATTTGGAATTTTCCAATAATGTGATCAGAGTGATTTGGCTTGTAGGAATAATGTGGAGAGTTCAATGAGTAGGAGTATTCAGAGTGATTTTCATGGGGCGATCTGTGAGAATTAGGTGAAGTTGGCTTGTTGCAGGGGTTAAGTGTCCCCCTACTTGTTTTGACCAATAATGTGATTGTCCATCCAACAAAATCGGAGAAGACCCCTTCATAATGTTTCTCCTTTCTCTTTTGTGCTGCATTCTGCTCTCAGAAAATGTTGTTCTTGCTTAACGTTTCTTTTTTTGAATTGATCCCTCTAAGAAACAATTTGAGAATTGTTCGACTCAGATGCATTTGTCTTAAAGTCGAAAGGTGAATCTTCTTGCATGGTTGCTGCCTTAATGTAATGACAAAAAAGAGGCACTAAGATCTGGAATTTTCCACCATTGACTTGAGTTAAATGCAAGTGATGCCGGTGAAATCCAGCTTAGCAAGGAGGCTTTCTGTGTTTGATGATCTGTACAGCTTGGTTCATTTATTTTATTCATAAACTTGCATCATTTCTTTTTTCCTGAGATAATGATCTGTGGGCATATTTTTCAGCTGTTTGGAGTCACGGATATCAGGGATGTGTGCGTTACCACTGTACCTTACTGCTTTTTCAGGCTTTCAATTGTTATTTTTTTATTTTAAAGATATAGGACCTCTGATGCTGTCGTATATATCCACAATTCTAATCTAATGGCATCTATCTTCTTTCTGAACAATTTTCAGGTTCTGCTGCACTTGTAAAAAATTTGCTTGTGCAGCCTTTATTTAAGCCACTATCTTTGGTTGATTTCAGTCTTTTAGTTCTGTAGTGGCTGGTGAAGTCTCAGTGACCCTTCCTCATGGCAACTGCAATCCATCTAATCCCCAAAGGGCTTACCAAGTTGTTGTTGCTGCTGCTTGTGATATCGGTACAGGCAAGGATGGAGAACTTCTCTGGAGGCCACCCTCAGATCTCAAATTTTTTGAGAAGATTATTCTCTCCACGATTGATCCTGGGAAAATTAATGCAGTCGTAGTGGGTAGAAGAACATGTGCAAGTATTCCCGCTGAGCATAGGCCTCTTCCTGGCTGACCCAATGTTGTCCTCACTCATTCTGGAAGTTTCGATATTGCAACTGCAGAGAAATGTCATCAAATGTGGAAGCATGCGTACTGCCTTGGATTTATTGGCTTCACCTCCTTAGTGTTTATATCAATTGAGAAGTTTTTGTTATTGGCGGTGGCCAGAGTTAGCTGAATCTCTGTTCATAGCTACAATTGCATATAGGTTCTTCCCTTTCTACCTTACTAACTTTCCTCTTTTGGTGCAGGGAAGCTCTCGATGCTCCTGCGTGTGATGCTATCCACATAATTAAAATCGAGACACCAGTTGAATTTGACACTTTTGTGCTGATGGGTGGTACTTCTGTCTGTCACCCATGGTACTCGTCCTTTTGCGTCATTGAAAACAACTTCTAATAGCTACTTATGTCCATGCAGGATGTTCTGCAGTAGATTTCTGCCTCAGAAAAAAGTTATGATGTTCAACGGTAACACAGATTCTGTTAATTTGAGGTGAAGAATTTTACCTTTCTGCTCAAGAAGATTTTTGTTAGAGACATTGAGATCACCCGTATCGGAGATTAGTTGAAGATGTACTGTTAGATGGCATTCCGAAGGAAGACAGGACTGAAAATGGTACTGAATCAAAATTTGAAGCCAGGTGTGTTTTGTAAACCAATAATATCTTGTTGGCTGTTACATTCTATCTGGCACATCTTTTCTAGCAACTAGTAATCACTCTGTTCTCTTTCTGCAGATGTGGTTCAATCTGCGCAAAACCTTCTCTCTTTTGACAACTAAGGTGTGCTGCTCCAAGCTGGTCTAGCTTTTCACTATCTTCTTCTTGTCAAAATCATTTATGAGAAGTGGAAGGCTTTCATCCTAAAGTCTCTGACTGAGATATTGCTACTGACTTGTCTGACAAAGTGTTTTGGCACAGAGTTGTTGAAGAACTCTTCTGGTTCATAAGTGGTTTTACAAAAGCTAAGGTAATGACCAAGGTTATTGTTTTTTTTTTTGCAGAGCTTGCATTTAGAAAACACCGCCAGTTAGTGGCCCACATGTTTGAACTCTATACGCGCTATAAAGCAAATGAATTGCTGCTTTTCTTAATTTGTTACTGATCGTTGCCATAGACTATCAGTCATCTTAATGGAATGTATCAGTGACTTGCATTGCACTTCCACTTAGATAGATTAGATATTTCATTTTAAGCAATTGTCATTCAAGACAATTGCTGAATACCATTCGCCCAACAACTATTTCTGCAGTACTATATCAGAGTTACTAATCATTGCCGTAGTCTGGTTGTAATCTTAACGGAATGAATAAGTGAACTGCAACTGATTCTTTGCACTTCCACTTTGAGATACAAGAGACTGAATTTAAGCATTCATGGATTAAGAAGATTGCTAAACAGGATTTGTCCAACAACTATGTTTGCACTACTAGTACCTCCTCTTCTCCCAGATTAATCAAATGGAAGTGCTGTCTAGGCTAAACATCAAAGCAATCGCATTCTACTACTAATTTTGTTTAGTCATACGTTTTGCTTGGTATCCTACTCGTTATTAAGTTCTTGCATAGCATTCCTAATTTGCTGGGGAAATTTTGAAACTTTTCAATATTATCAGTTTTTACATCCTTTTACAGTCGAGCAAGTTTCCACCTCATTCTGTAGAACTGTCTGGCTTTGTTTTGGTATGAAGTAATTGAAAGTGAAGCCATTATAATAAGACCACATATTTTTCAGCTTCCACCACACTTTTAGGTAAAACTCAGTTGATATATTGGCTCTGTATCTTCAGAAAGATGTCTACCGAAAACCATGCTTATCAAGTTTGGATCGTGCTATTAGTTGAGATATCTCTATGTATTTGCCGTCTTATGATCTCCGGTCAAGATTAGATTATGAAGACAACCTGTAGGAACCTTAACCTAGAGCTAACTATAAAAACTGATTGACATTTTTGCCAGGACATACCGAGACTTTGCGTCGCGTCTGATAGAACAACAGCCTGTTAGTGACAAATAAGAATCACTGGTTGAGGAATGTTAAAGTTATCGTTTGGACATACAAGATGGAACTGCAGTCATGTTCATAATTTGCTATAATCAATCACCTAAAAGGAAAGTTAAGCTTGAGGATTTGAAATATCTATTTTGAGAGGCATTGATGCTTTGATCGAGCATGTAGGTTACTCTTCCTTTAATAGATGAATGTACCTTTGATGTTGTTTTAATGGAATGACGACTCCATAAAGTTGAGTTGGGAAATTGTAATAATCGAAGTGAATAGACACGGTCTTTGAAGTTGCAATTTAGGGATGACATTTACATGAAATGTAGATTGATGTGATAACTCCAATGTGGGCTTAATTGCCTTTGCTCTTAATTGGGAGATGTAACTGGTTTCCTGCACTTATATCACTTGGGAGGTATCCAGGTTGTGTCCATTCGCCTTTAAAAAACTCTCGACTGTCTAATGTTGGGATGACTTTGTAAGACTAATTTGAGAATGTCCATTTTCCAACAGATTCTTCAGGAAAAAGGCATTCCTATATGGGATGGCAATGCATCTGGAGATTACGTTGACCATTTCGCATCCAATTCATGCAAACCAAATATGTGTGGTTCATTTTTATTTTTACCTTAATGACATTTGCCTTCGTCTGAAAGATTGAGAAGAAGGTGACCTAGGACCAACTTATGGCTTTTAGTGGCGGCATTTTGTGCTAGGTTGGTTTTCCTTAACGTAGTTGTTCAGTCATTATTCGTTGCGACAATATGGTTTAATGATGTTTTGTAGGTCGTATGTCACCGGTAATCTGCATGCTGACTTACGGGCCAAGGATTTGATCAGTTATTGGATGTTATTCACAAGATCAAGAACAATCTTGATCGTCAAATCACATGCTCTGCTTGTAGTCCTTATAATTAAAAACTGATGTCACTTCAACTTTGCCACATGTTTGCACAAGTAAGATATATTTGGTTTCATTTTCCCGAATTCTCTCTGTTTTCTTTCTTATCTTTGTTTGATTAACCCAGTTTTACCTTTGAAGTTTTATGTTGCCAATGGGGAATTGTCGTGTCAAATGCATCACCACTCTGATGACATGGGATTGGTAGTTCCATTCAACATTGCTTCTTATGCTCTCCTAACAAGCATGATTACTCATGTTTGTGGTATGTATGTATCCGTTAGAAAAAAACATCCCAATATTTGTGGTATGCTCTTCTCTGTATTGTTTGTAATGGCTATTGACTAGTATTGATTAACAGAGTTGTGGAGTACTGTAATTGCTGATGTGAGGGGAGTGACTCACATATGACTTTCTTATGCTTTTACAGGATATTGGTCGGAGAGGACTATGCTTCTATAGAAAACTTATTACTGGGATTACTGTTATAATAGTTTACACTCTAGTGGCTGCTAGAGGATTACAAGCTTTGATTTCCGAGCATAAAGGGTGGAATGTATCCTACTGATAGGAGGATATAAACATATGAACTAGTACTTATTTCAAGGTTTTCTTCTACAGATCTTTCTCCCAGTGATTTTGTCCGTGCTATGCTCATGTTTATCATACCCATGTTACACTTGCACAGGAACAACTTCGGAAAGGACCCAAGCCTTTCCAATGAGTAATCTGCAATAAAATTGCAGGATGGTCACTTTTCTTTTTATTTTGTTGTTTTGACTCAACTTATCTTCTTCTGTACTCATTAACACTCCTGTTCAGATATATAGCTTTTAAAGAAAAACCCAGAGAGAAAGGATATAGAGTCTTTTGTTGCAGCTGGTTTCAAACTCATTGGATATGACCCTCAAAGTAAACTAAAAATGAAAATGGCAGATCGGAGTTAAATAACGTGGGTAGGATTTCCTAATTACCTGCATTCCCTCTAATATTGTCAGTTGTATCTTCTTGGTCAGAATACTAATGGTAAACAATTTTATTACAATGTCCGCAACAGCACAACCTTTTAGGAAACATTTGGGGATTGCAATTGTTTCAAGTGATATTAAAGAAGGCTTCGTCAATCATAATAGAATGTTTGTGTACTTATTTCTCATTGCCTTTTCTACTATCTTGAGTTCAGTGACTGATATAAAAGAGAGTACAGTTTTGTTGCCCAGCTATTCCATTAGTATTAGTTGTATACTAGTGGTGTTGTAGTTGAGACTCTAGGCATTCAGAAGAAGATCAGAACAGAGATAGACCCGTCTGCTATCGTGTTGTAGTGGTGTTGTAGTGGTGTTGTAGTTGCCTCCATCGCTTCTTCCGCCGCTCAATTCTCCTCTAACAGCCCATTTTGGACAAAATTGAATAATGAACTTTGTATACCACATCGGTACGACCACACAGATCCTAGGTATTAAGAAAATGGTTGAGAATTTGGCAAGAATCGAACAAAATTCCGCCAAACTCAAACCCTAATCCCTGAAACTTTCACCGCACAATTAGCCTTGCAATCACCTAAATACCAAATTAACTTAGGACTATTCTTACCCATGGCGGTGCAACCGTTCTGGTCTAAAGTAGGGCAGTGGGTTGCCGGAATTTGGCCGAAATCGGCGAATTCTCCCTTTGGCCCGGAAAGCCCAAATTCTAATTCACCCAAAGTTTAACAAAAATTCTCATGAACTCATCAAAACAGATATGAGACGGGCCTAATAGCAAACGTTAGATTGAAAATATGAAGAACTAATGTCTCGATTATCCATAAATGAAGAAAATTCATTTGTAATTGAGACGAAATATGGAAACGTGAAGAAATCTTTACTCACTATTAGCCATTGATGAAATTCGATTGAAAACTTGATTCCCGAAGAGTCCATCATTAATAAAATAGATTCATCTAACCAATTGCTCTCTTGAAATTGATGATGTGTTTTTTCTAAATGAATTTGATAATGAATGAATTTGGTTCGATTCAGATTAAGAGGGTTTGGTTTATTAGACCCTTATATATACTTATGTTCGCACCCTAACTTCTTCCATTAAAAAGTCGTGCCTCTTGAGCGGTGATCACCTAACGTAAAGTGGATAATGTTTATTAATGAATTAATACGAATAATTTATAAATTGAACATAGGATCACGTAATATTTTGTAACAGTTAGCCGTCGTTGAGATTTAGGCGAAGCCTGAGTGTCGTCGGCAGGCTTGCGCTTGTTTTTGCTAAGGCACTGTTATAGATAAGATATTTTTACGACCAATTTGTTCACCTCTTTGGAGGAGAAATCGGGGAACGTACTGTTCAAGCAAAATAAAGAATAAAAGACACCGAAATTGGACGGACGTGGGCATTCCTCGAGAGGCACTTCAATTGGAGACGCAACGCGATTGATGATGGCTTCGTCGAGGTCTAGGAGATGAACATGCCGACATCAGAGCCACTGGTATTTTTTTTTTTTTGGTGGGGGTCAAAATTTGGATGGTATTATTTTGTGTAAAATAAAAGGATCCGGAAGTGAGAATGAAAACGAGTGTGGGGTAAGTAGCATAGTGCGTTATATGCCCGTACTTTTCTTCCATACACTTGAAATGACATGGTCATCTATACCGTATAAGAAATTATTAAGAAACTGGATTCAAACGTTGCTGGAAAAAGAAAAATCTCCGCTTCATCATGATTCTTTTTTTGGGAAATCATGACATGTAACAACAATTATAATAAACAACGCACTGGCCTAGAGGAATCATAGAATTTCAGTTCACTTGATAGCTATTAAAGGAAAAAAAAATGGAAATCTTATGCTATCGATGCTGATGGGATAGAGTTCCGGCAGGCAACTTCCCCCCGCCTACTGTTGTCTTTATCTCTTCTTGTGCCATTGATACTGGTCATTACACTTCTGACATGGAATGTTGCATCATTAACCCTAAGTGGCAAGAGGGGTGGTGCTCTTCCTCCGTGCGGTTGACGACAAAACGAATGGACTCCCTCAGATGGAGTATCATATTCCCCATCGGATGGATACATTAACTCATTAACGTTAAAGTGAGTTAAAAGACAATAATCATATGTTTTTCCGTTACTTCCGTCTCCACAAGAATCATTACTTTTAAGGTTATTGCGTCAAATCCGTCAGCTTCCAATCCCAAGGACCCCGAAGGTCGACAAAAGCTCTGTCCCTACCTCACTACCCCGAAGGTCGACAACAATCATTACTTTTAAGGTTATTACTTTTAAGGTTGCTCTTTTCTTTTCCTCCCAATGTGCACCGATCGTTAGATTGGACCCAAAGTCATTAACCTTTTCCATCCTTGAAGTCCAAAAAGATAGGTCCCAAAGTTTTAGAGAAAATTGAAGTCCAAAGATAGGTCCCAAACTTACTACATCCTTTTACATCGACAAACGATGGCAAATCTGGAGGGAAAGGGGGACTCATTTTGAGGATTATTCAATCTGGCTACTTGTAACATAAGAGCAGGATTTTGTACAAAGGGAGAAGTTACATCCAAAAGTTTGCCCCAACCGTCGATGTATCAATCCTCTGAAATTTGATAAGTCCAAGTGGTATATGGCTAGCAGATATATATGTGGCTTAAGTATGAAAATTTCTCAAAAATTTTAGATTATTATGAAGATACTATTGGTTTATCACAGTAAATACAATATAAAAAGTAACATTCCCCTATTAGCTATTTACAATCACAAGCATCGTGAGATATTTGTTACTATAAGTCTCCAAAATAAAAATAATTATTATATATTGGAGTATGTCATCTAGATTTTGATTGACCTAAAATGAGAATACAGCACACATTTCTATAATCTTTTGTCGTTTTTGTTCTCATCATTCATAAATCGTTTCACTTAACCTTAATACAACAAAAGCCTCATTAATATATGCCTTTAAAATAAAAATAAATGACCCTAATAGAAGGGGAAAAAGGACAAGAAAATCATTTTAATGCGGGGCTTGTGGGGAAGCTCTCATCACGAGGGTTCCGACGTCATTAAGATTGCCGGAGGCAAAGGTTATGAAATCAGAAATTTGCACGATCGACAGATGACTCAACTTGATGCAATCATGTTTTTCTCTTTTAAATCTGTAAACATACTAATTGAAGTGAAAGGTGAAAACTAGACACCGATTGTTATTGGTAGCAATCAAAACAAATACCGTATAATCCATTTACACGATATCAATTGACTGAGTACAAGCTACAATGAAAACCCAGGCCCTTTTCCATCTTTGAAGTCCAAAGATAGGTCCCAAAATTACTACATCCTTATAGATCGAACAATTGCAGGTCTCCCAAGCTCCACGTTTCTAAATTTTCCTTATAAATTCATTGGATCACTCTGTACAGCTTGGTAAAGGGGGAGGGGTGGTTGTGGAGATAGGCAGGTGGCAAATTGACAAACGGGAACGAGGCAGAATCGTAAATTGGGTATAGCTAATTAAGAATTCGACATGTGGGGACTTCTTTTCCTCTTAGATGGGCCAAAAGTTCATTCCGCAAATCTAAGAAGGAAAGAAGTCCCCATCGTCTCACGACTCCCTTCATTAATCTAAGATTCCGCAAATCTAAGACGAAAAGAAGTCCCCATCGTCTTGCGACTCCCTTCATTCCGCAAATCTAAATAGCATCGACCTTTTGGAGAAAAAGAGAGAGTTGCTCCTTGGCCCTTCTACTTGATGCTCGCCTACCACCCTTTCATACTGCTTGCAATGCCCGCACGTTTCTCTACCTCAAGATCCTTTCCTTTCTCCCTATAGCTTTCCTCACGTCGTTGTTGCTCTGAGGCCCCTCTTTCTTTCTCCTCTATTTACTGTTGCTGGTACCGCTCTTTGCAGCTCACTTTTGGGATCTTATTCTGAAGCTCAAACAAAAGATACTAATAGTCGCATTTACCCATTGGTTCCACCATCGGGGAGAAGCGCCTCTGGCAGTACGGTTGCCGATATAAATTTCATGTGAGAATTGGTGTACTAGCTGGTGTTCAAACAGTCGTTGTCAGGGGTACATGAAGAAACAAAGGAAACAGTAGACAGTGTGGTGTGATAGAGCAGCGTATGAAATTCCGTTCCATTGTTGCATTTTCCTTTCTTTTATATTTGTATTTTGTGTCTCGTTTATTATAACCTGACCAATGACGCTATAAAAGGGGAAAAAGGGCCACTACTATTGGTTGTTCTTGCGTGTTTAGTTTCGCTGTGATTCAAAATTATGCTTTTCGGGTCCAGATCGGTGAGCATTTTGCTCTACATTAGATTTTTCTGGGTTTATATTGGTAAGCCCGTTTTGTCTTTCTTTGGAGGAATCCGCTTTCATTTTCACTTTTGACCGCCTTTCTGTCTTGGTGCGTGCTCTAATGCTGGGCTTTTCAGTTCTGTTCTGTGCGCAACTCATGTCTGATGTTTGGTCTTGACATAGAGTTAGAAGCGGAGAGTGCAATGAGTGGCAATAATTCAAGAGTGATTTCCATGCGGAGATCTGTGAGAATTAGATGTCGAATTAGGCATGTAGTAGGAGTTAGGTGTCCCCCGAGTTGTTTTTGAGCAATAACAAATCATGATCATCCATCTAACATAAGGTTCTTTTTTTGAATTGGTCCCACTAGGAAACAATTTTAGGGATTCTTCAATCAGATGCCTTGACTCGAAAGTTGGAAGATCAATTTCGACCTCGCGTCGTTGGACTTTCGAAATTGAGGGGCATGAGACATTTTACAATTTGACTCTTTTGCGCTTGTTATTTCCTGCAATTGAGCTAGGGCTTTTATTACCCATGCCATTGGGTTTTATTATACTCTCATAATCAGATATGTGAATGGTCATTCTGAAATTCGAAATTGAGTTACTTTTGTTCCTTACATACACTATTAGTTGGGGGGCTTTCCTTATTTTTATTTTTATTTTAATGATAAAGTACTTCATTCATGAAATCTTTGCGGCATATTGTTATCTAAATCGTTGGAATTTCAAGCATGAAAGTTCTGATCTTATCTGGAGACCAAATGAGCATACTCATATTGAGCGTTCTTTGCCGTTTTATTTTGAAATTGACATGAAAATTTTTATCCCTTTGTCATTTCGATCTTCCTTTTTATTTGGCTTTAGAAGGAGTGTTTAATTTTGATTAATTTGTTTTTATGTATTAATCAAGTACATATTGCCAAAAATTTAGTAATTATAAACATGCATTATTTGCGTCAAATCAGCGTTAAACCTCCCAATTTATTTTTGTATAAGGAGTCAATGACAAGCCGTTATTTAATTTTCTGAAATATGCATTAATTTGGGTAAATTCCACCGGGATTGATGCCAATAAGTGCGCTTAGAGCCGCTAATGGCGGCGATATGGGAGGCGACGGCCTAGGCAACCAGCAGAAGCGGCGGGCAAAGGTGACCGGCGAGCAAAGGCGATTGGTGGAAGCGGTGGGTGAAGGAGGCGGCGTGGTTCAAGAATAGAGCCGCACCTTCGTTGAGAGAGAGAGAGAGAGAGAGAGCAAAGCATGGGTTTTGAGGTGAGCCCAAAAAGGAGGAGCATCAACCAAAGATGTTTCCCTCACCAAAATCCCGGTCAATTTCCCAAAGACTATAATCATTGTTTATTCTCCACCGTAAAGCCAGAACTGAGCCGGCAGCATCCGCTTCGATATTTCTCTGACTTCGACTGATTCCTGTCGGTCCGAGGTGTGGATGGACTCTGCGGGTCCATTCGAGCTTGTCTTCCAACATGGTCAGATTATTGTTGTAACTTGTATACCCCCTTTGCTTCTTAGAAATTTTGATATTTTCCAGAGATATTAATGAATCATTTTCCAGAAAAGATGATAACATCTTTACATGTTTGGTTAAAAGATGATAACATCATTTTCCAGAATTTAGTTTTTATCATCTGGAAACAAAAACCTTGAACTCGTTTTCCCGATGTCCTATTCACATGATGTATAAGTTGCACATGTCGTATCATCGATTTTTTTAAATCAAGTTTTATCTGGTTCGTGTAATATAATTGAGAATGATTAAGCTCGATCACGCGACAATTTTGCGAAGATAAAGTTATAATTAGGAGTTTTTGGTGAGGACGTTTTTCTACTCTTGTAAGAACGTTTCCATAAGTTTGCCCAAAAAGTAAAAAAGGGTCGGATTCCATGATAAACTTACGAATGGGTTTCGACTAGTTCCCACTCACACGAGCATTCAGGCCATAAAGCTTTCCTCTTTTCTTTTCTTTTTCCGATTCGACCTTTCCCTAGATCAACAGTGGCCCATGATGTAACCCTCGACCATGGGAGCATGAGAAAGATAGATCAAGAGCCCTCGCATTTTTGGATAAATCACAACCAGAAAATTGGTATTTCTGCTTTGAGGGCTTATAATATCTAGTCATTCATAATACTTAGTATGTCTCATCTGAAATACAAGGATTAAAAATGTGCCCTTATGAAAGACATCGTTCAATTTCGATAAATGAAAAAAGAAGAAGAAAAAAACAAGGACACATAGTATGCGTCTCTTCACTCAAGGTGTAATAGCTTGCTTCCGACCCCCTTTTCGAGACTTAATTGTGCGAATGTACCAGTTTAGTTTGTGCCCCGTAGGTCTTGGGAACTCCCTGGACTAAATCGTGAAATTTCGTTTCGAACGATTTCGAATTTTCGAAAATCTTGTTTTGGTTCCCCGAAAATTAATAAATCGCATTTTGGCCCCCAAAAACCTTGAAATTGAGGTTTGGGGAAGTTTTTATAATTTTTGAGAATTTTAGTAATTTTAATTAATTTTAAATTATTTTATTCTTTACCTCGATTGATCGGTCAACGTTGACCATTCACTGGCCAACAGTCCACACGTGCGAACCATCTCCTCCCTTTTTTTTCCCTATTTTCCTTCTCTTTTCTTTCTTTTCCTTCTTCTCTCTCCCACATACCACCTTCTCTCTCTCTCTTCTGTCTTCCTTCTGAATGGCGTGAAGGGGGAGGGGGGGGGGGACCCACCATGGCAGAACTAGACACATCTCTCTCTCCTCTTCTTCTTCTCTTCTTCTTCTTCGGTTTTTTCATCTCGCTGGTAATGGATTATAGCTTCATTCAAAGACACAAATTGACAAGTTATTTTACTATGTTATAAGAGGAGTCTACTATAATCCCGATGATTTTTATTTGGATAAAGCATTAATTCATTCAATAGCCCACCACCATACATATACTTGATTTCTTTGTATTATTAAATAATGCTACACGAAAATCTCTCTTTTTCTGTCGTCCTCTCTTGCTCTTCTCTCTCTCTCTCTCTCTCTCTCTCTCTCTCTCTCTCTCTTTCAAGCCCTTGTGGTGGTAGAATCTCCCTTTGCGGAGATGCTACGACCATCGAATCTTGCAAATCTCGTGGTTTGTGACCTTTGTCTCGAAGCAAAATTCGTCCTCTAGGCCGGACGACGCCACTGCAGTGAGGCCGAATAGTGTTCTACTGACAAGATGGAGGACTTCTTCTCGTCCCTGTACAATCGTCCAAGCTTGGGCGGAGATGAATAGCGACGGGATGGAGAATCGCACTAGGGTTTATGAGTTCCTTCGTGGAAACAGGATCGTCCTCGATAGGAATAATTGCCATTTAAGTCCTAAACCTTTACCTACTTTGCCGATTTAGTCCTAAACATTTTTTTATGCCAAATGAGTCCTAAACCTTTTGTAACTTTGCCGATTAAGTCCTTCCAAAGAATTTTGGCCGGAAAATGCCTACGTGGCTACGACATGGCGCAACGGAGCTTGCCGGCGATGACGTGGTGGCAATGTGGCGATGACCGAATAAAAAAAATTTATGCTTTTTTTCCTCTTCTTTTTCTAAAAAAAACTTACTTGGCCTGCGAGCTCCAGCGGCCAGCGGAGCTTGCTGACCACTCCAAAGGGCGGCCCCACCCTCGCCTGCCGCTAGCGAGGGCAGGGGAGGCCGCCGCCCCCTTGCTCGTGGCCAGTGAGGGCCGGCGCTGGCCAAGGGCGAGCTCCTTGCTCGCTTGCAGATCTGCAATTGTAGATCTGCTCGCCCCTGCAGTTGTAGATCTGCAAGTGAGCAAGGAGCTCGCTCCTAGCAGGCGTCGGCCCTCGCCGGCCACGAGCAAGGGCCCCGCCGCCCTCGCTGGCGAGCTCGCCCCTGCAGCAGATCCGTAAGGTCGAGCTCCCCTGCTCGCTTGTAGATTTGCAAGCGAGCAGGAAGCTCGTCCATGGTCGGCGCCGGCCCTCCAACCACGGGCGAGGGGGTTGTAGCCTCTTTCGCCCGCGGCCGGCGAGGGCGGGGCCGCCCTTTGGAGTGGCCAGCGAGCTCCACCGGCCAAGTACGTGTTTTTACAAAAAATAAGGAAAAAAAAGAAAAAAAGAAAATTTCGGTCCGATCATCGCCACATCATCACCGACGAGGTCCGGCGAGCCACGTCATCGCCATGTAGGCATTTTCCGGCCAAAATCCGCCGGAAGGACTTAACAGGCAAAGTTGCAAAAGGTTTAGGAATTATTTGGCATAAAAAAAGGTTTAGGACTGAATTGGCAAAATAGCAAAAGGTTTAGGACTTAAATAGCAATTGTCCCGTCCTCGACATGCTCGATCGGCTGGAGCTTCCGATCACAGTTGAGATCATGAAGGAGCGAATTGATTTTTTTTCTTCAAGATTTGTGGTTGACGAGTGAGAATATCAATTAACTGTCATCTGGTCCTAGGTTGCAACATGAAAGATAAAGATGATTTCGGTGCTCGATTTGCTTCTATGCCCTACTTTAGCCCCAATTTATTGATTTGGGAAAAAAAAGAATGGAAAACGAATGGATTTGCACCATCAAGTTGCATAGGCCGACGCACTATTTGTATTTGCCCTTTTTCTGCCGGAAAAACCAATGGACATCGAATTCTTTCGCCCATCATCAAATGTCTTTTCTCTTCCTCCCCTGTTTTTTTTTTTTAATGAACAAATATTCCTATGTCCAGCCCAATCAGTTCAATGGAGAAACATCATGTTACTGTCATACTCTGGTCAGAATCTATTCCCAAACATTAACTACGGCCAGAATTTTCGATTGCTGCCTTTATTGCAGTATAAGAAGGCTCCCCATCCATCCCTCCTAGCTCAAGCCGAACGAGCACCTAACAATGGTGGTTTTGCTTTGTAAAGGGTCAGCGAGATTAAAAGGGGTTGAAGAAAAAAGCAAGGACATACATTAGTATCCGTTTGAAATGATGAGTGGATCATCAGAAGTGGGTGAAAGAAGGGACGAGCAGATCTAAGAAACAGAATGGGTCACCTGTGAAATGGTTGCCTCCCCCTCATGGTGCGCTAAAAGCAAATGTAGACAGATCCTTCGATCCAGAAACAGGAGAGGGAGCGATGGCATGTGTTGTCCATGACAGCAAGGGCCTTCTGTGCGAGGGATTCGCGAGAACACTTCGCGTCTCCTCGGCTCTACAAGCAGAAGCAAAGGCGATACTCCAAACCCTAAGGCACTTTCGGGGAAGAAGCAAAGAAGTGATCTTCATAGATACAGATCTCCTTGATCTGTCAAGAGAGATAGCCATACGCACAGATCAAGTGCACTGGGAAGCACAAGCCATTATCAAAGAAGCCCAGGCCCTTTTATAGCATCTACCCGGCGTGAAGATAACCTACTGTTCAAGAACTCAAAACTGGATTGCGGACTAGACTGCTAAAGCCCAAAGGATGAGAAATTTACCGAGTAACTGGGTTTTATACCCTCCTCCTTTACTACTACAACTTTTATGCGCTGAATCAAGTGATATATCTTGTAGCTCTTTCAAATTATAAATATAAGCAGATATATTTCGACCAAAAAAAGAAATGACGAGTGGATTTAGATAGCTTGAACCGAGGTACAGAAATTGCACGTGCTATTTGGCCTTTCTTACTCATCCTCACTTCATTAGAGGTAGGGTTGAGCACTTGCGAAGATTAGACCGAACCATCCAAAGCCGATATAAGGGAGAATCAGTTGGCTGATTTTATGGCCATAACCGCAAATTCTACTCGGGAATCAGCTAGAAGTCCCTTTTAGGGAGGGGGGGGGGGGAACACCTTTACAACCGTCAAAAATTAGTTCTCAATATGATAAAATGACAATACAACCACTTACTAGCATATGTTATAACAAAATGGTGTAATTTGTGGATCTTATTATAAAAATTTAATCTTTTTACATGAAAAAAAATTATTATTAGTTGGTTTCCCAATCCAAAAGTTGACTTTGATTGATCAAGTGCGCATAATAATCACCTTATTTTATGTTCTCGGGAACAAAGATTTGTTTGATAATGTAATATTATTTTTCTATTTATGGAACAAATTTTGGTCTAAAACTATATTTATCAAAAAATGAGAAGTAAAAATTTTCAAGTTTTAGGCTCCGTTCATTTCACGGAAAATATTCTTTCGGAAAATATTTTTAGGAAATTGTGGTGTTCGGGGGCGAAAAATAAGGTAGTCAAGAAAAATATTTTCCACCAATGGAATAAACACATTCAAAAGTGAGAAAAATGTTTTCCGCTTTTTTGAAAGCGGAAAATATTTTCCCTCTTCTTTGCTTACTTTTAAATATCGTAGTTTCTAACAGTGTGTTTCAACCTCGCTCGAAGCCCGTGCATCGGCGGCCTTTGACAAACAAACACCGGAAAATATTATCATTTTCTAGGAAAATGATTTTCTGAAAATATTTTCCAGATTGCTACATTTTCCGTGAAATGAACGGAGTCTTAGATATTTGTAACAAAAACATAAATTAAAATTCTTTTCATCATTCGCTCTTGTCGCTCGCTAACTACTGGTCGCCTCCCGATGCTAAGCAACGGTTTAGAAACGAGACTGTTTAGGTAAGCTTGATTCAGCATGTCGATGTGTAATTGATTATTTTTAATCGATATTTAGAATATTGACACGGTCTTATGTCAATCAAAGTGGTGGGCTTTACGACTTTACGCGTGTAGGGTTACATGCAAGCCGAACATGGCAAAATGGTCAAATACATCCTATTTTATATTGGCAAAATGGTATTGATTTCTTTTATAGATCCGACAGCTAAAGCACCAAGTCCAAAGAGAATGGCGGAGAATGGAAAGATGAAGGCGGAGAATGGCGTGGTGTTGCTCCACTGATTGCGCCCGATGGTAGGCATCTGGGATTTGCATAACTTTGGAGGAAGAGGAGGTGCCAGAACGGATTGGATAAAGTCCTGTGAACGTGTTCCCTTTGATCGCCATCGATGATGGGGTTCGATCGTATCCCGTCGCTTTCCAAAGTCCTCCATAGATGATGGGGTTTGATCGTATACCATCGCTTTCCAAAGACCTCCATCTTTCCAAAGTCCTCCATCGATGATGGGGTTTGATCGTATCCCATCGCTTTCCAAAGGCCTCCATCGATCGATGGGATAGCTTTCCAAAGTCCTCCATCGATGAAGGGGTTTGATCGTATCCCATCGCTTTCCAAAAGACCTCCATCGATCGATGGGGTTTGATCGTATCCCATCGCTTTCCAAAGTCCTGTGATCGTGTTTCCCTTTGATCCGCATCAACAGCGATGGGGTTTGATCATGTCCCATCGCTTTCCCTTTGACATGGAAGAACTTTTCCCTTTGATCCCCTGGAGGAAAATCCAACGACGGTTTCTATATATGTCCTGTTCTTCGCAAAGATGATGCTTAAAAGAAAGTCGCTCTATTCTTGCAGCTCCGTCTCTTCCTCCTGTTTTCCACATCTATTCAGCTTCAAGAATGCCAATTTTCGTGCGTGATCAATGGAACAACGTCGACGCCATCGTCACCTTCATTGTCCCAGTTCTAGTTAACTTCCTTGCCATGAAGTATCAGGGGACGCTGAATTCCCCATTTGACGCCCACCCCATCACCATCTTCCTCACCATCTTCACTCTGCTTCTCTATTGCTCCTTGGCCCTTCTACTTGATGCTCGTCTACCACCCTTTCATACTGCTTGCAATGCCCGCACGTTTCTCTACCTCAGGATCCTTTCCTTTCCCTATAGCTTTGCTCACGTCGTTGTTGTTCCGAGGCCCCTCTTTCTTTCTCCTCTATTTACTGTTGCTCGTACCGCTCTTTGCAACTCACTTTTGGGATCTTACTCTGAAGCTCAAGCAAAAGATACTAATAGTCGCATTTTTCCATTGGTTCCACCATCGGGGCGAAGCGCCTCTGGCAGTACGGTTGCCGATATAAATTTCATTTGAGAATTGGAGTACTAGCTGGTGTTCAAACAGTTGTTGTCAGGGGTACATGAAGAAACAGAGGAAACAGTATAAAGTGTGGTGTGATAGAGCGGCGTACGAAATCCCTTTCAATTGTTGGATTTTCCTTTCTTTCATATTTGTATTTTGTGTCTCGTTTATTATAACCTGACGAATGATGCTATAAAAGGAAAAAAAAAAAGGGTCCAGTTGAGGTCACCACCATTGGCTGTTCCTGCCTTTTTTTTTGTTTTTTATTGGGTCGAGATTGTTCCTGCCTGTTTAGTTTCGCTGTGATTCAAAATTATGTGATTCGGGTCCAGCTCGATGAGCACTTTGCTCTGCACTAGATTTTTCTGGGTTTATGTTGGTAAGCTCGTTTTGTCTTTCTTTGGAGGAATCTGCTTTCGTTTTCACTTGAGGAATCTGCCTTCGTTGTCACTTTTGACCGTCGTTCTGTCTTGATGCATGCTCTACTACTGGGTTTGTCAGTTCTGTTCTATACGCAACTCATGTTTCATGTTTGGTCTTGGCATAGAGTTAGAAGGCGAGAGTGCAATGAATGGGAATAATTCAAGAGTGATTTCCATGCGGAGATCTGTGAGAATTAGAGGTCGAAGTTGACATGTAGTAGGAGTTAGGTGTCCCCTTGAGTTGTTTTTCAGTCATAACGAATCGCTATCATCCATCCAACAAAAGGTTCTTTTTTTTTTAATTGATCCCACTAGGAAACAATTTTGGGGATTCTTCAATTCAGATACTTTGACCTAAAAGTTGGAAGATCAATCTTCGCCCTAGAGTCGTTAGACTTTTGAAATTGAGGGGCATGAGACATTTTACAATTTGACTTTTTTACGCTTAGTTATTTCCCGCTGTTGAGCTCGGGTTTTATTACCCATGCCATTGGGTTTTACACTCTCATAGTTTGGTGTCCTAATTCAATATGTACATGGAGAATCTTGAACTTCAAATCGGGTATATGAATGGCCATTCTGAAATTCAAAATTGAATTCCTTTTGTTCCTTACATACACAATTAGTTGGAGGGCTTTTCCTTTTATATATATATATATATATATATATATATATATATATTAATGATAAAGTGATTCATTCATGAAATCTTTGTGGCCTATTGTTATCTAAATCGTTGGAATTTCAAGCATGAAAGTTATGATCTTATCTTGAGGCCAAATGAACATATTCATAATAAGCGTTCTTGGCCGTTTTATTTTGAAATTTACATGAAAATGTTATATCCTTTTGTCATTTCGATCTTCTTTTTTTATTTGGGTCTAAAAGGAGTGTTTAATTTTGATTAATTTGTTTTTATGCATTAATCGAGCACATATTGCAAAAAAGTTAGTACTAACCGGGTTCGACAACCCGGCTAGGCGAATAAGGAGCCGTATGCCCACGTGCAGCTTCGACGCGTGCGAGCGCGTGCTATTGTTGTAGAGCTCCATCCACCCGCGGGTAAATTTTGTTCTCAGCCAAAGACTAGTCAATGTCATGTCAATGTCCCACACCAAAGAATAAATATTCTTGGATTTAAGTGGTCCAATGATTATAGCTTCATTCAAAGACACGAATTGACAAGTTATTTTACTCTGTTATAAGGGGAGTCTACTATAATCCCAATGATTTTTCTTTGGATAAAGCATTAATTCATTCAATAGCCCACCACCATACATATACTTGATTTCTTTGTATTATTAGATATGCTACGGAGATTGTCAATGTATTCTTTTCACTACGGAGCAGCCAATGGGGCTCCGTGAGGTGACGACTTAGGCGTGGTTCGTCGGCTAAGAGAGCACAGAAAGAGTGGCAAAAAATGAATCCAAGCTGCTAATGGGGATGATGCAAATCCACGATTTGACCTATTTCTTAAGACAGACGTAAAATGGTTGGAATATGCCACAACTTCGATGATAACCTCATACTTTGTACGTATTTTATCTTTGGTCCAACTCGTCACGCATATTTATTCAAATTCTTTATTCATTTCGGATATGCCGTAGATTTTAGGAGCAATGGACATCAAATAAAAGGAGGCAGACGATGCCAACGTGGAACATAAAGTTCCAAGTTCACTGGAGGACGCGTGGAAACAAGAATTTAGAACTTTTCTTTGACTCGACGAAAAACTCTAGCAAAGAGTGTTGTGTGACCTTTCTAATTAAGTATTTATGCCTTCGTGGAAACCTAGGCCACACGAAAATCTCTCTTTCTCTGTCGTCCCCTCTCAGTCTCAGTCTCTGTCTCTCGTTCAAGCTCTCATGGCGATCGAATCTCCCTTTGCGGAGATGCTACGACCATCGAATCTTGCAAATCTCGTGGATTTACACCATCAAGTTGCATAGGCCGACGCACTATTTGTCTTTGCCCTTTTTCTGCTGGAAAAACCAATGGACATCGAATTCTTTCGCCCATCATCAAATGCCTGTTTCTCTTCCTCCCCTGTTTTTTTTTTTTTTTTGAATGAACAAATATTTCTCTGTCCAGCCCAATCAGTTCAATGGAGAAACATCATGTTGCTGTCATACTCTGGTCAGAATCTATTCCCAAACATTAACAACGGCGAGAATCTTCGATTGCTGCCTTTATTGCAGTATAAGAAGGCTCAAGCCGAACGAGCACCACACAATGGTGGTTTTGCTTTGTAAAGGGGTCAGCGAGATTAAAAGGGGTTGAAGACAAAAGCGAAAGACATATATTGGTATCCGTTTGAAATGACGAGTGGATTTAGATAGCTTGAACCGAGGTACAGAAATTGGACGTGCTATTTGGCCTTTCTTACTCATCCTCACTTCATTAAAGGTAGGGTTGAGCAACCGCAAATTCTACTCGGGAAACAGCTAGAAGTCCCCTTTAGAAGGAAAGGGGGAGGGGGGGGGGGGGGGGGGGGGGAACACCTTTAAAACTTAGTTTTCAATATGAAAAAAAAATTGACAATATAACAACTTACTAGAATATGTTATAACAAAATGGTGTAATTTGTAGATCTTTTTATAAAAATTTAATCTTTTACATAAAAAAATTCTGATTAGTTGGTTTCCCATTCCAAAAATTGACTTTGATCGATCAAGTGCACATAATAATCATTTTATTTTATGTTCTCGGGAACAAAGATCTGTTTGGTAACGTAATATTATATTTCTATTTATGGAACACATTTTGGTATAAAATTATGTTTATAAAAATGAGAAGTAAAAATTTTCGACTTTTAGATTATAATAGAAACATAAATTAAAATTCTTTTCATCACGGGGTCAATGAGACATCGACCACTGGCATAGGGGTGGCAATCTCTAGTGGCCATTAGGCAAGGGTTGTCAACCTTCTCCGGCCCTAGTGTAAGGCTACAAAGCCCTCGCCTAGCGCAACAAGGGTGGGTGAGGGCTTTGTGGCCCTCACTTAGGGCCAATTTCGGCCCTATAAAGAAAAGAAAAAATAAAAATAAAAAACCAAAGAAATGTAATTAAAAATATGATTTTAAAAAAATTCTCATGTCAATTCTAGCATTACCATGTAGGACAACAAGCATTGAATGGACTGCCACATCATTGGTTTTCGATAAGAATTAGCCTGAAGAACCACATAAGTAATTCGTTAAAAAGATTAGGGCTAAATTGATAAATTTTGAAGAGGTTTGAGACTAAATTAGCACAACTGAAATGTTTATAACTGAATTAGTAATTTTACAATAGGTTTATAACTTTTTGGTCAATTTTTCTTAGAAATATTTTCAAAATAGTTGATGTAGGGAAGTACTATTTGAGTGATAAGAGAGAAATTAGTCGGGTACTCGAAAATAAAGATACATTTTTAATATATAGAAAGGGAATAAAAGGGAGATGTACTCGTCGGGAGAGTTACCACGGAGTTGTACTCCTTGATACATCTTAATGTCGAGATTCCTCTATAGACTAATAGGGAGGAACTAGGAGTGATCCGTTCCTGGGCAGTTTCCGGTTCCTAATCGGACCAGTGGAATTGATTCCCTATTATTTGAAACCGGGAATTGGACCAGATCAGATTGGGCGGTCCAGTCTAATTCCTGTCCGGTTCAATCTGATTCTCAGATAGGTAGTTATTAATTACTTGGGATTTCTGTTCCTTCTTCGACATTATCTGTTGAGTCAAGTCAATCCTCCCCGAGATCAAATTTCTTTCTCTTGACCAAAACGTGAAAGACTTCCGTTTTTGGTCTGACAAAGAGAACCCAGAACGGGTACCTCTGGTTTTTACACTTTCTGATTGCCATCTTTCGGCGGGCGAGAGAGACAAGGACGGAAAAATGGGAGATAAATATTATTGGGTGTGATCGAGTATGTCTCCAGGACAAGTTCGCTGCTGCCTTTTTGGGCGAATAAGGATCTTATCTGACCCGAGTCTATTCAAAGTTCCCATCTTTTCGCAGGATCCTCTGTTTTTTTCATTGAGGTGGGTTGTTCCTTTACTCTTGCACTTTCTCTTCTTCCATGTGAACCTGAAGCTAAGCTCTGTGAATTCATTTTTTGTTGGTTAACGAAATGATGCCTGTTGGTTTATCGTTACAAGTACATGAGATGTTCGGAAAATTCCTCATGCTTTGTTCAAACAAGCCCCGGGTTGTCTGCTTTTTTCTCTATCTGATTATCTTAAGCATAGTGTGCCAGTCATTCGGCAACTTTTTGAATAGTTTAATAATTCTAAGATGATGTTTCTAATTTTAGGCCTAATGTCCTAAATAACTTTTTGAATCTACAAGATCTAATTAACACTTTAGTCTTCCATACACCCATGACGTACGAGCTCATTGCCGAGCGAGATATTCGTCAACACATTAACAAGATTTTGTATGAAAAGAGAAGTCCCATTCAAAAATCTGCTCCAACTGTCAATTAACTTATCCTCTGTAAAATCGATAAGACCAAATAGGACATGGATATTAGATTTATATGTGGCTAAATATGAAAATTCCTAATAGATTTCAGATTATTGAAAAGATCCTAATTGTTTATCACAATTTGCACAATATAAAAGGTATCATTCCCCTACTCACTATCTATAATTACAAGCATTGCGAGATATTCGTTAATACAAGTCTTTAAAATAAAATTATAGTTATGGATTGTTGCATGTCATCTAGATTTTTATTCTGGGGTCAGAGTATGTCATCTAGATTTTGATCGGCCTAAAATATATCAGGCAAACTATATGTGCAATGGATCAATCCCGAGAAATTCGAAAAAAGTACAGTTTGAATTGACATATCTGATTAGACAGCTTGGGTTGAACCGACATCAAGATTGAGAAATGCTTTCGCCTTTGGACTTTCTTGCTTACGGTCATGTGGATTGACGTATTGGATTTTAGCTAACATGTTGTTGATCAACATTACATTAAGTTTTTAGGTATCTCCTAGCGGGATGTGTGGGCGTAAGGACATAGTAAAGGTGAACTTTCCCTAGGCAAATTTGCAACGAATCCATGCACTCGAAAACAAATTCACTAAAACCAAAAATTTGAGGAGGCGTCAAAGACAAAATCGGGTTCAAACCCGAACCCAAGGGAAGCATGCAGCGTTTTCATCGCGAGCGATCCATTGATCATATGTACGTCCTCGCAGGCTTTCATAAAGAAGCTCCAGCTCGCACGTGTTCGAGCGAAATCTGTGGACGACGGAGCCTGGTTTGTGGCCAGATCTGGACAAGCAACGACGGAGCCGACCACGAATGATGATGGAAATGTAGTGTGGGTCAACCACAAGCGATGGCAAATGGGGTGGAGATGGTGTTCGGACAGGAGGGGGAAGAAGAGAACAGTCAGATTTTTAAATTTTTTTATTCCACCTCAGAAAAAATGAATATGTAAATCACATTGTTTGGGACTATTAATACATGCCCGCGAGCCCCGTGATTCGAACAAATTGATAACAAATTGCAATATTGGATTTCGGCAACTTAAATCAGAATTGACCCTTAAACAGTCATTGTTGTAAATGACATTTAAGTGATCCGAAAAAGCTTTTAACATTAAAGTGGGTGCATAATGAAACTTACTTCAAAAATCCTTTACCTATAAAACATATATTTAGCAAATATGCTCAAACATTTCGCACATATAAAATTCATTCCGCTTGAACATATATCCATTCAAGCTGCAATGACTTTTATTTGTGCAACACAAATTTTATACTAGAAATTATTGGTCATTACAAATCGGGCTTCATGTTGTGCAAATTCATAAGCCTCTCCCATCAACTAACTCCGGTTGAAATGATGAGTGGATTTAGATAGCTTGAACCGAGGTACATAAGTTGCACGTGCTATTTGGCCTTTAGTTATGCTGTGATTCAAAATTTCGCGGTTCGAGTCAAATCGGTGAGCATTTCGCTCTGCATTTTGGATTTTTCTGGGTTTATGTTATTAAGCCTGTTTTGTCTTTCTTTAATGGTGTTCGCTTCCATTTTCACTGTTGACCGTTATTCTGTCTTGATATATGCTTTAATGATGTGTTTTTCAGTTTAATTGTCTACGTGACTCATGTCTGATGTTTGGTCTTAGCATAGAGTTAGCAAGGGAGAGTCCAATGAGTAGGAATACTCAGAGTGATTTTCATGGGGAGATATGTGAGAATTAGATGTTGAAGTTGGCCTGTAGCAGGGGTCAAGTGTCCCCCTACTTGTTTTGACCAATAATGTGATCATCCATACGACAAAATCGGAGAGGACCCCTTCATAATGTTTTTCCTTTCTCTTTTGTGCTGCATTCTGCATTCTGCTCTCTGAAATTGTTGTTCTTGCTTATGGGTTCTTTTTTTTAATTGATCCCTCTGAAAAAAAAAAAAAACTTTTGAGGATTGTTCAACTCAGATGCATTTGTCTGAAAGTTAAAAGCTGAATCTTCTTGCATGGTTGCTGCCTTAATGTGATGCCAAAAAGAGAGGCACTAAGATTTGGAATTTTCTACCATTGTCTTGAGTTAAATGCAAGTGATGCAGAAGAAATCCAGCTTAGCCAGGAGGCTTTCTGTGTTTGATGATCTATACAGCTTGGTTCATTCATTTTATTCATAAACTTGGATCTTTTTTTTTTTTTGAGATAATGATCTGTGGGCATATTTTTCAGCTGTTTAGTGTCACGGATATGAGGGATGCGTGTGTTACCACTATACCTTACTGTTTTTCAGGCTTTCAATTGTTCTTTTTAGATTTTAAAGATATAACACCTCTGCTGGTGTCATTTATATCTGCAATTCTAATCTAATGGCATCTATCTTCTTTCTGAACAATCTTCGGGTTCTGCTGCACTTGTAACGAAATTGGTTGTGCAGCCTTTATTTAAGCCGCTATCTTTGGTTGTTTTCAGCCTTTTAGTTCTGTAATGGCTGGTGAAGTCTCAGTGACCCTCCTCACGGCAACTGCAATGGGACTCCATCTAATCCCCAAAGGGCTTACCAAGTTGCTGCTGCTTCTTGAGATATGGGTATCGGCAAGGATGGAAAACTTCCATGGAGGCTGCCCTCAGATCTTGAATTTTTTAAGAAGATTATTCTCTCGACAATTGATCCTGGGAAAGAAAATGCAGTCATAGTGGGTAGAAAAACATGCACAAGTATTTTGCTGAGCATAGGCCTCTACCTGGCTGACTCAATGTTGTCCTCACTCATTCCGGGAGCTTTGATATTGCGATTGCAGAGAAATGTCATTAAATGTCGAAGTATGTGTACTGCCTTGGATTTATTGGCTTCACCTCCTTATTGTGTATATCAATTGAGAAGTTTTTGTCATTAGCGGTGGCCAGAGTTATCTGAACATCTGTTCATTGCTACAAGCCTACAATTGCATATGGGTTCTTCTCTTTCTACCTTACTAACTTTCCTCTTTTGGTGCAGGGAAGCTCTCCATGCTCCCGGATGTGATGCTATCCACATAAATGAAAGTGAGACACCAGTTGAATTTGACACTTTTGTGCTCATGGTTGATACTTCTGTCTGCCACCCATGGTACTCGTCCTTTCACGTCATTGAAAACAACTTCAAATAGCTACTTATGTCCATGTAGGATGTTCTGCAGCAGATTTCTGCCTAAGAAAATTGTTATGATGTTCAATAGTAACACAGATTCTGTTAATTTGAGGTGAAGTTTTACCTTTCTGCTCAAGATGATTTTTTTAGAGACATCGAGAGTACCCGTGTCTAAGATTAGTTGAAGATGTACTGTTAGATGGCATTTCAAAGGAAGACAGGATTGAAAATGGTACTGAATCAAAATCGGAAGCCATGTGTGTTTCGTAAACCAATAATATCTTGTTGGGTGTTACATTCTATCTGGCACATCTTTTCTAGCAACTAGTAATCACTCTGTTCTCTTTCTGCAGATGTGGTTCAATCTGCGCAAAACCTTCCCTCTTTTGACAAATAACGCGTGCTGACCTTTTCACTATCTTCTTCTGGTCAAAATCATTTATGAGAAGTTGAAGGCTTTCATTCTAAAGTCTCTGACATATTGCTCCTAACTTGACTTACAAAGTATTTTGGCACGGAGTTGTCGAAGAACTCTTGAAATTAATAAGTGGTTCTACAGATGCTAAGGTAATGACCAAGGTTATTGTTTTTTGCAGAGCTTGCATTTTAAAAAAACCGCTGGTTATTTGCCGACAGGTTTGAACTCTATACGAGCTATAAAGCAACTAAATTGCTGCTTTTCTTAAACTGTTACTGATCGTTGCTGTAGTCTATTAGTCATCTTAATTAAATGATCACATTGAATAAATTGAAAGTTTAAGAATAGAATTGCATATTGAGCTAACGTTTATAGACCATTTTTGCCAAATTAAAAGTTTATGAACCATATTGCATATTTGAACAAAATTCATGGACTATTTGTGTCATCTAAATGAGAGAAAATAAAAGAATGAAGCCAAAATGTCAAAGGAAAATAGATGAAGACAGGACTCTCTTGCACGCTTGAGAGAGAGAGAGAGAGAGAGAGAGAGAGAGAGAGCTTGTCAGACTTGATGATATTGAGATCCTATTGCTGCCAACGTATGATATCAAAGTTTGCAATTTGATAATTTTATTATGTTCAAGAGTGGGATACCTCGTTATCTTGAAATAATAAATAAATTTAGAAGCAATTGAATTGAAAAGAAAAAAAAAGAATATCGAACGCAAGAATGTAGCTCCGTTTTTCATACATATTCACCACAGAATAAGCAGATTATGGTTGTGGATCAACCTGTGTGCCCTGGTGGCCCAAGTTTAAGGATTTTTGTCTATGACAGCCACGAGTAGTACACCAAGCGACTCAATCGCGTAAATCCTAATGTTAAGGAGCATAGGCAAAGTTTAAGGACTGTTTGTTCCAAAGAAAATAAGTTGGGAATAAAAATATTCTCATTGATTGTACAAGCAATGTTCATCAAGAGACTATTGTTGAAGAAGAGTTTGAGGAGTTGAATTCCTGATGAGCTTTAGAAAACATTACCTATCATGGCAGTTTAGAGATGGCAAAATGGGTAAAAAATTTGTGCTTTAGTGAGCTTGGACCTTGCCAAATTAGCAAGTTGGAGAGACTAGGTCGCGAGGCTTGAGACACGAGCTTGACCTTGTCAAATCTGGGAAGGTCAAGCTCTAAACTTGCTAGGTCCAGCAAGCTTGACCTCACCCTGGTAAGTCTTGAGCCCCGGTTAAGGTCGGCGAGCGAGGTTGAGCTCAATAGAATTTGGCAAGCTGGAGCTTCACCAACCTTGGGTGAGGCTTGAGACTCATCACAAGCTTGCTTTTCATTCGTGGCCGGTCATTGTTGGCCATTGCTGTGGCCAAGAAAAAGGAAAAAATGAAAGAGGATTAGAAAAAAATGGTTGTTAAAAAAATAATTAAAATTGGAAATAAAAAAATTATTATCTAAATTATATTTTGTGAAAATGTTTTCACAATGTAATTTTTTTATACCATTAAAAGCAAGTCTTCCTAATTTGATTAAATATGGAAGTATTTTAATAATATTAGTCTACTCTAGTATGGGTTAGGTATAAATTAAGTTGAGTATAAGTCTCTAAAACTATATTATATGAAAATGGATCAAAATTGACTAAAATGAGTCAATATGGGTTAAATCATTTTCGACCCAATCCCAACCAAGCCCAACCGTTTTACAAGCCTAATTAGCACAAATATGTTTAGAGTAGCGTTACCCAAAAATGAAAACAAATAAACAAGTTATGTAAGGACAAGAGTACCGCACAACTTCACTTACTGGAAAGTTCATCATCACACCTGATTGAGTCGGTGCATTCCGCATCTGCTCCTCCCCTCTAATGACAAACGTGCAACATAAAACAAATCGAGCCGGAAAGAATACTGAACTCATAAATGTAGTGCTATTTCATCTACAATTTCGATTAATCAACCCAAGACACGTGAAAAAATTAGGAGGAAAGTTGCACATCGGGGTTTTAAATCTTATGTACAAAATGCAATTAAGTCTTGAAATTTTCAATTAGATCCATTAATTCTTAAAATTTCTAATTTGTTCATAAATCCCCTTTGTTCGTTTTCTATGGGACATGCAAGTAAATTTAGGTATAGTTCATCGAAATAACTAGATTGCACCTTTTGAAGAAGGTTTATGGCTTTTTGACTAAATAAAAGAAACAAAGAAAGAAGGTTTATGGCTTAATTGAACTATTTAGACGGTTTAGTATTCAACAACATTCAGTGTAAGTGGTTCGGGAATTGTCACAATTGTGCAAATTAAATCCTATTTTTTTTCCAATTGAATCCCAAACCATTTGTATTTATGTCAATTTTGTCCACCCAACCGATTTCAGCCGAAATCGCTTACACGGATGCCAATCATTCTATGTGGTGCAATCAACGTTGATACAAATAATTTTTAATTTTTTTTAAAAAATTTTTATTTATTTTTCTTCCTCTCTGTTTGATTCCCCTTCTCTTCTTCCTCTCTTTTTTATTCCCCTTCTCTTCTTCCTCTAGGACATCACCGAAACTCACTAATCGGCTAGAAGCAACAGCCAGCGAGGTCGACCTCCTCAACCTCCGACCGCTTCAATTGCTCTTGCCATGGTTGGGTGAGCATCACCGAAGACAGTTTAGGAGCAGAGGTTGAGGTCACTCCCAACGGTGGCCAAGATCCAACAAGATCCCGTTGCTATTTTTAGGCCTATTATCCTAAATAAGTCCTTGAACCCACAAGATCTAATTAACGTTTGTCTTCCGTTCACTCGTGATGGACAACAAGCTCGTCAATAGCGAGCTCATTTAACCATACTTTTCTAACGTCTAGTTGTTTAATCACATTCATTTCCAACACGTTAATCCTAAAGTTTCCTTTAAAACCCATCGTTTCTTGAAACTAATTGATTTGAATAATTATGATTAAATAGATAGAAACATTTTAATAGTCATCGATAGTCCGCCTTTAACATATCGACAATATATTTTTGAGGATTATTCAATTTGGCTACTTGTAACATATTAACAGGATTTTGTCCGAAAAGAGAAGTTACATCCAAAAGTTTGCTCCAACCGTCGATGTATCAATCCTCTGAAAATCGATAAGTCCAAGTAATATATGGCTAATAGTTATACATGTGGCTAAGTATGAAAATTTCTCAAAGATTATAGATTATAATAAAGAGCCTATTGATTTATCACAGTAAATACAATATAAAAAGAAATATGCCCCTAATAGCTATTTACAATTACAAGTATTGTGAGATATTCGTTAATATAAGTCTCCAAAATAAAAAGAGTAATTATATATTGGAGTATGTCATCTAGATTTTGATCGACCTAAAATGAGAATACAGCATGCATTTATATAATCTTTTGTCGTCCTTGTTCTAGTAATTCATAAATCATTTCACTTAATCTTAATACAGCAAAAACCTCACTAATACATGCCTTAAAAACATAAATGAAATGACCACAATAGAAGGGGAAAAAAGGACAAGAAAATTGTTTCAATTTGGGGCTTACGGGGAAGCTCTCATCACGAGTGTTCCGAAGTCATTAAGATCACCGGAAGCAAAGCTTACAGAAATACAAAGTTGCACAATGCAAGGCGACAGATGCCTCAACCTGATGCAATCAGGTTCTTCTCTGTTAAATTCATAAACTTACAAATTGAAGTGAAAGGTGAAAAGCTAGAGACTGATCGTTATGGGTAGCAACAAAAACAAATGCCATATGATCTATTTACATGATGTCAATTGACAGAGTACAGGCTACAAAGAAAACGCAGGCCCTTTTCCATCTTTGAAGTCCAAAGATAGGTCCCAAAATTACTACATCCTTCTACATCGAACATATCCAGGTCTCCTAAGCCCCTATGTTTCTAAATTTTCCTTATAAATTCATTGGATCACTCTTTACACCTTGGTGGAGGGGGAGGGGTGGTGACAAATCGACAAACGGGAACAGAGCAGAACCGTAAATGGGTGTAGCTAACTTAAGAATTCGACACGCTTTTAGATTTGCGGAAAGAAGGCATGACCAAGATGTTCCCATCGTCTTTTTGGAAGAAAAAAGACGATGATGGAGAAGAGGGAGACGACCAAAGGGGGAGAGGTCGGGGGAGACACCACCTTAAGAAAAGGCGGTGTCTCCAAAAGGAAAATCCAAAAGGAAGAAAAGGCGGTCCTCTCCCCCTTTGGTCGTCTCCCTCTTCTCCACCATCGTCTTTTTGGAAGAAAAGAAGACGATGGGTTTCTCTATATGTCTTATGTTCTTCTCAAAGATGATGCTCAAAAGAAAGTCGCTCTGTTTGCAGCTCTGTCTCTTCCTCCTGTTTTCCTCATTTATTCAGCTTCAAGAATGCCAACTTTCGGGCGTGATCAATGGAACAACATCAACGCCATCGTCACCTTCATTGTCCCAGTTCTGATCAACTTCCTTACCATGAAATATTAGGGGACGCAGGATTCCCCATTTGACGCCCACCCTATCACCATCTTCCTCATCATCTTCACTCTGCTTCTCTATTGCTCCTTGGCCCTTTTACTTGATGCTCGTCAACCACCCTTTCATATTGCTTGCAATGCCCGCACCTTTCTCTACCTCAGGATCCTTTCCTTTCTCTCTATAGCTTTCCTCACGTCGTTGTTGTTCCGAGGCCCCTCCTTCTTTCCCCTCTATTTACCGTTGCTGATACCACTCTTTGCAGCTCACTTTTGGGATCTCATTCTGAAGCTCAAGCAAAAGATACTAGTAGTCGCATTTGCCCGTTGGTTCCGCCATGTAGGAGGGGCGCCTCTGCCAGTACGGCCGCGGGTATAAATCTCATATGAGAATTGGAGTACTAGCCGATGTTCAAACAGCCATCGTAAGGGGCACGAGAAGGAGCAGAGGAAACAGTAGACAGTGTGGTGTGATAGAGTGGCGTATGAAATTCCTTTACATTGTTGGATTTTCCATTTTCATATTCGTTTTTAGTGTCTAGTTTGTTATAAGTTATAACCCGGCAAATGATGCTATAAAAGGGCAAAGAGGGCCCTAACTTTTTGTTCCTCTTTTGGTATCAAAATCCAGTAGAGGTCACTCCCCTTGGTTGTTCCTGCCTGATCAATTTTGCCATGATTCAGAATTATGCGATTCGGGACCAGATCGGTGAGCATTGTGCTTTGCATTTTGGATTTCTCTGGGTTTCTGTTAGCAACACTGTTTTGTCTTTCTTTGGAGGAATTTGCTTTCATTTTCACTTTTGACCGTTGTTCTATCTTGATACTTGATTTAATGCTGGGTTTTTCAGTTCTATTTTAAACGCAACTCATGTTTGATGTTTGGTCTTGGTTTAGAGTAAAAAGGGGAGAATACGATGAGTATGAATAATTCAAGAGTGATTTTCATGAGAAGATCTTTGAGAATTAGTTATCAAAGTGGGCAGGTAGTAGGGGTTAAGTGTCCCCCCAACTTCTATTTGAGCAATAACGAATCGTGAGCATCCATCCAGCTAAATCCGAAAAGACCCCTTCATAATATTCCTCCTTTCTCTTTTGTGTTGTACCCTGCTCTTTGAAAATGTTGTTCTTGCTTGTAGGTTCCCTTTTTGAATTGATCCCACTAAGAAACAATATTGGGGATTGTTCAATTCAGACGCCTTTACCTAAAAGTTGAAAGATCAATCTTCGCCCTCGCATCGTTACTGCCTTAATGTGAAGCAAAAAGAGAGGCACTAGGATTTGGAATTTTCCACCAATGTGTCGAATTACCAAATTGTTGTTACTGTGATTTCAGATTTTTTTTTTGTGGAAAGGAGTGACTTCAGATATTGGTATAGACTATGCTGGAAAACCTCCATGGAGGCTGCCCTCTAATCTCAAAATTTTTAAGAGCATCATTCTCTCGATAATTGATTCCGGGAAAAAGAATGCAGTCATAACGAGTATAATGAGCATGGTTGGACAGAGGGACTTGTGATGAATGAGCATGTTAAGATGCGCTCTTATCCCAATTCCAAAACACTTATATTTATTCATTAAGGTCATCTATGAGAGGAGAAGGACAAGATGACCTAGCCCCAATTCGTGTGGCTCTCCCCATATCAATAGTTGAAACTCTGCAAATATGCTGAACTAAGCATGTAATTTGGATTCAAACTTAAATATCATAAATTCCGTACAAATCGTGAGATCTTTTGATATTCTTACAAATGGTGCTAGAGCCAGTCTTCATGCAATTTGACCATTTGCACTTGTTATTTCCCGTAATTGAGCTAGGGCTTTTGTTACGCATGCCATTGGGTTTTATACTCTCATAATTTGGTGTAGTAATTCAATCTGTACATGGAGAATCTCGAACTTCAAGTCGGGTATATGAATGGCAATTCTGAAATTCGAAATTGAATTTCTTTTATTCCTTTGTCATTTCGATATTTTTTCTAATTGGGTCTAAAAGGAGTGTTTAAGTTTGATTAATTTTTTTAATGCATTAATCGAGTACATATTGCAAAAAGTTAGTACTTATAAACGTGCATGCTGAGTGTCAAATCAGCATTAAAGCTTCCAATTTATTTTGGTATAATGAGTCAATGACATGCCATCATTTAATTTTCTGAAATATACATTAATTTGGGTAAAGTCCCCGGGGATTGATGTCAATAAGCGCGCTTAAGGAGTCGGGTTCTGTACCGGGTCAAGAACCGGGTTCAACGACTCGGCTAGGCGAAGAAGGCACTATGATGCACATGTTCAGTTGATGCCCACGTGCAGCTCCGACGCGTGCGAGCGCGTGCTATTGTTGTCGAGCTCCATCCACCCGCGGGTAAAGTTTGTTCTCAGCCAAAGACTAGTCATCGTTACTTCCTAAACATACACTATGTCAATGTCCCACACCAAAGAATAAATTTTCTTGGATTTAAGTGGTTCCATGATTGTAGCTTCATTCAAAGACACAAATTGATAAGTTATTTACTCTATTATAAGGGGAGTCTAATATAATCCCCAGCACATTTATTTGGATAAAGCATTAATTCAATCAATAGCCCACACCAATATATATTTGATTACTTGTATTATTAGATCTGCTACGTCGATTGTCAATTATTTTCTATTCACTATGGAGTAGCCAATGGAGCACCATGAGGCCACAACTGAGGTGTGGTTCATCAGCTAAAAGAGCACATAAGAGTCATTTCTCGGGCTAGAGAAAGAGTGGCAAAGGATGAATTAGAGCCGCTAATGGCGGCGATATAGGAGGTGACAGCTTAGGCAACCAGTAGAAGCGGCAACGAAGGTGACTGGCGAGCAAAGGCGACTGGTGGAAGCGGTGGGTGAAGGTGGCAGCGTGGTTCAAGAATAGAGCCGCGCCTTCGTAGAGAGAGAGAGGGAGAGAGAGAGAGAGCAATTTTTTTTTTTTAGGTGAGCCCAAAAAAAAAGGAGCATCAACGTTAGATGTTTCCCTCACCAAAGCTCCGGTCAATTTCCCCCCACCAAAGACTAAAATCATTGTTTATTCTCTCCCGGAAAGCCAGAACTGAACTGGCAGCATCCGTTTCGATATTTCTCTGACTTCGACAGATTCCTGTCGGTCCGAGGAGAGGATGGACTCTGTGAATCCATTCGAGCCAGTCTTCCTACATGGTCAGATTATTGTTGTAAGCTTGTACACCCCCTTTGCTTCTTAGAAAATTCGATATTTTCCAGAGATATTAATGAATCACTTTTTAGAAAAGATGATAATATCTTTACATGTTTGGCTAAAAATAAAAGTAAATCAGAATATAGTTTTTATTGTTTGGAAACGAAACCTTGAACTCGTTTTTTCTAGAATAATGTGCTATTCATGTCATGTATAAGTTGTACATGTCGTGTCGTCGATTTTTTTTTTTCAATCAAGTTTTATCTAGTTCGTGTAATATACTTGAGAATGGTTAAGCTCGATCGCGATACAACTTTGCGAAAAGGAAGTTATAATTAGCAGTTTTTGGTACGGACGTTTTTCTACTCTTGTGTGAACGTTTCCATAACTTTGACAAAAAAGCAAACATACAGATTCCATAATGGGTTTCGATTAGTTGCATGGTCCCGCTCACTTGAGCACTCAGGGCCATAAAGCTTTCATATTTTTTTTTAATTTTCTTTTCTTTTTCTATTCGACCTTAGTGGCCGCCCATGATGTAACCCTCAATCATGGGAGCATGAGCAAGATAGGCCGAGAGCCCTCGCATTTTTGGACAAATCACAACCGGGAAATTGATATTTCTGTTTTGAGGGCTTATAATATTGAGTTGTTCAATAATACTTAGTATGTCTCATCAGGAGTAAAAAAGTGCCCTTACGAAAGGACATCGTTCAATTTCGGTAAATGAAAAAAAGAAAAAGAAAAAGAAAAGGACACATCGTTTGCGTCCCTTCACTCAAAGTTTGAAAAATATGCATTTTCTTCCTTTGGTGTTGGTGGACTTATAATGGGTTCACCAACTTTCAATTTTCTAAACATATGTCATTTTCGAGTGCATGCATGGGACAAGGACTCATGTGGAGATTATGCCACTTAGATGCTGAAGCCTAATATCCTGGCATGGCAACGAGGTCTCCAAATGAGCTTCAAGGGACCTCAACCAGCCTATGTGGACTTGGCTCGAGAGCCAGCGACTTGGCATGGGAGGCAGGTATCTAGGCATGGCCGGAGAGTATCCGAAAATAGCTGCTGGGGTCCTAGGTCCGACATCTGGGTACTAAAGGGGATTAGGTCTTCGAGGACCTAGATAGAGGCATCGGGATTTCTGTGCCTAGACATCGAGATTTATTTGTATTGTGGAGAACGGTATGCAATTTTTCAAAGGAAAATTCATTTATATCAACTTATTCATTAATTATATGAAGTTTAGCTGTTGGCTCATTTTTCTAAATATTCAAGGTAAAAAAAATTAGAAAATATTTTCCGATGAATTACTTCTCACAAACAAATGATTTCTTAATCATACTGGACAATCCTATTATGCGTCGACCATTACTTTTTATCTATTTTTCTTCTTATAATCCATAAAAGGACTAGTATTGAAACATGTCTGTAATGTCTTCCGGCAAAAACAACTCGTGAAAATATGAAGGAACCCACCACACCGTGAGCATGAGGATTATCAATCTTCCATTCTCAACTTAATTTTCTAAGCAACCGGGGAGGGAGATTGTGGGGTCAGATTTTGAATGGCTTGACAAGTCGGCTCAAAATCGCTACTCACCAATTTCTGAATGGTTTAATGCAAATCCTACTTGGCTCTAAGCATCGATGAGAAGAGCAAGGGGCCGAGCACACCATCTTTGACTTCTCCATCTCGTTCCCCCCACTGGTCAGCCTCCTGCCTTGGGCTAACTGTTTTATCTTCATCACCTACGTGAAATTTCCAAGATATAAATTACCGCAAATAATTTCAACTTTTTCGTGTTATAAAAATTTTCAAACTTAAATTTATGCAACGAATGTACCATAAATTTACTTTTATCATTAAAAACTCTAAATTTATCAAATATAATTTATATATTTCAATTTTTTGTTAGTGTAACAATACATTCGGAATGTATATTAGTGCAAGTCCATGAGTTTAACATTTTTAATGATACGAAAGATTTAAAATATTTATACATGGGTATAATTTGGAGATTTTTAAGGTATTTTCCCTTTATATTGATGGGAGATCATATCTTTTTGGCCTCCACTCCACGTTCGAGATGGTAAAAGTTTGTCGTTTTGGGCAATTAGCTTTTTTGCCGAGTCAAAGTTTCCTCGCAAAAGCTCACGCGCGGATCACACAGCATGTGAAAGCAAAGCTCAGAAGGGAATTTTCAAACTCCGATCCAGTTTTGGAACAGAGAGAGCAGCTTCGTCCCCTAAACTTTGAAATTGTTTGTGGTAGTTGAAATTTTTATATTTTATCCCAAGATAAAAAGAAGAATTCTTTTATTTATTTATTTATTTATTTATTGTTCTTCATGATCTTATCCAGTATTTATATATCAATGTGAATGGAGGGCTCCACCCTGCCATGGGCCCTCAACTTCGCTAGCACGTTGATTTGGGTGACTATCTACAGCTTCAGCTTCATTTATTTATCTATTTATTTATTTCCGATCGAGGTCATTTCAACTTATATTTTTGAAAAAAATCATTAATAATCTCAAATTATACTTACTATGATACATTCATCATGATTTTTCTTATAGCATCAACAACCCACAAAACTATGCCTACCATGACATATTTTATCTTAAACTTTTTCTCATGAAAGAAAAAAGATTTCAAATTTGTGCTTAGGTGACACATTTATTCTTTGTCAAGATTCTTTCAAATAATTTCTCGGTTAACACCACGTTGTTTTTTGTTTCAATAAAGCTACGTGCGCACCATGTCGGGACTATTTGCTTTCGGGCATCCGTGCAGATAGATTTTCGATAGTCCTCGTTGACTAGAGAACTTTTCTTTTTCAATTTGACAATGAAATTCCAAGTGCACTGGAGGACGGGTGCAAACAAGAATTTAGAGTAATTTATTATTTTGGAAAGGATAAAAAAAAGAGGGAACGCGGTGGGCACGAGACCATGATGTCATTGCTTCGGACATCTATTCCGACTTCTTGCAGGAAAAAGTGAAACGAATACGATGTTTAGGTGGCAAAGAAAACTCAAAGCGGTCCATGCCAACACTACATAGTTTATAATAAAAAGTTCAGATATGCGTTTTGGGTGATCTTTACGGGCAGCGTTGAGCTTCCAAAGTCTCTTATATTAAACTTTTAATATTTGATAGCACAATTTCAAAGGCTTTTTATACAAATTTTTGCTTTGGAAATGTTCAAAGCTCAGGACAAGAGCCCCTATGCTGACTCTACATTAGTTTATTATGAATAGTAGAGCTACTTGGGGAGATCTGAAGAGCGTCGCCGGTGAGAGTAAGCATTGGCAATGGAGCTTCAAATGAGAACGACCTACTTTGAATTTTCGCGGCAGAAGAATAGTCGCAAAACAGAGCATTCCCTGTGTTTTCCCATAATCGGTGTGGGTAGAGAAGAAAGCTGACCATGGATTTCGAGATGATACACAAGCTTCAGTGGTTGATTACCACTTCGTGAGCCCAGAGGAGCTAGGCTTGCCGCTATGGACGAGACCAGAGCGACGCCAAAAGGGGGTGACCAACAATAGAGCGGACCGCGAGATCTGTGGACAGAGCTAGGCTTGTGACCAGATCTGGATGAGCAACGACAGAGCCGACCACAAGTGATGAGGGAGCTGTAGTGTGGGTCAACCGCAAGCGATGGCAAAAGCGGAGTGGAGATGGTGGTCGGATAGGAGGGGGGAAGAAGAGAACAATCAGATTTTCAAACTTTTTATCCCACCTCAGCAAAAATGAATATGTAAATCACATCGTTTTGGACTATTTATATCATTAGGTTCTCGCCCGGCCCTCTCCAGCTGCGGGCAATACCCAGATTTGGGCAAGGGTTGCCTCGCCTAGGCCCCCGCCGCCCTCGCCAACGGTCAGCGGAGGTTGGGCAAGGCTGGCCTTGCCCAGAACTGGGAAGGGCAACCCTGGCCCAAATCTGGGCAAGGTCGGCCTCGCCCGCGGCTGGCGAGCTTCGCCGAAGCTGGCTAGCTAAGTATTTTTTTAGGAAAAAAAAATTTGGGGTAAAAATTTGTCACAACATTGTCGCCACCTCATCGCCGGTGATGGTCGGTCGCCCCATGTTGTCACCAAGTAGGTCTTTTCAGGCCAAAATCCTTCAGAATGACTTAACTAGCACAAAAAAAAAAAGGTTTAAAACTGAATCAGCAAAGTTACAAAAGGTTTATGACTTAAATAACAATTGTTTCAGGGAGGATGTATATGCATTTATAGCAACTCAAATTAGCATCTTAACCTGGAAATCTTGAAAAAATGGTTCAACAAGTTTTAAATCTATTATGTTGCTACCAATTCATTTATAAAATTTTTCATTGTGCTATTTATTTCTAAATCTTTTGACAATTTATCAAATTAATCATAAACATTTTCGTTGTGCATCCCAAACTTTTTAAAGATTTATCAATTTAATCATAGATCTTTTAACAAATTTTCAACTTAGTCCTTCTGCAAAATTTTGGGTAGAGATCACTAATGTGGCAATCCAGTTAATACCAACTATTTTAGGTGGCACGATGTTGCTCACATGTATAACTTCTAATTATTTATATATTTTAAATTCTTTCTTTTCCATTTTTATTTTTTATCCTTCTTTTTTTCTTCAAGAGGTTGGCAAGGCATCGACTGCTAGCAGAGAGGCGGCAATCTCCAATGGCCATTAGGCAAGGGTTATCAGCCCTCTCCGGCCCTATGGTAAGGCCACAAAGCCGTTGTCTATCGCAACAAGGGTGGGTGAGGGCTTTGTGGCCCTCACTTAGGGCCAATGTCGGCCCTATAAAGAAAAGAAAAGAAAACAAACCAATGAAATGTAATTGAAAATTCGAAATTTTTTTAAAAAATTCTTATGTCAGCTCTAGCATTGCCATGTAGGAAACAAGCATTGAATGGACTGCCACATTAGCGATTTTGGATAAAAGATAGCCGGAAGGATCACATAAGTAATTCGTTAAAAAGATTAGGGCTAAATTGATATATTCTCAAGAGGTTTGAGACTAAATTAGCACAATTGAAATGTTTAGAATTGAAATAGTCATTTTACAATAGGTTTATTTATTTTTTTTGGACAATTTTTCTTATAAATCTATACAAAATAGTTGATGTAGGGAAGTACTAAAAGTGGGTTAGGACATCAGTTTGAGTGAAAAGAGAGAAATTAGTTGGTTGGTGGAAAAGAAAGAGAAATCTTTAATATATTGAAACGGAATAAAAGGGTTAACGCGAAGTCGTCGTTGGATAGCACCTCTCGTGGACGATCCATCTTAATGTCGAAATTCCTTCGCGTAGATTGATAGGGAAGAAGAATGGTCAACCTCCCCATACCGAGCATTAAAAAGCAAAGAAAAGAAGGACCAGTCATACTGGTAACCGAGGATTAAAAAGCAATCAAGGGTTAATCAAAGATCTCATGTAGGACTAACTGTTCTTATGACTAATTGATTTAATCAATGATTAAATAGATAGACACATGTTAACAATCATCGATAACCGGCTCTTAACATATCAACAAAGATATTTTTAAGGATCATTCAACTCGGCTACTTGCAAACATTAACTGAATTTTGTATGAAAAGAGAAGTTCCATCCAAAAGTCTGCTCCAAACAGTCAATTAACTTATCCTCTACAAAATTGATGAGACCAAATAGTATATGGCTATTGGATATGTATGTGGTTAAATATGAAAATCTCTCAAAGATTTCAGATTATTATCACAGTTTACAGAATATAAAAAGTAACATGGCCTTGCTACTATGTTGTTTTATTTAGGCTTTGTAGAGAATACTAAGAAGGAGCTGATACATGGCCTTGCTAATATGTTGTTGATCAACATCACATTAAAATTTTAGATATCTCCCGGCAGAGCGTGCGGGCGTGTGACAACAGAGTAAAGGTGAATTAGCCAGAAAGGATATTATTTCTAATCCTAGCCCTTTTCCAATCTCGAAGTCCGAGAATTTGCTGTAGGCCCCAAAATTAGCATTCTTCTTCGTCGAACGATTCCAGGTCTGCGACAAACGCCACCTGTTTCTATGTTTTCCTTATAAAATTCATTTGATTATTCTTTAGAGATACTGTAATAAAATATGTATGTATATAAAATATGGTGGGGCCAAACAAGAAAGTTTGGGTTACAGTTAGGGTTTTCTTTTATAAGGGCATTCTAGTACTTTTGTAAGACGATTCATTGATCTTGACAAAAGAAGGATAAAGTCAATCCATTAATAAACTAATATTGGGTTCGATTAGGTAATGTACGATTGGGTGTGTACGATCCCATTCACGGAGATGGAAAAAAAAAAGTCCAAGCACAAGTGGTTTCATCGAGAAAACCTCAAAGAGCGACACCACTCGAATCTAATTAAGGGCAATAGTCTTCACTTGTTACTCTTTTCTTTTCCTCCCAATGTTTAAAGCTGTAGTCTTCACGTGTTACTCTTTTCGTTTCCTCCTAGTGTGCACCGATCGTTAGGTCCCAAAGTTACTAATCTTTTCCATCTTTGGAGTCCAAAAAGATAGGTCGCAAAGTTATAGAGAAAATTGAAGTCCAAAGATAGGTCCCAAATTTACTACATCCTCTTACATCGAGACAAATGACAAATGGAAATTCAATTTTGGCCAATTTGGTCCGTTGATGCGGCCATACATTGTAGTGCCTCATCAGCAAAAACTTCGAAATATTAAACGAGAAAGAGTAGGGAGGATTTGATTTAAGCATAGGCTAGAGAGACAAGGGTCGGCCCTCACCGAGATTTGGGCGAAGCCGAGCAAGTGACGTCATGGGTGGTGGTAGGCTTGCGCTCATTTTTGCTGAGGCGCTGACCAAATTGTTCGAACTCTTTGGAGGAGAAAGTCGGGGGAGCGTACTCTTTAAGCGAAGCAAAAGAACAAAACACAAATCCGAAATTGGACGGCAAGTGGAAACGCAACGCGATTGATGATGGCTTCGTCAAGGTCCGGGAGATGAACAGACGACATCAGAGCTAACTTGCTAGCAATAAATCATTTTTCTTCGTCAAGGTCCGGCAGATGAAAGACGCAAAATCTCTGCTTCGACGCTTCCCCCATCTTCTTCCAAAGACCCAAAAAGTCGTTGCCATAAAAAGGTTCAGATTATAATATTTGTAGGTAAGCTGATGACCCGGAATCCATTCAAGCATGTCTCTCGTTATTCTAATTTTTATAATCCCCTTATTTGGGAAAAATATATATATTTTCGAAGTATATCAATAAATCATTTTTCTTTTCAGATAGATGACAATATCATTCAGTATTTGGTTCAAAAATAAAAATAAGCTAAAAATTATTTTTCGCTATTTGGAAATAATAATTAAAAATTTGATCGCGTTTTCCTTGAATGATGAGCTATGCGCGTGAAATGTGAGCTACACATGTTGTATCATCATTTTTTGATGTCCTTGCAATGCTTAAGCTTGATCACAAGAAAATTTCGCGAAAGGGAGGTTATATAGTTTGGAGTTTTTGATAATGGCGATTTTGTAATTTTGTAAGGTGATTTTGTACTTTTGTAAGGTGATTCCATAAGTTTGACAAAAAGAGAATAGAGTCGTTCCATTAATAGACTTATCGGGTTCAACTAGGTGCGTAAGATCCCACTCACGAAGATGGAAACAAAGTCCCCGTGAAGCGGCTTCGTCGAGCAAACCTCAAAGAGTGAGGCCACTCAAATCTAATTAAAGTTGTAGTCTTCACTTTGTTATTCTTTCTTTTCCTCCCAATATGCACCAATGGCTAGGTCCCAAAGTTGCTACATCTTCTACATCGAGCAATTCCAGGTCTCCGAAGCCCCCATGTTTCTAAATATTCCTTATAAATTCATTGGATCACTCTTTACACCTTGGTGGAGGGGCTAGGCTGGTGGCAAATTGACAGACGGAAATGGGGCAAAAGCCTAAATGGGTATAGCTAATTTAAGAATACTGACACGTTTTTAGACTTGCGGAAAAAAGGCATGATCTTGTTTTCCTCCAAGAAGACGATGGGGATCAAAGGATTTTTCACTTTTCCTCCAAGGAATTTTACGATGAGAAGACGATTGGGATCAAACTCGTGTTTTCCCCAAATCAGACGTGCCTCCCTTTGATCCCCATCCAAAGCGAGAGAACGACTTAGGGGACATACGAGTGGGTCCAGGTCCAAGGACATTGGGACACGTTCCCCAATGACATTGAGACTCACAATATTGAATGGAAAGTTCCCAGACCGTATCGAAATTAAATGGTATTAAATGGTCGGGGATTAAATGTAACGAAATTTATGTGGCTAGGATATCTTTCCTTAAAAGTAAAAAATGTTAAAAAAATGGAGATAGGAAAGCAATCCGATTTGGCATGGTCCGGGTGGGATTGGGATATCGGACACGTGTCGTCCCGCGATAGGCTTGGGGAGGTCTCTCGTCTTGTCGCCCTGGGAGCACGTAGAGAAAAGTCAATCCGTGATCCAAGCCAATTACCGACACTTCCCAATGCTCCAGATCGTCCCGCGCGTCCCTCGGATCGACAACGTCGGCCGTCCCCTCGTCATCCCCCACAATAAATTTCCCCCTTCGAAACGCCATTCTCATCCCCTGCATTTTCACAAACACCCTCTCTCTCTCTCTCTCTCTCTCTCTCTCTCTCTCTCTCTCTCGTCTTCTCCCTTTGACATGGAAGAACTTTTCCCGCTTTCTATATATTTCCTTCTGTTCTTCTCAAAGATGATGCTTAAAAGAAAGTCGCTCTATTCTTGCAGCTCTGTCTCTTCCTCCTGTTTTCCATGGAGGCTGCTCTCTTATCCCAAAAATTTTTCCATGGAGGCTGCTCTCTTATCCCAAAAATTTTAAGAGCACTATTCTCTTGAAAATTGATCCCGAGAAAAAGAATGCAGTCATAACGAGTATAATGAGCATGGTTGGACGGCCGGTATTTAAGAGTGACTTGTTTATGAATGAGCATGTTAGGATGCACTCTTATCCCGATTTTGTAACACTTATATTTATTCATTAAGGTCATCTACGAGAGGAGAAGGACAGAACGACCTAGCCCCAATTTGTTTAGGTCTCCTCATATCGATAGTTGAACGTCTGTAGATTTGCCAAACTAGGGATGTAATTTTGATTAAAACTTAGATATCATAAATTTCGTAGGGAGTAATAGAACTTTTCATATTCTTACAAGTGGTACAAGAGCTAGTCTTGATGCAATTCCATGTACAGTGCATGTAGATTTCAAGGTTCATGGGTGAGTGCAGAGAAATTGACTCGGGGTCATTGTTAGCTACGCTATAGCAAGTGTTCTCTGCAACTTTGGTACTATTAACTTGGTCTATGCTCCGAGACTTTCGAAATTGATGGGCATGTGATATTCTGCAATTTGATCCTTATTTCCCGCATTTGATTTAGGGCTTTTGTTATCCATGCGTTTGGGATTTATATTTTCAAAATTTAATGTCCTAATTCAATTCATACATGGTGAATCTCGAACTTCAGGTTATATATATGAATGTCAATTTTGGAATTTGAAATTGAATATCTTTTGTTCCTCACATACAGAATTAATTGAGGGCGTTCTTTTTATATTTTATTTTTAACGATAACATGAATCATTCACAAAATCTTTGTGGCCTATTGCTATTTAAACCGTGAGAATTTCACAGAAGTCCTCGATGGCTGCGGAGGACCCGAAAAATGGCAATTGGTAGTTGAGCCCATGTGACTCCCCCTGCTTTGCGATCGCTGGTGACGTGGGTTCGAACCCAAAGTTGCGGCTGGCCCAAGCCATCTCCAATCTTATAATGTTCGTCCCATTCCCACGGGCCTGAATGGTCTCACGCGCTATTATCGGATGCATTTGATGAGCACTTGAAAACCGAACGAATTAGCATGTGATTTGGAGGGAGGATGTATATGCGCTTATAGCAACTCAAATTAGCATCTTAACCTCGAAATCTTGAGAAAATTGTTCAACAAGTTTTAAATCTATTATATTGTGACCAATTCAATTATAAAAATTTTCATCGTGCTATTTATTTCTAAACCTTTTGACAATTTATCAAATTAATCATAAACATTTTCGTTGTGCGTCCCAAACTTTTTAAAGATTTATCAATTTAATCATATATCTTTTAACAAATTTTCAACTTCGTCCTTCTGCAAAATTTTGGATAGAGATCACTGATATGACGATCCAGTTAATACCAACTATTTTAGGTGGCATGGTGGTGCTCACATGGGTAACTTCTAATTATTTATATATTTTCAATTCTTTCTTTTCCATTTTTTTCCTTCTTTTTTTCTTCAAGAGGTTGGCAAGGCATCGACCACTAGCATAGAGGCCGCAATCTCCAATTGCCAATAGGCAAGGGTTGTCAGCCCTCTCCGGCCCTAGGGTAAGGCCACAAAGCCCTTGCCTAGCACAACAAGGGTGGGTGAGGGCTCTGTAGCCCTCACTTAGGGCCAATGTCTGCCCTATAAAGAAAAGAAAAGAAAAAAACAAACCAATGAAATGTAATTGAAAATTTGAATTTTCTTTAAAAAAAAAATCTTATGTCAGCTCCAGCATTGCCATGTAAGAAACAAGCATTGAATGGACTGCCACATTAGCGATTTTCGACAAAAACTAGCCGGAAGGATCACATAAGTAATTCGTTAAAAAGATTAGGGCTAAATTGATATGTTCTCAAGAGTTTTGAGACTAAATTAGCATAGTTGAAATGTTTACAACTGAAATATTGATTTTACAATAGGTTTATTATCATTTCTTTGGACAAATTTGAAATCTTTTCAAAATAGTTGAAAGTGGGTTAGGACGTCAGTTTGAGTGAAAAGAGAGAAATTAGTTGGTTAGTGGAAAAGAAAGAGAAACGTTTATTATGGAAGGGCTTCAATTGCTCGGCATTCCGGCTAGCTTCACAGAGAGTCAAAATCTATTTTCGAAGAATTTTCTTTTATTTAAAATGCCGACGTTGATGCTGACGTGTCAATTTTTGGCTGGAATTTTTGCCGTTGACACTTAAGTGATCGTATTTTTCTGAAATTGACATTGAAGTGAGCGTTTTGAAACTTTTAGCACTGAAGTGAGCGTTTTACATACTTTTTGGCACTTCTAATATTCTTCTTCCGCCGAACTGGGAATCAAGCTAAAGATCACTGATAGCAGCTGGCGTGGAGTCGTGGACTGTCACATTGAATATCGAGATTCCACTGGACGGCACATTGACGTCCAGTGGATTATTAAAATGAAACCGATCACCAACCCCTGGGAGCAAAGAAAAGGATCGGTCGTACGGTCTTCGTTTCATTAACGTCGTATGGTCTTTGGTCTGATAAATTTCGACGGACCCCAGCCAGACCAACGCGTCCAAGGGACAACGGTGGCTCTCCTGTTCAGAAAACTGTTTTTTTTAGGAATAGTTTAATTATTTTAAGATAACGTTTCTAATTTTAGGCCTTATGTATTAAATAACTTTTTGAATCTACATAATATAATTAACGTTTTAGTCTTCCATACACCCATGACGTACGAGCTCATCGACGAGCTCACTCACTTGACCATATTGTTCTAACGTCTATCTGTTAATCACAATCATTTCCAGCACGTTAATTAAACCGATTGTGCTTATAACTAATTCATTTAATTTTGATAAAATAGATAGACACATTTTAACAATCGTTGATAGTCAGTTCTTAACATATCAACAAAGATATTTTTGAGGATTATTCAACTCAGCTACTTGCAACACGTTAATAAAATTTGTGTGAAAAGAGATGTTCAATTTAAAGTCTGCTCCAACCGTCAATTAACTTACTCTCTGCAAAATCGATGAGACCAAATAGTATATGGCTATTGGATTTATATGTGGTTAGATATGAAAATCTCTCAAAGATTTCAGATTATTATCACAGTTTACGCAATATATAAAAAGAAGTAACATGGCCTTGCTACTATGTTGTTTTATTTGGGCTTTGTAGAGAATACTAGGAAGGAGCTCATACATGGCCTTGCTAATATGTTGTTGATCAACATTACATTAAATTTTTAGAGATCTCCCCGCGGAGCGTGCGGGCGTTGTGACATCAGAAGGTACAATGATGTCACAACGATGATGTCACAACGAACCCGCGATTTTTCGGTGGGCCCCACTGACATGGAATTTTTCGTCAAAGCAGTAGTTTCCCAAGCTGGTTCCGTGGATGCGTATTAATTGATGGGATAGAGACATCAGAGGATCTTTACCGTGTCCGAAACACACCTCAGCAGGTATATATATTATAAATACACACACTCACCTCCAGGCAATGTTCGTAATGAACTTTGCACCTTTGCCTCGCCTTACTGCATTCCACATTCATATAGAGTCGAGGATGGCAATGTTCGAGCGTCATCCGAACAACACCGACGCCGTCGTAACCTTCATTATCCCAGTTCTTCTCACTTTCCTTGCAATGAAATATCAGGGGACACCCAATTCTCCATTTGACACCCATCCCCTCACCATCTTCATCACCATCTTCACCCTCCTTCTCTATTGCTCCGTGTCCCTTCCACTTTTTGCTCGTCTATCAGTCTTTTGTAATGCTTGCGGTGCCCGCACCTCTCTCTTCCTCAGGGTCCTTCCCTTTCTCCCTGTAGCTCTCCTCACGTCGTTGTTGTTCCGAGGCCTTTCCTTCTTTCTCCTCTGTTTGCTGTTAGTGATACCTCTCTCTGTAGCTCACTTTTGGAGTCTTATTCAGAAGCTCAAGGATAAGATACTAGCTCTCGCAAATTTCCGTTGGCTCCAGCATCGCGGAGAAGTGCTTCTGCCAAGGACGGTTGCCGATATAAAAAATTTCAATGAGAGTAGGACTAGCTGGTTGTTCAGCTAGTCGGATCCCCTGAACTGGGGTCGGGGGTCAGGGAGTTTAACAGGGTGAATTTTCCCCATTAGATAAGATAGTTTTTTTTTTCTTTTTTTGGATTAAACCACATCCATTCAATTGGAGGAAAAAGTGTCATCTGCGTTCAGTGATCTTTTTCCCCAGTGGTGAACACGTCTGTAGTTGTCTGGATAGTCCCCACTAGATGTACTGGATTTCTTTGTATCATGAAATGTGTAATTGTCAATAAAGTTTTCCTGGATTTTCCTTTATTTCATATTTGCCACTGTCTTTTCGATGATAGCCAGATGAACGACGCTGTGAAAGGGGATAAAAGCCCTATTTTTGCCCGTTTCTTGGCAGTGAAACCAGGTTGAGGTCGCTTCCGTTGGTTGTTACAGCGCGTTTAGTTTTGCTGTGATTCAAAATTTTGCGGTTTGAAATAAATCAATGACCATTTCGCTCTGCATTTTGGGTTTTTCTGGGTTTATGTTAGTAAGCCTGTTTTGCCTTTCCTTAATGGTATTTGCTTCCATTTTCACTTTCGACCGTTGTTCTGTCTTGATATTTCCTTTAATGATGGGTTTTTCAGTTCAATTGTCTACGTAACTCGTGTCTGATGCTTGATCTTGGCATAGAGTTAGCAAGTCCAATGAGTTGGAATATTAGAGTGATTTTCATGGGAAGATCTGTGAAAATTAGATGTTGAAGTTGTCTTGTAGCAGGGGTCAAGTGTCCCCCTACTTGTTTTTGACCAATAATGTGATCATCCATCCAACTAAATCGGAGAAGACCCCTTCATAATGTTTCTCCTTTCTCTTTTGTGCTGCATTCTGCTCTCCGAAAATGTTTTTCTTGCTTATGGGTTCTTTATTTGAATTGATCCCTCTAACAAACAATTTTGAGGATCGTTCAACTCAGATGCACTTGTCTGAAAGTTCAAAGCTGAATCTTCTTGCATCGTTATTCCCTCAATAAGATACCAAAAAGAGAGGCAGTAAGATTTGGAATTTTCCACCATTATGTTGAGTTAAATGCAAGTGATGCGGGAGAAATCTAGCTTAGTAACGAGGCTTTCTATGCTCGATGATCTGTACAACTTGGTTCATTTATTTTATTCATAAACATGCATCTTTTTTTTCCTGAGATAATGACCTGTGGGCATATTTTTCAGCTGTTTAGAGTCACGGATATCAGGGATGCTTGTGTTACCACTATACCATACTGCTTTTCAGGCTTTCAACTGTTCTTTTCAGATTTTAAAGAAATAACACCTCCACTGGTGTCATTTATATCTGCAATTCTAATCTAATGGCATCTATCTTCTTTCCGAACAATCTTTGGGTTCTGCTGCACTTGTAAAGAAATTGGTTGTGCAGCCTTTATTTAGGCTGCTATCTTTGGTTGTTTTCAGCCTTTTAGTTCTGTAATGGCTGGTGAAGTCTCAGTGACCTCTTTCTCATGGCAACTGCAATGGGACGCCATCTAATCCCCAAAGGGCTTACCAAGTTGTTGCTGCTGCGACTTGAGATATGGGTATAGGCAAGGATGGAAAACTTCCGCGGAGGCTTCCCTCAGATCTTAAATTTTTTAGAAGATTATTCTCTCGACAATTGATCCTGGGAAAAAGAATGCAGTCATAGTGGGTTAAAAAACATGCACAAGTATTCCTGCTGAGCATAGGCCTCTAGCTGGCTGACTGAATGTTGTCCTTACTCATTCTGGGAGTTTTGACATTGCGACTGCAGAGAAATGTCTTTAAACGTGGAAGCATGTGTACTGCCTTGGATTTATTGGCTTCACCTCCTTATTGTTTATCAATTGAGAAAGTTTTTGTCATTGGCGATGGCCAGAGTTATCTGAACATCTGTTCGTAGCTATAATTGCATTTGGATTCTTCCCTTGCCACCTTACTAACTTTCGATGCTCCCAGATGTGATGCTATTCACATAATTGAAATTGAGTTGTTGAATTTGACGCTTTTGTGCCCATGGTTGATACATCTGTCTCTCACCCATAGTACTTGTCCTTTCCCGTCATTGAAAACAACATTTAATAGCTACTTATGTCCATGCAGGATGTTCTGCATCAGATTTCTGCCTCAAAAAAATGTTATTATCTTCAATAATAAGACAGAGTCTGTTAATTTGAGGTGAAGAACTTTACCTTTCTACTAAAGACGATTTTTTTAGAGACATTAAGAGTACCTGTACATGAGATTAGTTGAAGATGTACTCTTAGATGGCATTCAAAAGGAAGACAGGACCGAAAACCCTTAATATCTAGTCAGGTGTTACATTCTATCTGGAAAATCTTTTCTAGCAACTAGTAATCACTCTGTTTATTCTCTTTCTGCAGATGTGGTTCAATCTGCGCAAAACCTTCCTTCTGTTTACAACTAAGGTGTACTGCTCCAAGCTGGTCTACCTTTTCAATATCTTCTTGTAAAAATCATTTATGAGAAGTGGAAGGCCTTCATTCTAAAGCCTGTGACTGAGATATTGCTACTGACTTGTCTTAGAAAGTATTTCGGCTTGGAGATGTTGAAGAACTCTGTGGTTCATAAGTGGTTCTACAAATGCCAAGGTAATGACCAAGGATAATTTTTTTTGTAGAGCTTGCAATTTTTAAAAAACCGCTGTTCATTTCCCCACAGGTTTGAACTCTATACGAGCTATAAAGCAAATGAATTGCTGCTTTTCTTAAACTGTTACTGATCATTGCCGTAGTCTGTCAGTCATCTTAATGGAATGTATCGATGACTTGCATTGCACTTCCACTTTGAGAAATAAGAGATTTCATTTTAAGCAATTATGATTCAAGATAATTGCTGAACATGATTTGCCCAACAACTATTTCTGCAAACTATGTCAGAGTTACTGATCGTTGCCATAGTGTGGCAGTAATCTTAATGTAATGTATAAGTGAATTGCAACTTATTCTTTGCACTTTCACTTTGAGAAATAAGAGACTGAATTTAAGCATTCATGAATCAAGAAGATTGCTGAACAGGATTTGTCTAACAACTATGTTTAGACTACTAGTACCTCCTCTTCTCCCCCAGATTAATCAATTGGAAGCGCTGTCTAGGCTAACCATCAAAGCAATCGCATTCTACTACTAATTTTGCCTAGTCATATGTTTTGCTTGATATCCTACTCATTATTAAGTTCTTGCATAGCATCCTAATTTGCTGGGGAAATTTTGAAACATTTCAATATTATGAGTTTTTACAACCTTTTACTGTCAAGCAAGTTTGTGTTAGATTTCATGATTTCTTAAATGCAGCGGAAAAATGAAATCCAAATAAGATCCATGTGTATATTAAAATCGAAGTGAGTTTTTCTAGACATACATTTTGCTGTATGCAGATAAATTTGCGCTTGGTTGTGTTTAGATTAGCGCCCCAAGTGTTGCGCTTCTACCGGTATCCACACACACGAACTGAGATCTCCAAATCCAAGCGCTAGCTTACAGATTATGGAGTTCCTTCTGCTTGATCACCTGTAATCCTCGAGACTGTCTTGCGGATCAATGAATACAAATGCCTCTGTATGTTTTCTCCTTGATGTATGATTCTCACAAAAACCTTTAGGGTTTCTTCCATAAAAGGAATATATATATATATATATATATTATCAAGCAAAAAGGGCGGGACCCACTTAAGTCTTTTGGGTCATTATCCATCGAATAAAATAAATCAGTTCGATATATTGTATACGACCCTGTAGGTTCACTAGATATTAACAGCATGTTAAAACTCTTTTAGCCCACAAGTCATAAGCGATCTCTAGTAATACATTATGACTACCTAAGTATAGTGAATGTCGATATTACCGACACAACCTAAACCACAAATATTATTAGAGTATCATTATTAATTGGTTCTTAGGGCAGACCACTAACAGTTTGCACCTCATTCTGTAGAACTAGAACTGTCTGGCTTTTTTTTGGTGTGAAGTAATTGATAGTAAAGCCATTCTATGAGATCACTTATGTTTCAGCTTCCACCACACTTTTAGGTCACTCAGTTGATATATTTGCTGAGTATCTTTCAACATTTCAATATTATGAGTTTTTACAACCTTTTACTGTCGAGCAAGTTTGCACCTCATTCTATAGAACTAAAACTGTCTGGCTTTGTTTTGGTGTGAAGTAATTGATAGTAAATCCATTTTTTGAGACCACTTATGTTTTAGCTTCCACCACACTTTTAGGTCACTCAGTTGATATATTTGCTGAGTATCTTTCAGAAAGATATCTATTGGAATGTGTAGATCGTGCTCTTAGTTTAGATATCCCAATATATTTTCCGTCTTCATGATCCCCTGCCAAAATGAAGACAACCTATAGGAATCTTAACCTAGAGCTAACTATAAAAACTGATTGACATATTCGCCAGGACATACAGAGACTTTGTGTCGCATCTGATAGAACAACAGCCTGTTAGTGACAAATAAGAATCACTGGTTGAGGAATATTAAATGTATCCTTTGGACCTACGAGATGAAACTGCAGTCATGTTTATAATTAGCTAAATTAACCATCTAAAAAGGAAGTTAAACTTGAGGATGTGAAATGTCTATTTTGAGAGGCCATGATGCTTTAACTAAGCATGTAGGTTACTCTTCCTTTAATTGATGAATATACCTTTCATGTATGTTTTAATGGAATGATGACTCCATAAAGTTGAGTTGGGAAATTGTAATACTTGTGAATAGAGACGGTCGTTGCAATTTAGGGATCTAAAGTGACATCTACATGAAAAGTAGATTGATATGATAACTCCCATATGGGCTTAGTTGCCTTTGCTCTTAAGTGGGACATGTAATTGGTTTCTTGCACTTAAATAACTTGGGAGGTATCCGGGTTGTGTCCGGTTGCCTTAAAGAAACTCTCTCTTGACTGTCTAATGTTGGGATGACATTGTAAGACTAATTTGAGAATGCCCATTTTCCAACAGATTCTTCAGGGAAAAGGCATTCCTATGTGGGATGACAATAAATCTAGAGACTACCTTGACCATTTTGCATCTGATTCACGAGAACCAAATATATGTGGTTCATTTTATCATTACTTTAATGACGTTTATCTTCATCTGAATAATTGAGAAGAAGGTGACTTAGGATCAACTTATGGCTTTCCACAGTGGCATTTTGGTGCTAGGTTGGTTGGCCTTAATTTAGTTGTTCAGTTATTAATTAATCGTTGCGACCATATATGTTTAATGACAGTATATAGGTTATATGTCAAAGGTAATCTGCACGCTGACTTACGGACCGAGGATTTGATCAGTTATTGGATATTATTCACATCAAGAATAATCCAGATGATAGTTGAATCATACTCTCTGCTTGGAATCCATCTAAAAATGACGTCACTTCCACCTTGCCACATGTTTCCACAAGTTAGATATAATTAATTTCATTTTCCCAAATTCTCTCTGTTTTCTTTCCTATCTTTGTTTGTTAATCTAATTTTACTTTTGAAGATTTATGTTGCAAATGGGGAATTGTCATGTCAAATGCATCGGCACTCTGCTGACAATGGGATTGGTAGTGCCATTTAACATTGCTTCTTATGCTCTCCTTACATGCATGATTACTCACGTTTATGGTATGTATGTATGCGTTAGAAAAACGTCCCAATATTTGTGGTATGTTCTTCTCTGTATCGTCTGTAATGGCTATTGTCTAGTATTAATTAACGGCATTTTGGAGTACTGTAATTGCTGATGTGAGGGGAAAAGTGACTCACAGATGCTGTTCTTATGCTTTTACAGGATAATGGTCGGAAAGGACTATGCTTCTACAGAAAATGTGTTACTAGGATTACTGTTATAATAGTGTACACTCTAGTGACTGCTAGAAACTTACAAGCTTTGATTTCCCATCCTAAAGGGTGGAAAAGTATCCTCCTGATAGGAGGAAATAAACATATGAACTTGTACTTATTTCAAGTATTTCTTCTACAGATCTTTCTCTCAGTGATTTTGTCCATGCTATCAGGGATGCTCACGTTTATCAAACCCATGTTACACCTTTGCAGGAATAACTTCGGAAAGGACCCAAGCCTTTCCAGTGTAATCTGCGGTAAAATTGCAGGATGTTCACTTCTCTTTCATTTTATTCTTCTGACTTAACTTATCTTATGCTGTACTTATTAGCACTCTTGTTCCGATATATGGCTTTTAAAGATAAACCCAAGTTTCAAATTCATTGGATATGATCCTCAAAATAAACTAGAAATGAAAATGGCAGATTAGAGTTAAAGATTTGGTGACATTTATAGTGGACTTCATTGACATTTTTATATAACGTAGGTAGAATTTCCTAATTTCATGCATTTCCTCTAATATTATTAGCTCTATCTTCTAAATAGGGAAGATGAGCACTGGTGGGCTAATTTGTAAGTGTCAATATCTTTTATTTATGCAAATGAAGATGATAGGCTAGGTGGTTTGATCCTATTATACTCGTGTGCAGTGTGCGCAATTTTGGCGCACTTAGCACTTTGCTGGCACGCAGTTCATAATAGGCACTAATGATTGTTTATTATTTTTATTTAATAAAAAATAAAGTATTAATTTATGATATGATTATTTTTATTCCAAATTTCCTATGGGTCTTCTAAAGAAGCATCTGTTCACTTTGCAACTTAATTTGAAGGGTTGCTTCTGTTCTTAAAAAAAATTAATTACATAGTCTTAATTTTACCTCTCTTTTGCACTTCTTTAATTCTTCTTTTCAAAAAAGGATAAAGTCAATATTTTCAATTATTTTCCCCAGAGAATTCTTGGATAAATATTAAAATTGTTATTTGATATTTTTATTGAAACTTTGTTGTATCTTAGAGGATATTTGTCGAAAACCTTTAGCAACATCGTGAGCAAATAATTCCTTAAAGATAGTGCTATTGTGCCTCAAAAATCTAATTCCATTGTTCTTTCCACTCTCGATATTATTTTCCCATCAATGTTATCACCATGTCCTTAACAGCACATCATTTTAGGAAACATTTGGGGATTGCAACTGTTTCCAGTGATATTAAAGAAGGCTTTCTCAATCATAATATAATATTTGTGTACTTATTTCTGATTGATTTCCTACTATCTTTAGTTCAGTAATCGATATGAAAGAGAATCCAGTCTTGTCGCCCCGCTATTCCATTAGTATTAGTTGTATGGTAGTGGTGTTGAAGTCGAGACTCTAGGCATTAAGATGAAGTTCAGAGTAGAGATAGATGCATCTGCTGTTTTTATTATCAATTTTATATTGGAGCCTGGCTGTGGTTGAGTTTTTGAGACTTATTACATTGGCTGCGGAAATTGTTCCGCGAGACTGATTATATTTCTTTCTTAATTTTCTTCCAGTTTACGGAAGATTTCATGTTTCTGTCCTTCGCAGGGAATTTTTAAATTTGTTGTACCTAGTGCTTGGCAATTTAGGAAGTGAGAATCCTTTAGGCTCCACAGAATTATGGTGGTTCTAAGGTGAATCAGGATGTTCCTTTATCTTGCTATCTCGTGAAGTTCTCTCTATGGATGCATAGCTCTTGCTTGCTCCGAGACGGATAAACTTTTGATATTGTATGGTTTGCCTGAGATAGTGTTTGGCAGATCTGGAAAATTTGAGTTGCTGCACATTTTCCAGTCATCATCATCAGACTATCTTGTCTTCTTCGTTGCATTTCTCTCCCTCTTTGACATCTGACCTTTTTGTGGCTTGTTACTCATGGGCTCCTAATGTGGTCAAAGCCCCAGCTCACTCGTCCAAGCTTGTGAAGTCTGGTGGTAGAAAGCAGAAGAAGGCTTCTCTCTCTCTCTCTCTCTCTCTCTCTCTCTCTCTTAAATGTTGACCTGTTGAAAGTATTGGGGACAACTGGAGTTCCTTTCTACTCATGAGAATGTTTTTCAATGATGTTACATGAAATGAAGTAAAGAAGCAGATCCTTCATGTTTGGCTACGATGGCCTTGCAAGATTGCAATTTTTTCCACTACATGTACATTTTATTAGGTGCTTGGGGAGCGACTGCCGAGATATTGGTCTTAACCTGAGCTATCAAAGAGTGCAATGGGCCTTCATTTTTGTTCCTTTTCTGGATAGTTACTGATTGTTTTTACCGGCGAGTGTTAGCGATTGGTCTCTACAATTTAAGGCAAAAATGTAATGAAAAAGGAACATGTTTTATATGTTCATGCTGCTACTATTTGTTTTTTAATGTCGGCTTAGCTGGGTCATGATGGATTAGACTCTGTGATGGTGAGCAAAAACGGAGCAAGGGAAAGATGAAGGAGAAGGTGAACAACATGGCGTTGTTTGACCAGGTAGGCGCCTAAGTGTATATGCTTATCACCTGTCCATGCTCTCTGATCATCTAAGGGTACCCCTTTAATGTTAATCTCATCAATATTTATCATTGTCTCCGTCTTGGGTTAGGCATCTAACTTTTTGCCCTTTCTTGCTTACAGGATGAGTCATCTAGTTATTTCTTATTTAAGGAGATGGTAATTGCTATGTTAACACTCGAACCTTTCTAGACATGTCTTCGTGGAACCTTTTATAGATACACTTGCGTGAACCATGTACATGTGTATGACTCATAAGTTGTTTTCAGCTGGATCAAGCTCAGATAATTTCTCAGAAATGCCTCAACTTGTTAGTTTTGTATATGGTAAAGTTATCAAGTGGACTCTGCATATGATAAAATTAGTTGGATGGCCTCCTTAGGTCTATCAAGTAAGGAGGATAGTCTGGAAAGTTTATTGCCATAGGCAAATGATGATCGAACTCCCCGTCAGCTCACTCCTTGTGGAAAACATTGTTATTTCCTTGGCCTTAAAGTATGCATTCTTCATCAGCAATTTTGTGGTGGCAGGACATATATCTGCTAATATGGATAAGTCAGCCCTTTGTTCGAGAATGAAATTCACCTCCTGAGATTTGTACTATATGAACTCGTCGTCTCTTGTGGATTGTCTAATCTGTCATATTTAGTTGGTGCTTCGTGTTCGTCCTCCTATATATTGAATAGTAATGATTTGGAGTCAAAAACTCTCATGTAACTATTCTTTGCTGCATTTATAAATGGTTGGCTATGTTGCTCATGTTTGATCAAGTTAAGATGGCAAATTTAATTTCCTTGCCTTGATTTTCCGGGTGGGCTTGTGGTTCTATTGCTTTTGAACTTGTGGTATTTCACGGCTCTTTGTGGGGCCCAGCTAACACAATTTAAAATAGGAAAAATGACATAACTAATTCATGAATTTCGACCAAATGCATAATTTGATCCATAAATTTTTAATTTGGTATAAATCATCCATACTAGTCTATGAACTTTCAAATTGTTCAATATGATTTCTAAATTTTTTGGTAAATGTTCAGACTAGTTCTTGAATTATTTGAAAATATTCAATATGGCATTTCCATTAAATTAGTTTGAATATATACTAAAAATTCAAAGATCACATTGGGTTAATGTTTAGGGATCATATGTGTCAAATTAAAAATTCATGACTCAGATTACATATTTGACAAGAATTTCGGAATCATTTCTATCATTATCTCTATAAAAAAGAAGAAAAAGAGAATGAAGTCAAAAAGTCAAAAGAAAATAGATGAAGAGACAGGACTCTCTTGCACGATTGAGAGAGAGAGAGAGCTTGTAAACTTGATGATTTTGAGATCCCATTACTGCCAATATATGAAGTCAAAGTTTGCATTTTGATGATTTAATTACATTCAAGAGTTGAATACCTCGTTATCTTGAAATAAGAAATAAGAAATAAATGTAGAGGCAATTGATTTGAAAAGATTTTTTTTAAAGATCGAATGTGTTGACACCTAGATTTTGATTTTAGAAAAGAATTAGAAAAATTCATAAAAACACAATAAATAAATAAACAAGGAGGCCGACGCGAATCCACATTTTATTAGCCTATTCTCGATTCAATTCCTTTTTCATTGGCCGGTCGCCATTCTTTCTAGCTTATTCTTTGATCCATCGCTTTTGGAAGCCCAAGCCGAGAGCTCAGCCCATTATACTTTAATTTTCCTTCAATTCACAAGAGCGGGTGTTTTTATCAAAAACAAATATAACAAGAAAGAGGGGGGCCAATTCGGTTAAAAAAAAAAACAAAACAGAAAAAGAGAAGAAAACAGAAAAGGAAGGATTCGGTTAGGGGGGCTCCCTCTCTCTCTCTCTCTCTCTCTCTCTTTCGATCAGAGCTGGTCACCCTCACGTCTGCTCGCAGCCCTCTGCTCGGCCGCCCACAGCTCAGGGCCCTCTCCCAGCACCGTCGCCCCCTCCCTCGCTCTGAACTCTCATCTCTCAAGCTCTCTCTCGCTCTCTGGCTCTCCCCCTCTCGCTGCATCCTCTCTCCCTTTGCATGGCCCTCTCGGTCTCATCCTCTCTCACACACCGACGACAACCGATCTGCTTCCTTCCTCCTCTCTCTGGTTGTCTCCCTGATGTCGGCCCCCTCTCCCTGTTCCTCTGGTTCTCTCTTGACTCCCCCTCGGATCGTCCCTCCCGGAGTCTCCCTCACGAGGACTCTCTTCCTCTCGGCTCCCCATCAGCTTCAGTTGGCGGTTCCCCCTCGGCTGGGGAGATTAGATTCTGAAGGAAGTTCTTCGACTGAAGGCGTCGACTCTTTCCTCTTCGATTTTTGTTTTGAAGATTGAGAGTTCCTGGAGTAAACTCTAGTTGGCTCTCTCTCTCGGCCTGGAGCTGACATGGAAGCAGAGCCTGGGAAGTGTAGTTGAAGATTGGTGGTGCAATTGAAGATTAGAGAGCTGATTCGGGAGAGAGGAACAGATTGGAGGGGATTTTCTCGTGAGGGAATCTCTCTCTCTCTCTCTCTCTCGGCTGATCGTTGATTAGCGAATCTTGAAGAACCTCGTGATTTTTGTTCACCGAGAAGAGATTTCGAGCTGAAGGTTTTGTATGCTGAGGAAAATTGCTTAGCAAGAGGAGTTCTCAGATTCTATTTTTTTTTTCGTCGCTCAAAGATTGCAAGATTTCCTCATCTCCGAATCGGAGTTCTTCAGTTTGGATTTGCCAATCGTTCTCTTCCGCTGAGCTGATCATTCGTTGATAAACAACGATAGCACGTTCATCACCAATTTCCAGTTGCTGCACGGTCTTAGAAAAACTCATCCAATACCAATACAGTTTTCTTCCGAGGTCCTCATCCACCGAGCTTCATCGTCAATCGATTGTCTCAGCACCGATCGCAATTAGCAAAGATTGTTCGCCGGCTTTCTCCTTATTTCGGTCCATCTCCTCTCTATAGGTAAGTCTTCCTCTCGGTTTTCTTAATTGTCTCTTTGCTAGATTTTTTCTGCTTATCTCTCGGTTTGTTCATTGGCATGGCTTTGTTAGTTGTACGCTAGATGTTGTTTAGTTTGATTCTTGAATTACTAATTCTTATCTTAGATAGTATGCTGTGTTTGTTCATCTTTGATGCGTTGCTAGCTGAAATATAGTTTAGTTTCAACGTTGAAGCTTACCATCAATGTTGAGCCGCATGTGTTTGATGAAATATCTAGATGAGTTTTTTTTAGTACAGTTTCTTCAGATTTTGCTAAAGAAAAACTTAAATCGCTGAATAAAATTTAGATTAGTATGTGAGGGATCTGTAGATCACCGCACGAGGAGCGACGTTGGACCAAGGTGGCGGTATTGTTGTTGCGATCAAACGAGCAGGCGTTGCACAGAGAAAAAAAAATGCAAGCAGAGTTAAAGCTGATTTCATTTCTTGTTGGGCTGCGGAGAGAAAGGCTTCAGGCCTTTAGTTTTGTCATTAGGCTGTAATAAAAAATGGGCCAGTGAGATAATTAGAGAGAACGAAAAAGGTCAAATCCAAAGAAATAAAGGAAAATGGGCTGCGTTCATGTTACGCTTGAGGTTAAGAGTATGGACTCCAATTTCGCGAGCCCATCTCTGTGCACTCGGGTTGGGCCCGATTTTTGTTGGTTTCGGAAATTGATCCGGTTTGATATCCGAATTCAATTTGGTTCGGAATCAGAACCCGACTCGGTTCCGAACTTGATCCATTTTCGAAACTGACCCGATTTCTTTTTATAAATAGTAAATAAATAGAAATAGAGAAAATAATAAAAATAGAAAATAAATAAAATCATAAATATAATAGTTAGGAAATAATAAAGAAAAAATAAAAATAATAGAAAATAATAGCGAATCAGAAAATAGAAAATAGATAATAGAAAATTAGAAAATAATAAACAAATCACAAAATAGAAAATAGATAATAGAAAATTAGAAAATAATAAAAAAAAAGAAAATAGAAAATAGGTGATAGAAAATTAGAAAAATGAAAATGGATAATAAAAATTATAAAATCATAAAAATCATAAAATCACTAGAAAATAATAAACAACATTAGAAAATCATTAGAAAATAATAAAAAAAATCAGAAAACAATTAGAAATCATAAAAATCAGAAAATCATTAGAAATAATTAAAAAATCAGAAAATCATTAAAAAAATCATAGAAAATTAGAAAATCATTAGAAAATAATAAAAATCATTAGAAAATCATTAGAAAATAATAAAAAAAAATTAGAAATTCATTAGAAAATCATAAAAAATAAAAAAAAATGATAAAAAGCTAATAAAAAAATATAAATTTTCTAAAATGAATCCAATTGAATAAGCTCTTGGAAGCTCGACATCAAAACACTAGTGGACTAGCCTTTTAGATGATGTAAGCATGCATGCAAATATCTAGGTTAACTAATCAATCAATTAATTTTAGGTACCAAAAGGGCGTTAACTAAATAGTTAACGTAATCAAGTCCCCAAATTTAGAATCTTTGGTTACATAGGGATCAAGACGACACTTCCGCGTCTTGATTGGTTTCTAGCCGACCCCAATAAGCTAGTGGCGACTCCTAAGAATATTGTAGGTTGTTAAATAACCTTAAAATTTGAAAATGCCAAATGTCACGCAGGGTATGGATTTGGGAGAATCCGAGCTCGAGATCATATAATCAAGAGCACGTACCTCTAAACCTAATCTTCCTCCCCCTAAAGGGCAGAATTTAGGTTGCGACAGAATGCATGAATGTAGCTCCGTTTTTCATACATCTTCACCACAAACGTAGATTATATTGTGGATCAACCTAAAATGCATAGCTTCCGCAACCTTAAAAACAAGGTTCATAACCTCAAATCAAGGTGGAAGACAAGGCGGCAACCTAGATTTGAGGTCGCTAAGTTCTATCTCAACCTCAGCAGCTGCGATAAACACGAACAAAGAACACTTGGCAGTGATGTTGGAGTATATGGGCAGAAGAAAAAGATGAATGAGAGGATCGTGAGAGTGAGCTCGGCCTTGGGAGTTGACCTCGCCGGCCCTCGCCTATCGGTAGTCGCTGAGGTCCACTTGACTTATGATTGAAAGTTACGGAGCGTCATAGTAAAATCATTACGTGGATGGAGAAAAGCGATAATTTTTTTTATATAAAAAGGAAATATAAGAAAGATGCACATGTCAAGAGAGTTGCAGCCAAGTCTCACTGGCAGCCGAATTCGCGGGCCCAAACTCGGGTTTGGATCAACAACCGAAATGTCGCTGATTCCAAATTCAGTGACAGAAAAAGTTCAATGGTTGCTTTCTCTGGCTTCATGCTCGGATCTCTGATTCCTTTGTACCCCATAAAGCGACAGAAAAAGTTCCCACTAGCATTATCAGGGAGGATGACTACGGCTATCCTATTTTGACGACTTTTAAGAAGACTTCAATTCTATGATCGCATTGCTATTTTTGGGCCTAGTATCCGAAATGACTCTATGAACCCACAAGATCTAATTAACGTTTGTCTCCCATACACTCATGATGGACAAGCTCGTCCCAAGCGAGCTCATTTAACCGTACTTTTCTAACCTCTATCTGTTTAATCACAGTCATTTTCAAAACGTTAATTGAAAGTTTCCTTTAAAAATAATAGCTTCTTGAAACTAATTAATTTAATTAATTATGATTATATAGATTACAAACATTTTAACAGTCGCCGACATTCCGCTTGTAACATATCAACGAGACATTTTTGAAGATTATTCAATCTGGCTACTTGTAACATATTAACAGGATTTTGTACAAAAAGAGAAGCTACATCCAAAAGTTTAGTCCAATTGTAGATATATCAATCCTCCGAAAATTGATAAATCAAAGTAGTATATGCCTAGTAGATACATATGTGGCTTAAGTACGAAAATTTCTCCATGATTTTAGATTATTATAAAGATCCTATTGATTTATCATAGTAAATACAATATAAAAAAGGAACATTCTCCTAATAGCTATTTACAATTACAAGCATTGTGAGATATTCGTTAATATGAGTACCCAAAATAAAAATAATAATTATATGTTGGAGTATGTCATCTAGATTTTAATCAACCTAAAATGAGAATACAACACACATTTCTATAATCTTTCGTCATCCTTGTTCTAATCATTCATAAATTATTTCACTTAACCTTAATACAACATAAACCTCACTAATACGTACCTTAAAAATTTTAAAAAATGCCCATATTAGAAGGGGAAAAGGGATAATAAAATCTTTTAATGTGGGGCTTATGGGGGTAGCTCTTGTCACGATCGTTCCGACATCATTAAGATCGCCGAAGGCAAAGGTTAAGAAAACAGAGAGTTGCACGATGCGAGGCGATAGATGCCTCAACCTGATGCAATCACATTCTTCTCTGTTAAATTTATAAGCTTATGAATTGTAGTGAAAGGTGAAAATGGAGACCAATCGTTATTGGTAGCAATCAAAACAAATGCCATATGATCAATTTACATGATGTCAATTGACAGAGTACAAGCTACAAATAAAACTAAGGCCCTTTTTCCATCTTTGAAGTCCAAAGATAGGTCCCAAAATTACTACATCCTTCTACATCGAACAATTCCAGGTCTCCGAAGCGCCTATTTTTCTAAATTTTCCTTGTAAATTCATTGGATCATTACTCTTTTACACCTTGGTGAAGGGGAAGGGGTGGTTGTGGAGATAGGCTGGTGGCAAATCGACAAACAGAACAGGGCAAAACCATAAATGTTAGGAGTGCAATTTCTGACACGATTTTGGATTCGGGGAGAGAAGGCATGACCAACCAATGGGACTTCACCTTTTTAGAAAACCTTTGATAGTCCCTGTAGTCTCTTTGGAGGAAAAGAAGAAGATGGGCTTCTATATGTCTTCTGTTCTTCTAAAAAATGATGCTCAACAGAGTCGATCAATTCTCGCAGCTCCGTCTCTCATTCCTCTTGTTTTTGGCATCCATTAAGCTTTAAGGATGCCAATTTCCATTTGCAATCAATGGAACAACATCAGTGCCATCGTCACCTTCATTGTCCCAGTTTTGGTCAACTTCCTTACCATGAAATATCAGGTGATGCTGGATTCCCCATTTGGTGCCCACCCCAGCACCATCTTCACTCTGCTTCTCTATTGTTCCTTGTATTGGGGTGTGGTTCATACTCCCCTGTAATAGGAAAGTACGTGCGTCCTACGTGAATAGCTATTGCTATTCACTAGTAGTTTGGGCTTAGGCTTATGAATAGCTACTGCTATATATATATACTTTTTTTACTTCTTGCGGAGAATATTGCTTCTTGCACAAAAGATTGCTTCTTGTGCTGAAAGGAGAGTTTTGTTTCTTGCGCTTAAAGGAGTGTTTTTGCTTCTTGCGCTGAGAGTTGTAATGAGAGGGTGATGTGTTGATATAATGGAATCCTCTGCTAGACGTAGCCCTACTTTAAGGGTGAACCAGGATAAAATCTCGTGTCTCAATTTTCTCCCCCTTTCACTCGTTTTACTTTATTGCGATTGTGCATCGATCCTAACATCTGGTATCAGAGCCAAGGTTTGAGATGTCGGCTAGTCAATCGCGAATTGAAGTGGAGAAGTTTGGAGGAAAGGGTTTTGAGTTATGGAAACTGAAGATGGAGGCTTTGCTCGTGGACAAAGATCTGTGGTACGTGATTGAGGAAGATAAACCTGAGGCGATTACGAAGGAGAAGGCGAAGGAAGAAGATATTATGTCTGCATTAAATCAATTGAAGGCATGGATTAGCAGTGATCAGAAGGCGCGAAGCCTGATCTGGCTATATCTCGCTGATAATGTCTTGGTGAACGTGACCTCTGAAAAGACGACGAAAGATCTCTAAACTAAGCTGGGAACCCTCTATCAAAGCAAATCGCTTGTGAACAGATTATTTCTGTGGAAGTGACTTTACAATCTCCGGATGAGTGAAGGTGACTCCTTTTCTGCACACTTAAATGAATCAACACAATATGTGGGCAGCTTGCATCTATTGATGTTAATCTAGATGATGAAGATAAAGCATGTACTTTGTTGTGTTCACTGCCGAATTCATGAAAACATATAATTGTTTCGATTGGCACTGGTGTTAGTGCGTTGTGCTTTGAAAACATTGTATCTGCTTTATTATTGAGGAGATGAGGAGAGCAGGTTCTGATAATACAATGAATGAGGCTCTTTTCGTAAGAGGAAGGAACAGTGAAAAATCCAAATTTAGTGGCAGAAATAAATTCAGAGGAAGATCTAAAAGCCAAGATCGATATGAAATTAAGTGTTGGAAGTGCAAAAAGGTTGGACACTTGAAGAAGGATTGCAAAAGTAAGAGTGTGGGTCTAGAGAAGCAAGATGAAGCGCCATCTTCTAGTATGAAGAAGGATGATGACAGTAGTGTAGGAGATATGTATCTCGTTTGTAACTCATATCATGTTGACTGCAATGCATGAATAATTGATACTGGAGCGTCTTTCCACATGACACCTCATCGAGATTGGTTCTGCTGTTATGAGCCATATCAAAGAGGTAAAGTACGGTTGGGAGATGATATGACGCTTGATATTGTTGGTTGCGGAAAAGTGAAGCTGAAGATGAAAGATGGGACAATCAAGAATCTTTCAGATGTGATGCATATTCTTGGTCTTACCAGGAATCTTATTTCTGTCGGAACTATGGTAGATGCTGGCATTACTTTTAGCGATAAGTATTCATGCAAGTTAACTCGTGGATCAATGGTGATTGCTAGAAGCGAACGAGAAGGAAAATTGTGGAAATTACTGGGAAGCTCAGTGATTAGTGGCGAGAGTTATATTACGGAGCAGGTAAAAGAAGATCAAGCGATGTTGTAGCATCGAAGATTGGGTCATATTGGTGAAAAAGGCTTTGTGACCCTTACTACAAAAAAGATGATGGATAGAATTCCAAGTTGTTCTGTGGGTTTCGAATTCTATGAACATTGTTTACATGGAAAACAGAATCGAGTTTCTTTTGAATCTGCAGGAGGGAGAGCAAAGGGAATTCTGGATTTAATCCACAGTGACGTCTTCAGTCCTACACTTGTAGCATCTTTTGGAAAAACAAGGTATTATGTCTCTTTTACTGATGATTTTTCCAGATATGTTTGGATTGATTTCTTGCAGAGAAAAGATGACGTGTTTGAAAAATTTCATGAATTCAAAGCTTTGGTGGAAAATCAGTTTGATAGAAAAATTAAAATTTTGCGAACTAACAATGGATGAGAATTTTTGTTCAGCGAAATTTGATCAGTTTTGTGCTACTAGTGGTATTGCAAGGCAGAAAATAACGCCCTATTCACCTCAGCAAAATGGCATTGTAGAGAGACTTAATCGGTCTCTTATGGAGAAGGCGTGAAGTATGTTGAGTGATGCAGGTTTAGCAGCTGAATTTTGGGCAGAAGCAGTGGCTACTGCTTGTTATCTGAAGAACAGGTGTTCCACGTCATCTTTGAAGGATCATACACCGTTTGAGGCACTGTTCGGGGAGAAGCCAAATTTACATTATGATAGAGTGTTTGGCTACAAAGCATATGTGCATGTGCCAAAGGAAAAAAGGAATAAGCTTGAGAGCAAGTCAGAAAAATGCATCTTCATTGGGTACAAGGATGGCGTTAAAGGATATAAGCTATGGAATCCTTCTACTAAACGTATTGTCTACAGCAGGGATGTGGTGTTCAGAGAATCTACGGTGAATTAGATTGTTTCACAAGCTCCCGAAGAACTATAGACAGTTGAGTTAGATGTTGGTTTAGAGGGAAAGATGGAGGCTACAATAGTTGAAGCAAAAAATTCAGATTCTGAAATTGATGAGATTGATGTGGATGATGATATTGTAGATTCTGATACTGAGTTTGAAGTTGAAGTACCACTTGAACCAGTCTTAAGGAGGTCCACACGGCAGACTAGACCACCTCAAAGGTATACCTTATTTGCCAGTAATGAAGATTATGTTCTGACTGTTACAGGTGATGATCCAAATAATGTTAAAGAAGCAAGAAGTGTAGAAGATGCCAAACAGTGGGAGATAGCCATGAAAGATGAGATGGACTCATTAGATAAGAACGAAACTTGGAGTCTAGTAAAACTACCTGCAAATTGAAAAGCAATTGGTTCTAAGTGGGTATTCAAGAAGAAGATGACCGCAAATGGATATATAGAACGATACAAAGCTCATTTGGTTGCAAAAGGGTACTCGCAGATAGAAGGAGCCGATTATGGATAGATTTTTTCTCCTGTTGCTAAATTAAATTCTATAAGACTTGTTTTATCTATAGCTGTTGCATATAATCTAGAGGTAGAGCAGCTTGATGTAAAAACAACATTCATTCAAGGTGACTTGGAGGAGGATATTTACATGAAGCAACCAGATGAGTTTGTGGTCAAAGGAAAAGAAGATTTTGTTTGCAAATTGAACAAGTCTTTGTATGGCCTGAAGCAATCTCCAAGAATGTGGTACCAGAAGTTCGACTCATATGCCTTGAAGCTTGGTTTTGTTTGTTGTGATGCTGATTATTGTGTCTATGTAAAGAGGTTAGATGATGATTTTGTTATCTTAACCTTATATGTTGATGATATGTTGCTAGTTGGGAACAATATGAGAATGATTAGCACCGTGAAAGGACTGTTGGCGAAACAGTTTGAGATGAAAGATCTAGGCCCAGCAAACTTCATCTTGGGCATGCAGATTAGGAGGGAATGTGAGAAAGGTTGTGGTTAAGTCAGAAGAAATATGTTGAAAGTGTGCTGAAAAAGTTCAATATGGCAGACTGTACACCTGTCAACACCCCTATGTTCACAAGTTCCAAATTATCAAAGCTCCAGTGTTGCAAGACTGAAGAGGAAGCATAAGAGATGGCAGCAGTTCCATATGCAAGTGCAGTAGGGAGCTTAATGTATGCCATGGTATGCACTCGTCTAGATATTGCCCATGCAGTGGGAGTATTGAGTAGATATATGTCTAATCCAGGAAAAGAGCACTAGATAGCTACAAAGAGAGTGCTTCATTATCTTCGCGGTATGTCTGACTTTGAGTTATGCTATTAAGATATGAAAAGCTCAAAGGGACATCAAGCGTTAGGATTGAAGTGTTTTGTTGATGCTGATTGGGGAGGTGACATTAATAGTAGGAGGTCAACCAGCGGTTATGTTATTTCCTTATTCGGTGGAGCTATGTCTTGGATGAGCAAGAGACATAGTATAGTTGCTTTATCTTCTACTGAAGCAGAATATATGGCTCTTATACATATTGCTAAGGAAGTAATCTAGATGAGCATATTGTGTAAAGAGCTTGGTTTTACAACAGGAAGAGTGAATATTGGATGTGATCGTCAGAGTGCTATATTCTTGGCTAAGAATGCTGTTTTTCATGCAAGAACAAAGCACATTGACATTCAATATCACTTCATTCGAGAAAAAGTAGAATGAAAAGTTGTAATGCTGAGAAAGGTTGACACACATGGGAATAGTGCAAATTTTTTTACCAAGGCAGTGACTGCAGAAAAGTACCAATGGCGTATAATTGAATTGGGTCTAAAGAAGCATGGGAAGTATTCACCAAGTGGGCGAATATTGGGGTGTGGTTCATACTCCCCTGCAACAGGAAATTACGTGGGTCCTGCGTGAATAGCTGTTGAATAGCTATTCACTAGTAGTTTGGGCTTAGACTCATGAATATCTACTGCCATATATATACTTTTTTTACATTTTGCGTAGAATATATTACTTCTTGCGGAGAATATTGCTTATTACACAAAAGATTGCTTCTTGCGCTGAAAGGAGAGTTTTGCTTCTTGCGTTGAAAGGAGTGTTTTTGCTTCTTGTTCTGAGAGTTGTAAAGAGAGGGTGAGGTGCTGATATAATGGAATCCTCTGCTGAACGTAGCCCTAGTTTAAGGGTGAACCAGGATAAAACCTCGTGTCTCAATTTTCTCTCCTTTTCACTCGTTTTACTTTATTGCGATTGTGCGTTGATCCTAACACCTTGGTCCTTCTACTTGATGCTAGTGAACTGCCCTTTCATATTGGTTGCAATGCCCGCACCTTTCTCTACCTCAGGATCCTTTCCTTTCTCTCTATAGCTTCCCTCATGTCGATCTTGTTCCAAGGCCCCTCCTTCTTTCCCCTCTTTTTGCCATTGCTGATACCACTCTTTGCAGCTCACTTTTGGGGTCGCATTTGGCCATTGGTTCGGCCATCTAGGAGGGGCGCCTCTGCCAGTACGGCTGCCAGTATAAATTTTATATGAGAATTGGAGTACCAGCTGGTGTTCAAACAGTTAGCGTCAGGGGTACAAGAAGAAACTGAGGAAACAGTAGACAATGTGGTGTGATGGAGTGGCGTATGAAATTCCTTTCAATTGTCGGATTTTCCTTTTTTCTGTACTCTTTCGTCATCCTTGTTCTCATCATTCATAAATCATTTCACTTAACCTTAATACAACATAAACCTCACTAATACATACCTCAAAAATAAAAAAAATAAAAAAATGCCCATAATAGAAGGGAAAAAAGGACAAGGAAATCGTTTCAATGTGGGGCTTATGGGGAAGCTCTTGTCATGATCGTTTCAACGTCATTAAGATCGCTAGAGGCAAAGGTTACGAAGACAGAGAGTTGCATGATGCAAGGCGAGAGATGCCTCAACCTGATGCAATCCCGTTCTTTGTTAAATTTATAAACTTACAAATTGAAGTGAAAGGTGAAAAAGAGAGACCGATCGTTATTAGTAGCAATCAAAACAAATGCCATATGATCCATTTACATGATGTCAATTGACAGAGTACAAGCTACAAAGAAAACCCAAGACCTTTTTCCATCTCTGAAGTCCAAAGATAGGTCCCAAAATTACTACATCCTTCTAAATCGAATAATTCTAGGTCTCCCAAGCCCCCATGTTTCTAAATTTTCCTTATAAATTCATTGGATCACTCTTTACACCTTGGTGGAGGGGCTAGGCTGGTGGCAAATCGATGAACGGGAACGGGAACGGGAACGGGAGCAGGACCGTAAATGGGTATAGCTAAGTTAAGAATGACACGCTTTTAGATTTATGGAAAGAAGGCATGACCAAGACGATGGGGACTTCACTGATAGGGACTGTCAAAGCTCTCTCGGATCGGGTCTTTCAGTCTCTATCAAATTGAGCTTTGACAGTCCCTCAATTTGATAGGGACTGAAAGACCCGATCCGAGAGAGCTTTGACAGTCCCTATCAAATTGAGCTCTTGTGTGGAGATCAAATTGAGCTCCTTTGTGGAGCTTTGACAGTCCTTATCGTCTTTTGGGAGGAGAAAGACCCGATCCGAGAGATGTCCCTATCGTCTTTTCGGACGAAAAGAAGACAATGGGTTTCTGTATGTCTTCTGTTCTTCTCTAAGATGATGCTCAAAACAAAGTCGCTTTGTTCTCGTAGCTCCGTCTCTCCTTCCTCTTGTTTTACGCATCTATACAGCTTCAAGGATGGCAACTTTCGAGCGTCATCAATGGAACAACATCAACGCCATTATCATCTTCATCGTCCCAGTTCTGATCAACTTCCTTACCATGAAATATCAGGGGATGCCGTATTCCCCATTCGACGCCCACCCCATCACCATCTTCCTCACCATTTTCACTCTGCTTCTCTATTGCTCCTTGGCCCTTCTACTTGATGCTCGTCAACCACCCTTTCATATTGCTTTCAATGCCCGCACCTACCTCAGGATGCTTTCCTTTCTCTCTATAGCTTTCCTCACGTCGTTGTTGTTCCGAGGCCCCTCCTTCTTTCCCCTCTATTTGCCGTTGCTGATACCACTCTTTGCAGCTCACTTTTGGGATCTTATTCTGAAGCTTAAGCAAAAGATACTAATAGACGCATTTGCCAGTTGGTTGCACCATGTAGGAGGGGCGCCTCTGTCAGTATGACCGCCAGTATAAATCTCATGTGAGAATTGGAGTACTAGCAGGTGTTCAAACAGTCATCGTCAGGGGTACGAGAAGAAGCAGAGGAAACAGTAAGCAGTGTGGTGTGATAGAGGGGCGTATGAAATTGCCTTCCATTGGTGCATTTTCCTTTCTTTCATATTTGTTTTTAGTGTCTTGTTGTTATAGCCTGGCGAATGACGCTATAAAAAGGAAAAAAGGGTTAAATATTGTTCCTCTTTTGGTATCGAAACCCAGTTGAGGTAACTCCCCTTGGTTGTTCCTGCCTGTTTAATTTTGCCGTGATTCAAAATTGAGCGATTCGGGTCCAGATCTGTGAGCATTTTGCTCTGCATTTTGGATTTTTCTGGGTTTATATTAGTAACCCTGTTTTGCCTTTCTTTGGAGGAACGTTGTTTTATTTTGATACATGCTTTCTTTTGATATATTAGTAACCTTGTTTTCTGGGTTTTTCCGTTCTGTTCTCTACGCAACTCATGTTTGATGTTTGGTATAGAGTTGAAAGGGGAGAGTATGATGAATAGGAATATTCAAGAGCAATTTTCATGCGTAGATGTGTGAGAATTAGATGTCAAAGTGGGCATGTAGTGGGGTCAATAGTCGCCCCGAGTTCTTTTTGAGCAATAACGAATCGTGATCATTCATCCGACAAAATCGAAGAAGACCCCTTCATGATGCTTGTCCTCTCTCTTGGTGCTTGCATTCTGCTCTCTGAACATGTTCTTCTCGCTTATGGGTTCTCTTTTTGAATTAATCCCCCTAAAAAATAATATTAGGGATTGTTCAATTCAGATGCTTTTCCCTGAAAGTTGAAGATCAATTTTCACCCTTGTATCGTTGCTGCCTTAAAGTGAAGCCAAAATAGAGGCACTAAGATTTGGAATTTTCCAACAATGTGTCAATTTACCAAGTTGTTGTTGCTGCGACTTTTCAGTGAGAAAGTGCTCTGCGATGGATTGCGGTCTAAAAAAATGGAAGTTTTTTGCCTTTCCGCTTTTATTTAAGGATAGGTATTTTAGGGCCGCTATGTTCGTATCCCCCAATTCATAATTGAAGTGGTCTCTTCTCATGTGATCTCATGTGCGGCCATCATAAAGCCTCTTTCTCGCCAAAACAAAAACGAAATTTTTGAACCGAAGTTACATGGAATAATTAGTTACCTCTAGGATCGCGAAACCGTCCTTGATAAGGAAATAGTCCCAAGCTCGTAGATATTGGTATAGACTATGATGGAAAACTTCCATGGAGTCCGCCCTTCAATCTCAAAATTTTTAAGAGCATCATTCTCTTGATAATTGATTCCAGGAAAAAGAATGCAATCATAACGAGTACTACGAGCATGGTTGGACGGCCAGTATTTTAAGAGTGACTTGTTATGAACGAGCATGTTAAGATGCGCTCTTATCTCAATTCTAAAACACTTATATTTATTGATTAAGGTCATCTATGAGAGGAGAAGGACAAGATGACCTAGCCCCAATTTGTGCGGCTCTCCCCGTATCGATAGTTGAAACTTTGTAGATATGCCAAACTAAGCATGTAATTTTGATTCAAACTTAGATATCATAAATTCCGTACGGACTATTAGATCTTTTATATTCTTACAAATGGTAAGTAGAGTCCCTCTTCATGCAATTTGACCCTTCGCACTTGTTATTTCCCGTAATTGAGCTAGGGCTTTTGTTACCCATGCCATTGGGTTTTATACTCTCATATTATGGTGTCCTAATTCAATTTGTACATGGAGAATCTCGAACTTCAGGTCGAATAAATGAATGGCAATTCTGAAATTCAAAATTGACTTTCTTTTGTTCCTTACATATGCAATTAGTTGGAGGGCCTTCCTTTTTTAATTTTTATTTTTTATGATAAAGTGCTTCATCCATGGAAACCATTGGGGGCCTATTGTTATGCAAATCGTTGAAATTTCAAACATGAAATTTCCGGTCTTTCCTTGAGACCAAATGAGAGCATATTCTAAATCAGCGCTATTCGTCTTTTTATTTCAAAATTGACGTGAAAATGTTATATCACTTTGTCATTTCGATCTTCTTTTTTATTTGGGTATAAAAGGAGTGCTTAATTTTGATTAATTTGTTTATATGCATTAATCGAGGACATGTTGCAAAAAGTTAGTACTTGTGAACGTGCATTCTTGATGTCAAATCAGCGCTGAAGCGACGTGTTTATTTTGGTATAATGAGTTGATGATAGGCCGCTATTTAATTTTCTGAAATATACATTAATTTGGGTAAAGTCCACCGGGATTGATGTCGACAATTGAATAACAATTCACCCTATATAGTTTATAATAACAGTTCATAAACGAGTTTTGAGTGATCTTTATGAGCAGTTTTGACTTCTGAAGTCTCTTATACTAAAATTTTAATATTTGGTAGAGCATTTTTAAATTCATTTTATAATTTTTTTTTAAATGTCAAAGCTCAGGACAAGTGCCCCTATACTGACTCTACATAATTTATTATGGATGGTGGTTGGTTTTTATGAACTATATCCATCTGGACTTATATTATATAAGTCTAAGGCAGCAGATATATAGTTTTTAGAATAAAATATAAAGATGATGACACTCGAAATGTCAAAAGTTTCATGCAACGCTTAATTATAATATCAAAAGTTTTGGCCGCCTTACTTATGCCAAATTGAAAAAAAAATAATACTATTAATCTTCAATGAAAAATTCTAGTGAAAAATATTATGTGGCCTTTTTAATTAAATATTATTACCCATGTAGCAGGGAAATTCCTCATGGATGATAAGGTGGCCTTAATCACAAAAAGACACCACATGAAAATCTCTTTTTCTGGGTGGTCCTCTCTCACTCTCTCTTTCTCTCTCGTTCAAGCTCTCATGGTGATCGAATCTCCCTTTGCGGAGATGCTACGAACATTTGAATCTTGCAAATATTGTGGTTTGAGACCTTCGTCTCAAAGCAAAATCCGTCCTCCAGGCCGGAAAACGCCACCGCGATGAGGACTTCTCCTCATCCATGTACAATCTCGTCCAAGCTTGGCAGAGATGAAGAGCGATGGGATGGAGAATCCGGCTAGGGTTTACGAGTTCCTTCGTGGGAATAGGATTGTCCTCGATGAGTGCGATGGGCTAGAGCTTCTGGTCACGGTCGAGGTCATGAAGGAGCGAATTGGTCTTTTCTTCACGATTTGGGGTTGACGAGTAAGAATATCAATTAACGATCATTTGGTCTTGGGTTGCGATGGGAAGATAAAGATGATTTTGGTGCTCGATTTTGCTTGAACCGAGGTACATAACTTGCACGTGCTATTTGGCCTTTCTTGCTCATCTTCACGTGATTAAAGGTAGGGTTGAGCACTTGCGAACATTAGACCGAACTAGGGATGAGCTGCGGTCCAAGGTTGACTCTGCATCGGCCCAACCCGACCGGACTTAGTCTGGGTTATTGAGGGACTGGATTGGTCCTTGGTCCTGAAATTCTTAACCCTATATTGTACGGGTAATGGACCGGACCAATCCAAAGTCTCAAGACCAATATTTTTGTTTGCTTTAATTCTTTTGGCCCTCTTCTTTCTTATGTAAATATGTTATGTAAATTTGAAAATGGAAATTCACTTAACCAACCCCAATTCGACCAAAAAAATGAAAATCATCTTCGCTCCCCTCGCTCTATTTGCTTATCTAAAGCTTGCTTATCGTTCGTTTCACAATCGCAGCTCAACAAGTGAAAATGCTCATCTTTCTTGGCATACTTCACAAATGCATCTCACTTGCTTCGCTACTCCCACCCCACAAACGCAATTGAGTTAGTGAGTTTCAAAGAAGAGTTTAAAATTCACGTGACTTTTTGGTTTGTATTAAATATTAAATACTTGTAAGTGTTAAATCATGTATCAGGGGTGAGTAAATTGAATCGACCGAACCGGGAACCACTCAGACCGACTAGGTTGGTCCAATTCTCGGAAATGTCGGTCCAATCCTCAGTTCCCAAAAGTGAAACCACTATCCGGACAAGGTTTGTAGGAAGGCTGAATTTGATGGTTAAGTTTTTCATATTTTATTGAAGATAAAGATTTGTAAAAATAAAAAATAAATAATTTTTTGTTGAATGTGAAAGACATCTATTGGTCAAACAATTCCATTGTTTCTTTTTACCAACTTTATGAAAAGAAATTTGTTTTAAAAAATAAAAAACTTAATTTTTTTCCCAGTTCCATTGGACTATCTAGTAATCAGCCCGAACTAATGGTTCCGATTCCATCCATTTCCTGATTTTGGGAGAAACCAGAACGTTTTAATTTTGTTAATTCCTTTGTATATATAACAAATGTATTATCTATTTTAAGGACAATTGCCAAATAAGTCCTAAACTTTTTACTACTTTATCGATTTAGTCATAAACCTCTTTTTTATGCCAAAGAAGGCATAAACCTTTTGTAACTTTGCCAGTTAAGTCCTTCCGATAGATTTTCGTCGGAAAATGCCTACGTGGCAATGACGTGGCGCACCGGATCTTGCCAATGATGACGTGGCACTAACCGGACCCAAAAAAAATTCTTTTTTTCCATATATTTCTAAGAAAAAACCTTACTTGGCCGGTGAGCTCTAGCGGCGAGCAAAGCTCGCCGACCACTCCAAAAGTCGGGTCGGCCCTCACCGGCCATAGCCACCCTCATCCGCGGTTGGCGAGGGCGGGGGAGGCCACCCTCACTCGCGGCCGACGAGGGAGCTCCTTCCTCACTGCCCAGACTGTAGTGAGGGAGTAAGGGTCTCCCTTGCTGTAGTGCAAGGGGCGAGGGAGTCAACTCCCTTGCTGCAATGCGAGGGAGTTTCCTCGCTGATTTGTAGCAAGGGAGTGAACCCTCGCTGCAGATCAGCGAGGGAGACCCTCACTCCCTCGCTACAGTCTGGGCAGCGAGGTAGGAGCTCCCTTGCCGGCCGCGGGAGGAGCTCCCTCGCCCTTGGCCGGCGAGGGTGGGGCCGCCCTTTGGAGTCGCCAGCAAGCTCCAGCCTCCCCTGCCCTCGCCCTCTCCTTGTTTTTCTAAGAAAATGAAGGAAAAAAAAGATTTTTTTGTTTATTTGGATCTAGTTCGGCCAAAATCTACTGGAAGGACTTAAACGGTAAAATTGCAAAAGGTTTAAGACTTATTTGGCATAAAAAAAGACTTATGACGGAATCGGCAAAGTAGCAAAAGGTTTATGACTTATTTTGCAATTGTCCCCTCTTTTTTAATATGGATTATTTTATTGGCGTTTGCAAAAGATGAATGAATATAAGTGGTCAAATGTCCTATTAATTATGCTAAAACTAATTTCAATTTGAAATTTTCCGAATGTTAATTAAGTGTATTATTTATTTTATTGTTGGTGTTCAAAAGTTAAGGCAATCATCTAAGAATGAAAAAAGCATGAAGTGATATAACCCGTGGTTTATATTACGAGTTTTTAACTTTTTATGATTTAATTGTATTTCACATATTCGTTTTTTATGATTTATTAGTTTTAAAAAATGCTAATTTTTGACATTATCTTATCTTAAATTCATGTTTGCTATGTGTCGGTGTTCATAGTTTGATTGCTAAATATTGCAATATTGATTGATATGAAATTTGAAAGAGCATGTTTATTTTTCTAAGGAATATAAAATTGAGACAAAAAGATAATTGAACCAGACTAAACCCATAGGGTCAGTTTAGTCTTTGGTCCCAAGCTTAACGGGTTTGTTCCCTATCCCAAAAATTGAGAACCAACATTGTGCAGGTTGGTCCTAGGTTGAGTACTGAACAGCCCAACTCGGACCGGGACCATGCTTACCCGAGACTGAACCATCCAAAGCCGATTTTGGGGAGAATCAGTTGGCTGATTTTACTTCCATAACCAAAAATTCTACTCGGGAATAAGTTAGAAGTCCCTTTTAGGAGAAAAAAACACCTTTACAACCGTCAAAATTTAGTTTTAAATATGAAAAAAATGACAATATAACCACTTACTAGCATATGTTATGACAAAATGATATAATTTGTAGATCTTATTATAAAAAATTAATCTTTTACATAAAAACAATAATTGTGAGTGGTTGGTGCTCATTCAAAAAATTGACTTTGATCGATCAAGTGCACATAATAATCAGTATATTTTATGTTCTCGAAAATGAAGATCTGTTTGGTAATGTAATATGACATTCCTATCTATGAAACAAATTTTGGTCTAAAACTATGTTTATAAAAAAGATGAGAAGTAAAAAGTTTCAAATTTTAGATATATGTGACAAAAAAAATAATTAAAATTCTTCTCATCACTCGCTGCTGTCGCTCGTTTATTACTGGTCATTGCCCATTGCCAAGCTACGGTTAAGCTCAAGCCTGTTTAGGTAAGCTTGATTTAGCATGTCGACGTGTAATTGATTATTTTTATTCGACATTTAGAATCTCCGGGAGCTGTGTCGTGATGTGAGGTTGACCAGTCCACGTACGGACAAAATTCCAAAGAGAAGCTTCGAAGCCACTAAGTCGAGTAGAGAAGCTTGGAAGCGTAAAGCCCAGAGCCGGATTTAGTCCGCACGTAGACTGAATAGGGAGGAAGAACCCTTAAATAGCAGCATTTGGAGCTCGCAGACCATCCCATTTCTCCCTCTCTCACACTGCTTTTTATTTCTTGGGTTGAGGCTTGCTTTTTGGTTCTCTTGCAGCTCTGTCTCTTCCTCCTGTTTTCCATATCTGTTCAGCTTCAAGAATGCCGATTTGTGTTTTCGATCAATGGAACAACATCAACACCATCTTCACCTTCATTTTCCCAGTTCTGGTCATTTTCCTTAACATGAAATATCAGGAGACGCCGGATTCCCCATTTGACACCCACCCCATCACCATCTTCCTCATCATCTTCATTCTGCTTCTCTATTGCTCCTCAGGCCTTCTACTTAATGCTCGTCGACCACCCTTTCATGCTGCTTGCAATGCCCGCGCCTTTCTCTACCTCAGGATCCTTCCCTTTCTCTCTATAGCTCTCCTCACGTCGTTGTTGTTCCGAGGCCCCTCCTTGTTTCTCCTCCATTTGCTGTTGCTGATATCGCTCTTTGTAGATCAATTTTGGGATCTTATTCTGAAGCTCAAGCAAGAGATTCCAGTCGCATTTGGCCGTTGGTTCCGCCATCTGGGAGGGGCTCCTCAGCAAGTACGGCCGCTAGTATAAATTTCATTTGAGAATTGGAGTACTAGCTGGTGTTCAGACAGTCATCGTCAGAGTTACAAGAAGAAACAGTGGAAACAGTAGACAGTGTGGTGTGATGGAGTGGCGCATGAAATTCCTTTCCATTGTTGGATTTTCCTTTTTCATATTTGTTTTTAGTGTCTTGTTTATTATAACCTGGCGAATGACGCTGTAGAAGGGGAAAAAGGGCCCGAACTTTTTGTTCCTCTTTTGGTATCGAAAACCAGTTGAGGTCACTCCACTCGGTTGTTCATGCCTGTTTAATTCTGTCATGATTCAAAATCATGTGATTCGGGTCCAGATCGGTGAGCATTTTGCTCTGCATCTTGGATTTATCTGGGATTCTGTTAGTAACCATGTTTTGTCTTACTTTGGAGGAATTTGCTTTCATTTTCACTTGTGACCGTTGTTCTATCTTGATACATGCTTTAATGCTGGGTTTTTCGGTTCTATTCTCTACGCAACTCATGTTTGATGTTTGGTCTTGGCATAGAGTTAAAAGGGGAGAGTATGATGGGTAAGAATAATTCAGCAGTGATTTTCATGCGGAGACCTTTGAGAATTAGATGTCGAAGTGGGTAGGTAGTAGGGGTTAAGTGTCTTTTTGAGCAATAATGAATCGTGATCATCCATCCAACTAAATCCAAAGACCCATCCATAATTTTTCTCCCTTTCTCTTTTTGTGCGCATTCTGCTCTCTAAAATCGTTGTTCTCACTTATGGGTTCTTTTTTTGAATTGATCCCTCTAAGAAATAATTTTGGGGATTGTTCAATTCATATGCTTTTATTAGAAAGTTGAAAGATCGATCTTCCCCCTCGCATTGTTAATGCCTTAATGTGAAGCCAAAGGAAAGGCACCAAGATTTGGAATTTTCCACCAATGTGTCAAAATTACAACTTCTTGTTGCTGCGACTTCAGATATGGTGTAGGCAAGGATGGAAAACTTCCATGGAGGCTGCCCTCCAATCTCAAAATTTTTAAGAGTACTATTTTCTGAACAATTGATCTCGGGAAAAAGAATGCAGTCATAACGAGTTGAATGAGCATGGTTGGACATGCCATTGTTTTAAGAATGACTTGTTGTGAATGAGCATATTAGGATGCACTCTTTCTCAATTTTGAAACGCTTATATTAATTGATTAAAGTCATCTACGAGAGGAGTAGGACAAGATGACCTAACCCCAATTCGTATGGCTCTCCATGTATTGATAGTCGAAAGTCTGTAGATTTGCCAAACTAAGCATGTAATTTTGATTCAAACTTAGATATCATATATTTCATATGGAGTATTAGATCTTTTATATTCTTACAAGTAGTACTAGAGCCAGTCTCGATGCAATCCCATGTAAAGTGCATCTAGATTTCAAAATTCAATGGGTGAGTGCGGAAATCAATTCTTCTAGTTGTTTCGTTTTGAAATTGACTTGGGGATGCTATGGCAAGTGTTCTCTGCAACTTTTGTAGTATAACTTGGTCTATGCCGTGAGAGGGGCATGAGACATTTTGTAATTTTGACCCTTTGCGCTTGTTATTTCCCGCAATTGAGTTAGGGATTTTGTGACCCAGGCCATTGGGTTTTATACTCTCATAATTTGGTGTCCTAATTCAATATGTACATGGAGAATCTTGAATTTTAAGTTGGGTATGTAAATGGCAATTCAGAAATTCGAAATTGAATTTCTTCTGTTCCTTACGTACACAATTAGTTGGGGGGCTTTTCTTTTCTTTTTTTTAATGGTAAAGTGCTTCATTCATGAAATCTTTGTGGCCTAGTGTTATCTAAATCGTTGGAATTTCGAGCATGAAAGTTTTGGTCTTACCTTGAGACCAAATAAGCATACTTTAAATAAGTATTATTCGTCGTTTTATTTTGAATTTGACATGAAAATTGTTGTGTCCTCTTGTCAATTGTCATTTCGATCTTCTTTTTCATTTGGGTCTAGGAGGAGTGTTTAATTAATTTTTTATGCATCAATCGAGTACACATTGCAAATTGTTAGCACTTATAAACGTGCATTCTTGGCGTCAAAGTTAGCGTTAAAGTTCCCAATTTATTTTCGTATAATGAGTCTATGACAGGCCGTTATTTAATTTTCTTAACATTAATTTATTAAGTAGTCGTGTTCTGTACCGGGTCAAGAACCGGGTTTGACGACCCGGCTGGGCGAATAAGACACCATATGGACACGTGCAATTGATGCCCACGTGCAGCTCCCACACGTCGGAGCGCGTGCTATTGTTGTGGGGCTCCATCCACACCCAGGTAAAGTTTGTTCTCAGCCAAAGAGCAGTCGTCGTTGCTTCCCTAAACAAACGCCATGTCAATGTCCCACACCAAAGAACAAAATTTCTTGGATTGAAGTGATCCCATGATCATAGGTAGCTTCATTCAAAACCACGAATTGACAAGTTATTTTACTCTGTTATAAGGAAAGTCTACTATAATCCCGAGGTTATTTATTTGGATAAATTTTTAATTCATTCAATAGCCCATCCCGAGAATATTTATTTGGAAAAAGTACTAATTTATTGAATAGCCCACACCAGACATATACTTGATTTCCTTATATTAATTATTGGATGTTTTACGTAGATTGTCAATGTATTTTCTTTTCACTACTGAGCAACCAATGGGGCTTTGTGAGGCGACGGCGATTGAGGCTTGGTTTGTCAGCTAAGAAAGCACATAAGAGTTAAGAACTCGGTATAGAGAAAGAGTAGTAAAAGGACAAATTAGAGCTGCCAATTGGGATATGGGAGATGACGGCATAGGTAGAGGCAATTAGGGGCGTCAAATGGGTGGGTCGGATCGGGTTTAGGTCAGGTCAAATATGGGTCGACTCATATTTGACCCATTTAACCCGTTTTGACCCATATTCATGTAGTGTAAATATAATGACCCATATCCGACCTGATTTGTATTTCTAAAATGCATTAATATTCTTGAAAATCCACATCTACTTAAAATGCATCAATAAAATAATATTATACAATATGATTTATTTATTTTTAATTTTTTTTATTTATACCATATAATTCTTAAAATTTTATTTTATATCTTTTTTCTTTTTTCTCTTTCAATTTACAACAAGGCTCCAACTTGCCAGATTACAATGAGCTCAAGGTGAGACTAAAGCCTTTGATGGGAAAATGTGAAAAGGAAAGTTGCTGGTGCATTCACATAACAAATATGTGATCAACAAAGGTTGACAAAGTATTGTCTAAAACCATACAAGAGAACAACCTACGAACCCAACTAAAACCATACAAGAGAACAGCCTACGAACCAAACACAAGGGACGCATCCCGTCAATTCCTTAAGTACCACCATCAATATGAGTTTTGATTAAAGGCGTCAAATGGGTGGGTCGGGTCGGGTTTGGGTCGAGTCAAATATAGGTCAGACCATATTTGACCCATTTAACTCGTTTTGACCAATATTCATATAGTATAAATTAATGACCCATACTCGATCCGACCTCGACCTGACCCGTACTTCTAAAATGCATTAATATTTTAGGAAATCCACACCTACTTAAGCTATTCATCTGTATGAGTTACGTTTATAAATTCAAATCAAATTAAAAAATTAGCTCTCAAATGTTCTTTCAAAATCAATATGCAAATTATAGACACATCTTACAACCATGTGTATCAACCCGCTTCTGGCCCCTTTTTTAAAGTCCAATTGTGTGAAATTTTTAGTTTAGTTAGTGGCCCGTCGGCCTCAAGAGTGCTCCTAGCTAAATCATGAATTTTCGTTTCGAGCAATTCTGACCTTGGGAAATCTCGTATTGGTATGCTAACTTTTAAATATTTACAATTTAACCTTTAAAGATTTGAATTCTGACAAGGACTTTGTGATCTTTTCTCTACCCTTTTCTCTCTTCTCTCCTTTTTCCCATGCGCCGATCTTCTCTCTCTCCTCCCCTCCCCTTTTCTTTTTCTCTCTCCGCATTCCCTTCCCTTCTTCTCCCCCTCTCCCCTCCCTTTTCTTCGAGGGTCTTCCTCCATTGTTGCGCCTCGCACATTTTACGCTGCTTCTTCGGGTCTTCTTTTTCTTCTTCCCAGCTTCCTCCATTGTTGCGGCTTCTGCTTCATTTTGGTCCCTCACTCGTGCTTGTTCTTCCACATGACGTTGCCGCACTGCTACTTCGAACTCGTGTGACGCCACCGTTAGCTACCTCTAACGCTGCCCGAACTCCCGCGTCGTCGTCCTCTCTCTGCGGTTCAACGAGAACGATGCCAAAAGAAGCCAACCCAGCCCTACTCTGCCCCCATTCGTGGCCTTTGCTGGTACTCGTTGCTTCGCCTACCGTCCAATGCTCCCTCAGCCGCTACCTTGCCCCGTTGTTGCCTAACTAGTGCACCCATTCCGACACCTCGCCTCAATGGTTTGGGTGTGAAGTCGAGTATGGTCTCTCGGGAAGTGCTAAGAAGTAAGTCGATGTTGGAGGCAGGCGATTCAGGATTAAAAAGGAAATGGGTTCATTTAAAAAATCAAGGACAAATAAGCGAGTTAAAAAGTGGGTCGACAATAGACTCATATTTGACCCATTTTTTCTGACCTTTATTTGTAAAGTCCACATAAAACCCATATTTAGACTCCAAAGTGACCCATATTTGACCCATTTTACCATTAGTGGGTTAAAATATGGGTTTATGACCCATTTTGACACCTCTAGAGGCAACCAATGGAATCGGCGAGCAAAGGCGACCGGTGAGCAAAGGCAACTGGTGGAAGCGGTGGCTGAAGGCGATGGCATGGTTCGAGAATAGAGTCGCGCCTTTCGTTGAGAGAGAGAGAGAGAGAGAGAGAGAGAGAGAGAGAGAGAGAGAGAGAGAGAGCAAAGCATAGGTATTGAGGGGAGCCCAAAAACAAAAGGAAAAGGATGAGATTAAGAAGGAAAATCGTTAAGACTAAGCCTCTATTCGTTTCACAAAAAATATAGTAATTTGAAAAATATTTTCCAGGATATTTTCTGGTGTTCGTTTGTGTCACGACCTAACTTTCTGCCCTTTAGGGGGAGAAAGATAAGTTTAGAGGTATTTGCTTTTGATTCCACGATCTCAAGCTCGGATTCTCCCAAATCCATATCTCGCTTGACATTTAGGCATTTTCAATTTTTAAATCTCTTTAATAGTTTTAAAAAAAAACTTTGGTTTAAAAGGAGCCGCCATTAGCCTATTTAAGGTCAGCTAGAAACCAAATAAAAGCATAGGGAGAAATGCTTCACCTTCTACGTCACCAGAGATTCGTAGAGTACGGGGATTGATTACATTAACTAGTTAGTTAATGCCCTTGCGATACCTAAAACTGATTGTTTGGTTAACCAAAATATTTTCATGCAAACTTATGTCACCTAAAAGACTAGTCCATTAGTTTTAAATGCTAAGCTCTAAATGATCATTTAACTAAATTCATTTTAGAATTTTTCAGAATTTTTTATATTTTTTATTGATTTTTTAAATGATTTTTTTATTTTTTTATTTTTTTATTTTATGATTTTCTATCATTTCCTAATGACTTTCTATGATTTTTTTAATGATTTTATAACTATTTTATGATTTTTCTATGATTTTCTGCTTTTTTATGATTTTCTGATTTTTCTATGATTTTCTGATTTTTTTTCATTTTTTATTATTTTTCTGAATTTTCTATTATCTAATTTTTTTTATTTTTCATTCTTTTTTTATTCATTTTATTTTTTAATTTTTTTATAAAAGGACTTCGGACCGGGTTATAACAACCCGACCCGAAACGACCCGGACCTTAATGGTCCGAGTCAAACGAGAATGGGTTGGGCATAGGGCCTAGCCCATTCTTTTCTTATTTAAAAAAAATGAATATTTTATCAAAAGGCTGGCCCACTCCTTTTTTCTCTTTTTTATTTTGGCCCATATCATTTATTTCAAACTTGGCCCAATTATTCTAAATTTCTATTTAGTCTCTTCCTTTAAGCCCAACCCAATTTTTAACCCATTTTACCTTTAATTTCGCAGCCCATTTATCTTCCAGCCCATTTCCTCTATTTGTTTAACTCAGCCCATATCTATTTGTTTAATTCAGCCCCCTCTTCTTCAACTAAACTAAGAAATCAACGAAAAATATTCAAATTTCAATTTGGCATTTTATAAAAAAATGTAAAGCACATTGATCAGCAAGTTTTGATACCTAAAACCAACCTAAAACAGCTTCTATCTAAACAACAAACCATCGAAACTCAAGAAAACAAGGTCACGCGTTATCTAACATGGAATCAAACAAATCGCAGCAAAACTAAGTTGAATTTAGGCTTGAAAACATGCACAGAACACATGACCAAGTTTAGAGCAGCAACCTCATGAACAAAATGAAAAGAAAAGGACCGATGCTTAAGCCGAGAGAGAGAAGGGGGAGAGAGCTGCGACGGGAGGCTGAGGCATGCGAATCGAAAGAGACCCGCGGAGCTGCGGGGTGCAGCTGAGGACAGAGCTGCGGGGCGTTCGGTCTTCGCAAGCTGAAGGCCGCGCGTCCGCCGAGAGAGAGAGAGAGAGAGAGAGAGAGAGAGAGAGAGAGAGAGAGAGAGGGACGAGCTGAGGGGGGCCAGCAGAGCGAGAGGGCCGAGCTGAAGGGGCGGCCGTGAGAGGGAGAAAGGCCAAGCTAAGCTGTGGGCGGTGGAGCTAAGGCGAGCTAAAGGGTGGCGGCGAGAGGGCGCTGCCACCAGAGCAGAGGCGGAGAGAGAGAGCTCGAGAAAAAGGGACCCCCTCCCTCTGTTGGACAAAAAATTGCTGCCGTGTCTCTTCCCCTCCCAAGATGTGTCTAGGGTTTCTTTAATGTTTCAAAGAGATGGGCTCATAGAAAGGTGAGGGGGATGGGCCGGCTAAGAGAAAGAAAGGGGGTGTTGCGCGTGGGCTGTGAAGAAATGAGTTCATGGGCCAAGGGGAGGAATAGGGGCCATGGGTCCCAGAAAAAAAAAAAAAACTGGGTGCAATAGAAAGATGGGTGTTCTTTTTTTATGATAATAATAAAAGTAAAAGTAATAATAAAAAGGAAATTCTAGCTCTAATTAATTGACAATTCTCTCTAAAACTAAGTTAACAGAATTAGCTAGATCGGTAAAAATTAGGTATCAACAATTTGTCAAAGGTCATTGACTCATTGGCCTTGAGCGAGGTCGAGAAACACTATTAGATGCTACGATATTTAAATGTAAGTAAAGAAAAGAGAAAATGTTTTCCACTTTCAAAAAAACGGAAAACATTTTCCCCACTTTTAAAGGTATTTCTTCCATTGGTGGAAAATATTTTCCTTGACTATCTTGTTTTCAACCCCCCAAACACCATAATTTCTAGAAAATGTTTTTCAGGAAATCATTTTCCTGGAAAATGATAATATTTTCTGGTGTTCATTTATCAAAGATCGCTGATTCACCGGTCTTGAGCGAGGTTCATAAACACTATTAGAGACTACGATATTTAAAGTTCAGCAAAGAACATGGAAAATGTTTTCCATTTTCAAAAAATGAAAAACATTTTCCTCACTTTTGAAGATGTTTCTTCCATTTGGTGGAAAATATTTTCCTTGACTATTTTGTTTTCCGCCCCCCGAACACCACAATTTCCGCAAAATATTTTTGGAAGAATATTTTTTGTGAAACAAACGGAGCCTAAATCTTTGTTTATTCTCCACCGGAATGCGTGAACTATACTGGCAGCATCCGTTTCATATTATTGTTTGCAACTTGTAGACCCCCTTTGCTTCTTAGAAAATACTGATATTTTCCAGAGATATTAATGAATCATTTTTTGGAAACACATGATAATATCTTTATGTGTTTGGTTAAAAATAAAAATAAAATTAGAATTTAGTTTTTATCGTTCGGAAACAAAATCTTAAACTCGTTTTACTAAAACGACGCACTATCCATGTGATGTATAAGTTGCACATGTCATGTCAACAAACTTTTTTTGTTTAATCAAGTTTTTCCTAGTTTGTGTAATATACTTGAGAATGGTTAAGCTCGATCTCAAGATAATTTTTTTTAAGAGTAAAGTATAATTAGGAGTTTTTTGGTGAGCACGTTTTTCTTCTCTTGTAAGAACGTCATAACTTTGACAAAAAAAAAAAGAAGCAAAAAAAGTCAGATTCTCTAATAAATTTACAAATGGGTTTCGATTAGTTGCATGGTCCCGCTCACCCCAGCATGCAGGCCATAAAGCTTCCCTCTCCTTTTTTTTTTTTTTTACTTTCTTTTTCTATACAACCTTTCTCTAGATCAATGGCGGCCCATGATGTAAACCTCTATCATCGGAGCGTGAGCAAGATAGGCCGAGAGCCCTTGCATTCTTGGACAAATCACAACCAGAAAATTGATATTTCTGTTTTGAGGGCTTATAATATCTAGTCGTTCACAATATTTAGTATGTCTCATTTGAAATGCGAGGAATAAAAATGTGCTCTTACGAAAGACATCGTTCAATTTCAATAAATGGAAAAAAAAGAAAAGAAAATCAAGGACGCATCGTTCAATTTAAATACGCGTCCCTTCACTTAAGATCCATTGACATCTTCTTCCTTTGGTGAATGTGGACTCATAATGGATGTACCAACTTTCAATTTTCTAAACAGATGCCATTTTCGAGTACACGCGTGGGACAAAGACTTCTATAAAGATTTTTTTACTTGGATGCCGAAGCCCAATATCCTAGCACAACACGGGGTCTCCAGATTAGCCTCAAGTGACGTGGCATGGGGATTCTTGTGCCTAAGCATCGAGACTTATTTCTATTGTGGAGATCGGTATGCGGTTTTTAGAAGGAAAAATCATTTTCATAAATTTATTCATTAATTATATGAAGTTTAGAAAAATTATATGAAGCTGTTGGCTCTCTTTTTTTATTCTAAAGTATCTAAGGCTACAAAAATTATAAATTATTTTCCGATGAATTACTTCTCATAAAACAAAAAGAATTCTTAATCATACTCGCAATCCTATTATGCATAAATCATTATTATTATTATTATTATTATTATTATTATTATTATTATTATCTATTTTTCTTCTTATAATTCGTAAACTGGCTAGTACCGGAACATGTCAGTAATGTCTTACTGACAAAAATAACTTGAGAAAATATGAAGGAACCCACCGCATCGCGAGCATGTGGATTACCAATCTTCCATTCTCAACATAATTTTCTAAGCATCGAACAATTTCCTAAGATGGACATAGAACTGTCGGAACCCTCCAATATAGCGTTTATATCCTCCCATTTGGCGTTCCATCTTTGACTCACCAAAATCGTCCGGAACCATATGATAATGAGGAAGAAGTTGTTTCCAAAATCGAGGTGGGGCCAAATAAAGACAGCTGTTTTTTTTTCCTCCTAATCATATTGGATTTATCTACAAACTTAATGTCAGACGAGCCAAACCATAGACGAGCAAAACACGGCTACGTCAGTTGAATTTAAATAAAAAAAGGGCAACGCCTAAAAGGTGATCTTCTTCCCCCTGACTAAAGAAAATCCCTAGAAAATCTGCAGAAAATCTAAAAGAAAAACGGACATAACTTTTTTTAAAAAGATTACAGAGAGAAATAGTTTGGTGGGGATCAAAATCGGCTAGTGAGAAAGCTCTCCTCCAAAAATCACCTCATTCCAACTACCAAAACTCATGGAATCAATAAATCTTCAACCGGAGCTACAATGTCTTGGGGGGAAAGCTCTAGTGTTTTGGGGGGGGGGGGGGGAAATGAATTTGGGAGCAAGATTGCCATATCGTCACCACGTCATCGCCGGTGAGGTCCGGTCGCGCCACAATCATCGCTACGTAAGCATTTTCTTGTCAAAATCTATCGGAATGACTTAATCGGTAAAGTTACAAAATGTTTAGAACTTATGTGGCATAAAAAAAATTTTAAAATTAAATTAGTAAAATAATAAAAATTTTATAATTTATTTAACAATTGTCCGGCATAAAACGTGATCTTCTTCCTCCTGATTAGAAGTCAAGGATCCCAAGCCTCTACTAGGCTGTCATAGTATGTCATAAATGTCATAGTATATGTATACTTTGACATTGACATATGACATATGACGTATAACAGGTGGAGGCTTGGGATCATAAGTCAGCCTGACTAGGGATCCTTTTGCACTAGAAATCTGGCCCCACAAGATCGAATAGCTAATAACCATCTTCTCACAGCCCTCACCATGGATAAAAGGCGAGTCTTTCTACTCTTCTCACAACTGCAGACATTCATTCAGCTCTTGCAGCTCTGTCTCTCCTTCCTGTTTTCCACGTCTATGCAGAATCACGGATGCCGATATTCATGCGGAATCAATGGAACAACATCGACGCCATCTTCACCTTCGTTGTCCCAATTCTGGTCAACTTCCTTACCATGAAATATCAGGGGACGCCCCATTCTCCGTTTGACACCCACTCCATCACCATCTTCCTCACCATCTTCACCCTCCTTCTCTATTGCTCCTTGTCCCTTCCACTTGTTGCTCGTCTACCAGCCTTTCGTACCGCTTGCGGTGCCCGCACCTTTCTCTTCCTCAGGGTCCTTTCCTTTCTCTCTATAGCTTTTCTCACATCATTGTTGTTCCGAGGCCTCTCCTTCTTTCTCCTCTATTTGCCGTTATTGATACCGCTCTTTGCAGCTCACTTTTGGAGTCTTATTCAGAAGCTCAAGCAGAGGATACTGGTAGTCGCATTTGTCTGTTGGTTCCAACAACGAGGAGAAGCGCCTTTGCCCGTACGATTGCCGATATAAGTTTCATGTGATAATTGTAGCACTAGCTACTGTTCAGCCAGTCATTGTTGGTGGTACAAGAAGAAATAAAGGAAACAGTCGGCAGTGTAGTGTAATAGACTGGTGTTAGACTCTTGTCTGCTCAAAAAGAATAAATTTTCTTCTCGAATAGATAAGTTATCACCCTCTGTTGTAAGGGGAGTCTACTATAAATCCAAATAGTTGTCTGGATAAAGCATTGATTCATATCAATAGCCCACTCCAATTGTCGTGAATTTCTTTATATTATTAGATGTGGTTTTGCTGCCAGATTTTCCTTTCTTTCATGTTTGCTAGTGTCTTGTCTATAATAGCCCAACGAACGACGCTAGGAAAAGGCATAAAAGCCCTAATTGGGAAAATTTCGAATAAAGACTTGAAGTTCATAAATTTCTTAAAAAAAAATCCAAAATAAATTTTGTATCAAACGAGGACACGAAGTAATTAATTAATTTCAAAGTAAGGACTTAATTTAGTCTCATAAGGACCCAAGTTGATCGCTGATCAAACCTTATCTCCGGCGAGGGACACTTTCGTCTAAATACATTTATTTTTCTTTCTTCTTTCTCTCTTTCCTTTCTTCTATCCATATCATTTTCTTCACACTCCTTCCTCGCTAGAGGACCATTGAGTGGGGGAGCAGATCGAACGGAACCACGATTCATTCCTTTGTTCTATTCGTCTCATCTTCTTCACACTCCTTCCTCGCTAGAGGACCATTGAATGGAGGAGCAGATCGAACGAAACCAGCGGTAGGCCGGGGTTTTGAAGATGAAGTTGGACCGAAGCTTCAGGCGGCGGCGGCTGCTGCGGCCATGGCCGGAGGGCGACCTCCGCGAGCAAGAGATGAGGAGGAGGAGGAGGAGAACGGCCACCGCAACGTAGATGGCGACAGAGAGCTTGCCCTCTAAGGAGACGCGGGGACCATGCATGGAGATCGGAGGTGGTAAGGGTTTTTGGATATGGAGAATTTGCAGAGACAGGGAGAGAGTTTGAAGAAATGGCGGACTGAAGTTTGATGGATTCGTCGCGGAAGTGCGAGCGATTATGCGCGATTCTGGAGGTCTTGCCCCAGACGATCCGCTCCCCGACCTGCGAGCTCATTGGGGAAGGACGGAGAAGTGGCGGCTCAGGGGTTTGTAGGCGACTAGGGACTTGGCGGGATCGGGAGAGTCAGCGGAGTCGCCCCGGAGGTAGACGAGGCCGAGGGAGGAGGGGACGGGGTGCAGGAAGCAGAAGGGGAGGAAGGAAAGGGAAAAACTGAGCCACAGGTTGTCGTAGGGGTCCAAGGCATGGAGAATGGAGTGGGAGGAGGGGTTGCGTAGGTGGTGGTAGTGGTGAGGGTGGTGGTGGGTAAGGAGTAGGGCGAGGAGGCGGAGGGGAAAGAGCGAGGAGATGAGGTGGCACGTCATCGTCGTCCATGGCGGTCACTCGTTGAGAGAAATTGTGTCAGAGCTCCAGAAGAAAGGAAAGTGACAAAGAAGAAAGAAAAAGAAAAAAAATTGTATTTGGACGAAAATGCCCCTGGCAGGAATAAGACTTAATTAGCAGTGAGCTTGAATTAGTCACTTTGGGTCCTTATTCATCACAATGTTTACTTTGGGTCTTTTTTTAGAAAATCTCTGTACTTCATGTTCTTATTCGGGATTTTCCGCCCTAATTTTATGTCCGTTTCTTGGCAGTGAAACCAGGTTGAGGTCGCTCCCTTTGGTCGTTCCTGCACGTTTAGTTATGCTGCAATTCAAAATCTTGTGGTACGAGTCCAAATCGGTGAGCATTTCCCTCTGCATTTTGGATTTTTCCGGGTTTATGTTAGTAAGCCTGTTTTGTCTTTCTTTAATGGTATCTGCTTCCATTTTAACTTTCAACCGTTTTTCTGTCTTGAGATATGCTATGATGATGGGTTTTTCAGTTCAATTGTCTACATAACTTGTGTCTAATGTTCGGTCTTGGCATAGAGTTAGCAAGGGGGAGTCCAATCAGTAGGAATATTCATGGGGAGATTTGTGAGAATTAGATGTTGAAGCTGGCTTGTGGCAGGGGTCAAGTGTCCCTCTACTTGTTTCTGCCTCAGAAAAATGTTATGATGTTCAATGGTAACACAGATTCTGTATATTTGAGGTGAAGAATTTTACCTTTCTGCTCAAGATGATTTTTTTAGAGACATCGAGAGTACCCATATCTAGGATTAGTTGAAGATGTACTGTTAGATGGCATTCCAAAGGAAGACAGGACTGAAAATGGTACTGGATCAAAATTCGAAGCCAGGTGTGTTTTGTAAACCAATAATATCTTGTTGGGTGTTACATTCTATCTGGCACATCTTTTCTAGCAACTAGTAATCACTCTGTTCTCTTTCCACAGATGTGGTTCAATCTGCGCAAAACCTTCCCTCTTTTGACAACTAAGGTGTGCTGCTCCAAGCTGGTCTAGCTTTTCACTATCTTCTTCTTGTCGAAATCATTTATGAGAAGTGGAAGGCTTTCATTCTAAAGTCTGTGACTGAGATATTGCTACTGACTTCTCTTACAAAGTATTTTGGCATGGAGTTGTTGAAGAACTCTTGTGGTTCATAAATGGTTCTACAATGCTAAGGTTAATGACCAAGGTTATTGTTTTTCGCAGAGCTTGCATTTTTAAAAAACCGTCGGTTATTTGCCCACAAGTTTGAACTCTGTACGAGCTATAAAGCAAATGAATTGATGCTTTTCTTAAACTGTTACAGATCATTGCCGTAGTCTGTCAATCATCTTAATGGAATGTATCAGTGACTTGCATTGCACTTCCACTTAGATAAATAAGAGATTGCATTTTAAGAAATTGTGATTCAAGATAATTGCTGAACAGGTTTGCCCAACAACTATTTCTGCGGTACTATATCTGAGTTACTGATCATTGCTGTAGTCTGGTTGTAATCTTAATGGAATGTATAAGTGAATCGCAACTTATTCTTTGCACTTCCACTTTGAGATACAAGAGACTGAATTTAAGCATTCATGGATGAAGAAGATTGCTGAACAGGATTTGTCCAACAACTATGTTTGCACTACTATTACCTCCTCTTCTCCCCCAGATTAATCAATTGGAAGCGCTGTCTAGGCTAACCATCAAATCAATCGCATTCTACTACTAGTATTGTTTAGTCATATGCTTTGCTTGGTATCCTAATTTGCTGGGGAAATTTTGAAACATTTCAATATTATGAGTTTTTACATCCTTTTACAGTCGAGCAAGTTTCCTCATTCTGTAGAATTGTCTGGCTTTGTTTTGGTGTGAAGTAATTGATAGTGAAGCCATTATATAAGACCACCTATTTTTCAGCTTCCACGACACTTTTAGGTCAAACACAGTTGCTATATTGGCTCTGTATCTTTCAGAAAGATATCTACTGAAAACCATGCTTACCAAGTTTGGATCGTGCTCTTAGTTTAGATATCTCTATATATTTGCCGTCTTATGATCTCCTGTCAAAATTAGAACATGAAGACAACCTGTAGGAATCTTAACCTAGAGCTAACTATATAAACTGATTGACATTTTTGCCAGGACATACAGAGACTTTGTATCATGTCTGATAGAACAACAGCCTATTAGTGACAAATAAGAATCATTGGTTGAGGAATGTTAAAGGTATCGTTTGTACCTACAAGATGGAACTGCAGTCATGTTTATAATTTGCTATCATTAATCACCTAAAAGGAAAGTTAAGCTTGATGATGTGAAATGCCTATTTTGAGAGGCATTGATGCTTTAACTGAGCATGTAGGTTACTCTTCCTTTAATAGACGACTATACCTTTGATGTATGTTTTAATAGAATGATAACTCCATAAAGTTGAGTTGGGAAATCGTAACACTCAAAGTGAATAGAGTCGGTCACTGAAGTTGCAATTTAGGGATCTAGAATGACATTTACATGAAAAGTAGATTGATGTGATAACTCCAATGTGGGCTTGATTGCCTTTGCTCTTAATTGGGACATGTAATTGGTATCCCGCACTTATCTTGGGAGGTATCCGGGTTGTGTCCCTTTGCCTTTAAAAAACTCTCTCTTGACTGTCTAATATTGGGGTGACTTTGTAAGACTAATTTGAGAATGCCCATTTTCCTACAGATTCTTCAGGGAAAAGGTATTCCTATATGGGATGGCAATGCATCTAGAGACTACCTTGACCATTTCACATCTGATTCACCGGAACCAACTATGTATGGTTCATTTTTATCTTTACCTTAATGACATTTGCCTTCGTCTGAAAGATTGAGAAGAAGGTGACTTAGGACCAACTTATGGCGTTCAGTGGCGGCATTTTGGTGCTAGCTTGGTTTGCCTTAATTTAGTTGTTCAGTTATTATTCGTTGTCGCAATATATGTTTAATGACATTATATAGGTCATATGTCAAAGGCAATCTGCACGCTGACTTACAGACCGAGGATTTGATCAGTGATGTTATTCACAAGATTAAGAATAATCCAGACGATTGTTGAATCATACTCTCTGCTTGGAATCCTTCTAATTTGAGACTGACGTCACTTCCACCTTGCCACATGTTTGCACGAGTTAGATATATTTGGTTTCATTATCCTGAATTCTCTCTGTTTTCTTTCCTGCCTTTGTTTGATTAAACTAATTTTACTTTTGAAGATTTATGTTGCAAATGGGGAATTGTCGTGTCAAATGCATCAGCACTCTACTGACATGGGATTGGTAGGGCCATTCAACATTGCTTCTTATGCTCTTCTTACGTGCATGATTACTCATGTTTGTGGTATGTATGTATGCGTTAGAAAAAACGTCCCAATATTTGTCGTATGTTCTTCTCTGTATCATTTGTAATGGCTATTGACTAGTATTAATTAACAGCGTTTTGGAGTACTGTAATTGCAGATGTGAGGGGAAAACTGACTCACAGATGCCTTGCTTATGCTTTTATAGGATACTGGTCGGACTGCAAGACCCACCCGTAGAGCAGGGACGAAAGTTGCTTACGATCTGACCCGAGTAGCATGGGGCACGAGGAATCCCTAGGACTATACTTCTACAAAAAATGTATTATTAGGATTACTGTTATAATAGTTTACACTCTAGTGGCTGCTAGAGGATTACAAGCTTTGATTTCCCAGCCTATGGAGTGGAAAGTATCCTACTGATAGGAGGATATAAACATATGAACAACTTCAAGTTTTTCTTCTACAGATCTTTCTCCCAGTGATTTTGTCCATGCTATCGGGATGCGCATGTTTATCAAACCCATGTTACACCTTTGCAGGAACAACTTCGAAAGGACCCAAGCCTTTCCAGTGTGGTCACTTCTCTTTTTATTTTGTTGTTCTAGCTCATCTTCTACTGTACTCATTAGCACTCTTATTCAGATGTACAGCTTTTAAAGAAAAACCCAGAGAGGAAGGATATAAACTCCTTTGTAGCAGCTGGTTTCAAACTCATTGGATATACCCCTCAAAATAATCTAGAAATGAAAATGGTAGATTGGAGTTAAATAACGTGGGTAAGATTTCTTAATTTCCTGCATTTCCTCTAATATTGTTAGCTGTATCTTTTTGGTCAGAATACTAATGGTAGACAATTTTATTACAATGTCCTCAACAGCACAACCTTTTTGGAAATATTTGGGGATTGCAACCGTTTCAATTGATATTAAAAAAGGCTCCATCAATCATAATAGAATGTTTGTGTACTTATTTCTCATTGATTTTTCTACTATCTTGAGTTCAGTGACCCATAGGAAAGAGAGTACAGTTTTGTCGCCCTACTATTTCATTAGTATTAGTTGTATACTAGTGGTGTTGAAGTTGAGACTCCAGGCATTCTGAAGAAGTTCAGAACAGAGATAGATGAGTTTGCTGTTGTGTTGTAGTGGCGTTATAGGTGCCTCCGTTGCTTCTTCTGCTGCTCGATTCTCCTCTAACAGCCCATTTTGGACATAATTGAATCATGGACTTTTTATACCATATCGGTACGACCACACAGATCCAAGGTATTAAGAAAATGGCCAGAATCGAACAAAATTTCGCCAAATGCAAACCCTAAGTCCCAAAACTTCTGCCACACAATTAGCTTTCGGTAATCACCTAAATACCAAATTAACTTAAGGCTATTCTCACCCATGGCGGTGCAACTGTTCTGGTCTAAAGTCAAGCAGTGGGTCATTAGAATTTGGTTGGAATCGGCGAATTCTTCCCTTGGCCCAAAAAGTGCAAATTCTAGTTCACCAAAATTTCAATGAATTCTCACGAATTCATCAAAACAAATATGAGGCAAGTGTGATTCCAAATTTTAGATTAAAAACATGAAGAACTGATGTCTCGATTATGCATAATGAAGATTTGTATTAGAGACCAAATATGGAAACATGAAGAAATCTTTAGAAATTCGATTGAAACTTCATTCCCAAAGTGTCGACCGTTTATAGAATGGATTCCTCTAACTAATTGCCCTCTTGAAGCTGATAGTGTGTTTTCTAAATGAATTCAAGAATGAATGGATTTGGTTTGATTCAGATTAAGAGAGTTTAGCTTAGAAAACATTTTTTTATACTTACGTCCGCACCCCTTCGCATATAACTTACCCCATCAAGAACTCGTGCCATTTGGGTGGTCATCACGTAATTTGAAGTGGATAATATTTGTTAATGAATTAATATGAATAATTTATAACTGAATGTGGGACCACGTTATTATTTTATATCAGTCAGCCAGGGCTCAGTAGGCTTGCGCTCGTTTTTAATGAGGTAATGTTACAGAGAAGATCTTCTTCTTAAGACCAATTTGTTCAACTCTTTGGAGGAGAAGTCGGGGAGCGTACTCTTTAAGCGATACAAAGAACGAAACACAAATCCGAAATCAGACGGAGGTCGAAAGTGGGTAATCCTCGAAAGGCACTTCAATCGAAATAATATCAATAAAGCATTTTTATTTTTCAGATAGATGGCAATATCATTCGGTATTTGGTCAAAGATGAAAATAAGGGATTTTGCACTTTTCCTCCAAGGAATTTTACGATGAGAAGACGATGGGGTTCAAAGGGACAAAGTCCTGTGAACGTGTTTCCCTTTGATCCCCATCAAAAGCGATGGGGCTTGATCGTATCCCATCGCTTTCCCTTTGATCCCCGTCGTCTTCTCCCTTTGACATGGAAGAACTTTTCCCTTTGATCCCCTGGAGGAAAATCCAACGACGGTTTCTATAGATGTCCTGTTCTTCGCAAAGATGATGCTTAAAAGAAAATCGCTCTGTGCTTGCAGCTCCGTCTCTTCCTCCTGTTTTCCACATCTATTCAGCTTCAAGAATGCCAATTTTCGTGTGTGATCAATGGAACAACGTCGACGCCATTGTCACCTTCATTGTCCCAGTTCTAGTTAACTTCGTTACCATGAAATATCAGGGTACGCTGAATTCCCTATTTGACGCCCACCCGATCACCATCTTCACTCTGCTTCTCTATTGCTCCTTGACCCTTCTACTTGATGCTCGCCGACCACCCTTTCGTACTGCTTGCGATGCCCGCGTCTTTCTTTACCTCAGGATCCTTTCCTTTCTCTCTGTAGCTTTCCTCCCGTCGTTGTTGTTCCGAGGCCCCTCCTTCTTTCTCCTCTATTTGCCGTTGCTGATACCGCTCTTTGCAGCTCACTTTTGGGATCTTATTCTGAAGCTCAAGCACGAGATTCCAGTCGCATTTGGCCGTTGGTTCCGCCATCGAGGAGGGACGCCTCTGCCAGTACGGTTGCCAGTATGAATTTCATGTGAGGATTGGAGTACTAGCCGGCGTTCAGACAGTCGTTGTCAGTGGTAAAAGAAGAAACAGTAGACATTGCGGTGTGATAGAATGGCGTATGAAATTCCTCTCCATTGTTGGATTTTCCTTTTTCATATTTGTTTTTAGTGTCTTTTTTATAATAACCTGACGAATGACGCTATAAAGGGCGAAAAGGGCCCAGTTGGGGTCACTCCCATTGGTTGTTCCTGCCTGTTTAATTTTTCCGTGATTCAAAATTATGTGATTCGGGTCCAGATCGGTGAGCATTTTGGATTTCTCTGGGTTTATGTTAGTAAGCCCGTTTCGTCTTTCTTTGGAGGAATTTGCTTTCATTTTCACTTTTGACCGTTGTTCTATCTTGATTAATGCTTTCATGCTGGGTTTTTCAGTTTTGTTCCCTACACAACTCATGTTTGATGTTTGTTTTTGGCCTAGAGTTAAAAGGGAAGAGTACAATGAGTAGGAATAACTCAAGAGTGATTTCCATGCGGAGATGTGTGAGAATTAGATGTCGAAGTGGGCATGTAACAGGGGTTAAGTGTCTCCCTACTTCTTTTTGAGCAATAATGAATGGTGTTCATCCATCCAACTAAATTTGAAAAAGGCCCCTTCATAATGTTTCTTCCTTTCTCTTTTTTGCTGCATTCAGCCCTCTGAAAATGTTGTTCTCGCTTGTGGATTCCTTTTTGGAATTGATATCTCTAAGAAATAATTTTGGGGATTGTTCAATTCGGGTGCTTTTACCTGAAAATTGAAAGATTAATCTTCGTCCTTGCGTCGTTACTGCCTTAATGTGAAGCCAAAAGAAAGGCACTAAGATTTGGAATTTTCCACCAATGTGTCAATTTACCAAGTTGTTGCTGCTGTGACTTCTGATATTGGTGTGGGCTATGATGGAAAACTTCCATGGAGGCTGCTCTCTAATCTTATAATTTTTAAGAGCGCTATTCTCTCGATGATTGATCCCGAGAAAAAGAATGCAGTCATAATGAGTAGAATGAACACAGTTGGACGAACAGTATTTTAAGAGTGACTTGTTATGAATGAGCATGTTAGGATGCGCTTTATCCTGATTCAAAAACACTATATTTATTAATTAAGGTGATCATCTATGAGAGGAGAAGGACTGGACGACCTAGCACCAATTCGTACGGCTCTCCTTGTATCGATTGTTGAATGTCTGTAGATTTGCCAAACTAGGCATGTAATATTGATTCAAACTTAGATATCATAATTCCGTACCGAGTATTAGATCTTTTATATTCTTACAAGGGGTTCTAGAGTCAGTCTTCATGCAATTTGACCCTTTGCACTTGTCATTTCGCGTGAGAGCACATGTTAGCGTTGTTGATCTCAATTATTAATTTAATAATTCGACACGCTTTTAGATTAGTGGAAAGAAAGTATGACTGAGACGACGGGGAATTCCCCCATGGGGACTGTCAAATGTGATAACACAAGGTTCTCAAAGGTATCACCATTCAAGCTAAAATGACTTTTATTTGTCCACCGTAAATTTTATGCTAAAAATTATTTGTCATTACATTACAAATTACAAATTGGGCTTCATGTCGTGCAAGTTCATAAGCATCTCCTACCAAGGGACAATTGCCGATTCAGTCCTAAATCTTTTGTTACTTTGTCAATTTAGTCCTTCACCTTTTTTTTTTATATGTCAAATAAGTAATAAACTGCAACTTTGCCGGTTAAGTCTTTTCGGCGGATTTTGGAAGCAAAATGCCTATGTGACGATGACGTGGTGCGTCAGACCTCATCTGTGATGACCAGACCCAAATTTTTTTTTCTTTTTTTTTTCTTAGAGCTCGCCGGCCATGCCAAAGGGCGGCCCCGTCCTCGCTCCTACACGGTTGCATATCTGCAATAGGTGAGGCGAGCTCGACGGTGGCTGGTGGCGGCCCTCGTCGACCACGGGCAAGGGCAGTGGCCTCCTCCCTCTCCCTCACCCTTGGCTAGTGAGGGTGGGGCCGCCCTTTGAAGTGCCTGGCGAGCTTTGCTAGGCTTTGTTTTTTTAAGAAAATGAAGGAAAAAAATAAAAAATAAATTTGGGTTTGGTTGTCGCCACGTTGTCACCGGCGAGATTCGGCATGCCACGTTATCGCCATATAGGCATTTTCCTACCAAAATCTGCCGAAAGGATTTAACCAGCAAAATTGCAAAATGTTTAGAACTTATTTGGCATAAAAAAAAGTTTATGACTGAATCGACAAAATAACAAAAGGGATTGAATTGGCAATTGTCCCCTCCCACCAACCAACTCCGTTTGAAAAGATGAGTGGATTTTAGTCAGAGCTTGAACCGAGGTACAGAAATTGCAAGTGCTATATTTGGCCCTTCTTGCTCATCCTCACGTGATTAAAGGTAAGGTTGAGAACTTGCCGAAATTAGACCCAAATCATCCAAAGCCGATTCTTTTGGGGAAAAGACGCAAAAACAAATATAACCACTTACTAGCATATATTATAACGAAATAATGTAATCTGTATCTTATTATAAAAAAATTGATCTTTTACACAAAAATAAAAAATTTCGATTAGTTGGTTTTCGATTCCAAAAATTGAGATCAAGTGCGTACGATAACTATTATATTTCTGACCGAATCTATTTTTCTATTCTTGAGAACAGATATTCTTTTGGCAATGTAATATAAATTTTTTATTTTTGGAATACATTTTTCGTCTTAAACTATGTTTATAAAAACTGAGAAGTAAAAGTTTTCAAGTCTTTAGTATCTTTAACATAAATAGGAATTAAAATTCATCTCATCACTCGCTCTGGTTGCTAGCTCACTAGTAGTCACTACCCACCGCCGAGCGAGAGTTAAGAAACGACACTGTTTAGGTAAGCTTGATTCAGCGTGTCGACATGCAATTGGTCATTTTTAATCGACATTTAGAATACTAGCACAGTCCTATATCAATTAAAGCGGTGGGTTTTACGGCTTCACGTGTCTAAGGTATTAAAGACAAGCTGAACATGGCAAAATGGCAAAATCCATCCTAGTTTATAATATTCATTTATAGATGCAACGGCCCGCATTGATTAGTTTTATTTAAAAAAAAAAACTAATGAAAGGAAAGAGGAGAAGATGATTGAAGAAGAAGATGCGACCGCTAAAGCACCAAATCCAAATAGATAAACCAAAAGGCCAAAAAAAGAAAAGGGAAAAAAGAAGCTGATAATATGAAAACCCCATTTCGTGGACTTGACCCTTTGATTCTTAACTAGAGTCAGCTCATGTCTTGAAAAATTGGAACAAAGCCTGCTGCCTGACGCAAACAAGAACTTCTTTCCAGCGCTAGGCGCATGCACATCAGTCAAACGTTCGTCCATGTTCTTCAAATGTATAAAAACTACACAAATTATTGCATTTTGGTATCGAGAAAACCTAAGCTGTAATCCTAATCGTTTGGCGTTCATCAGTGAAGTTTGCAAGGAAGGTTACAAAAACATGGTAGCGAAAGGTTCGGAGAACCGCAAACGGTATGAAGGACCGGGGAACAAGCGGAAGGGACAAGGAGCAATAGAGAGGGAGAGGAAGATGGCGATGGGATGGGTGTCAGATGGAGAATTAGGCTTCCCTTGGTACTTCTCTTACAATGGAGTTTAGCAGAACTGGAAAGATGAAGGCGGAGAATGGCGTGGTGTTGCTTCACTGATTGTGCCCGATGGTAGTAGGCATTTAGGATTTGTATGACTTTGGAGGAAAAGGAGGTGCAAGAACAAAGAGAACAAAATTCCATGTAATTTGGAGGGAGGATGTAGATATATTTCAACTCGTATTATCATCTTAGCTCGGAAATCTTGGGAAAATTGTCCAACAAGTTTTAAATCTATTGTGTGACGGCCAATTAAATTATAAACCTTTCAATCATGCTATTTATTTCTAAACCTTTTGACAATTTACCAAATCGATCATAAACATTTCAGCCATGCGTCCTAAACTTTTTATATATTTGCCAAAGTTCTAAACTTTTTAAAGATTTACCAATTTAATCCTAAATCTTTTAACAAGTTATCAACATAGTCCTTTTGTGAAATTTTGGGTAGAAATCGCTGATATGACGATCCGATCAGTGCCAGCTATTCTATGTGGCACAGTGATGTTGGCATGGATAATAATTATTTATTTATTTATTCTGATTTTTTTTCAATCTTTCTTTTTTGTTTCTTCATGGGGTTGGCAAGGCATCGACCACTAGCAGAGTGGTAGCAATCTCCAATGGCCATTGGGCAAGGACCGTCAACCCTCTTCAGCCCTTGGGTAAGGCCGCAAAGCCCTTGCCAAACACAACAAGGGTGGGCGATGGTTTCACGACCCTCACTGAGGGCCAACACCGGTCCTATAAAAGAAAAGATTAAAAGAAAAAATATCAATGAAAATTGATTAAAAAATTGATTTTTTTTAAATTCACAATTTAGCTTGGGCTTTGCAACGTAGGACAACAAACACTGAATGGATTGCCACATCAGCAATTTTTGATAAAAATTAGCCAGAAGAACCACATAAGTTATTCGTTAAAAAGTTTAGAGCTATATTGGTCAATTTCAAGAGGTTTGAGACTAAACAACCAAAATGTTTAAAATTGAATTAGTCTCCTTATAATAGATTTATGACTTTTTGGGCAATTTTCCTCACAAAATCTTTCAAAATAGTTGATGTAGGGAAGTACTAAGAATGAGTTACGACGTCAACTTGAGCGAAAGGAGAGAAATCAGTAGATTGGTGGAAGTTGTGCTTTCCATGGTCCCGGGCAGTCATGATCGCTCTTGAACGGAGATCCAAACTAGGTCATGTTCTGGGACGAACCAAAGCTCCTGTCGAGACCGATTCCAAGTTTGACAAATGGCAAGGCAACAACCATAATGTTATGTCATGGATTTTAAACTCCATGGAGTCTCAAATTTATAAGATATTCACCTATATTTTTAATGGCCGACCTCACTTCCGGAGCGACAACAGAACTTGTAGTTTATGACAAAGTCAATTGGGGGGGACCAAATGTGGAAGTTGCGCTTTCCATCTTTGCTTTACTTTAAGCAATCAATCGTTTCGTGTGATCTCTGGTAAATTTTGATCTGAAAAATCTCGACACTAAGCGGACCTCATCCAAATCAATGCGTCTAAGGGACGACGACGGACCTCTTGTTCAAAAAACCTTTTTTTAGTAATAGTTCAATAATTCTATGACAACATTTCTAATTTTAGGCCTAATGTCCTAAGTAACTTTTTGAACCGACAAGATCCGATTAATACTGTAGTCTTCCATACACCCATGATGTACGAGCTCATCGACGAGCGAGCTCACTTGACCATCCCTCTATTTGTTAATCACAATCATTACCAGCACGTTAATTAAGGATCTCCTATAGGACCAACTGTTCTTATAATAAATTAATTTAATTATGATTAAAATACATAGATACATGTTAACAATCATCGATATTCAGCTCTTAACACATCAACAAGACACTTTTAAGGATTATTCAACTCGCCTACTCGCAACACATTAATAGGATTTTGTATGAAAAGAGAAGTTCCATCCGAGAGTCTGCTCCAAACTGTCAATTAACTTATCCTCTGCAAAATCGATGAGACCAAATAGGATATGGCTATCGGATTTATACGTGGTTAAATATGAAAATCTCACAAAGATTTCAGATTATTATCACAGTCTACACAGTATAAAAAGTAACATGGTCTCGCTAATATGCGTCGTTTTTTTAGGCTTTGTATAGAATTCTAGGAAGGAGCTGATACGTGGCCTTGCTGATATGTTGGTGATTAACATTACATTACAGTTTTAGGTATCTCCCGGCAGAGCGTGTGGGCGTGTGAAAACAGAGTAAAGGTGAATTAGCAGGAGTACCAAGCGACAAAGGATGTTATTTCTAATCCCTGGGCCCTTTTCCAATCTCGACTGTCCAAGAATTTGTCGTGGGTCCCAAAATTAGCTTCTTCTTCGTCGAATTGACAGACGCTCACCATGTTTCTATGTTTTCCTTATTAAATTCATTTGATCACTCTTTAGGGATATATTAATCATAGGCTACCATATATTTTATGACGAGGCCGAATGAGAAGGTGCACTCCGGAGGACCGGTGATTCGGGAGTCGGTCTTTCTTTTTCTCGAATCGAATCCTGGCAAAACGCTTCTAAGTCTCTTATATATATCGTACGTGCGTCTTTTTGTTGTTCCTACAGACATTCGTTCTGAACTTGCATCTCTGTCCCTCCTTACTGTTTTCCACATCCATATAGTTTCAAGAATGCCAATATTCGTGCGTGATCAGAACAACATCGACGCCATTGTCACCTTCATTGTCCCAATCCTGGTCAACTTCCTCGCCATGAAATTTCAGGGGACGCCCCATTCTCCGTTTGACTCCCACCCCATCACCATCTTCACCCTCCTTCTCTATTGTCCTTGTCGCTTCCACTTGTTGCTCGTCTACCAGCCTTTCGTACCGCTTGCGGTGCCCTCGCCTTTCTCTTCCTCAGGATGCTTTCCTTTCTCTCTATAGCTTTCCTCACGTCGTTGTTGTTCCGAGGCCTCTCCTTCTTTCTCCTCTAATTACCGTTTATTAATATATCAAGAGTACCCGTATCTGGGATTAGTTGAAGATGTACTATTAGATGGCATTTCAAAGGAAGACAGGACTGAAAATTGTACCGAATCAAAATTCGAATAATATCTTGTTGGGTGTTACATTCTATCCGGCACATCTTTTCTGGCAACCAGTAATCACTCTGTTCTCTTTCTGCAGATGTGGTTCAATCTGCGCAAAACCTTCTCCCTTTTGACAACCAAGAAGTGTTGCTCCAAGCTGGTCTACCTTTTCACTATCTTCTTCTTGTCAAAATCATTTATGAGAAGTGGAAGGCTTTCATTCTAAAGTCTCTGACTGAGATATTGCTACTGACTTGTCTTACAAAGTATTTTGGCACAGAGTTGTTGAAGAACTCTTCTGGTTCATAAGTGGTTTTACAAATGCTAAGGTAATGACCAAGGTTATTGTTTTTTTGCAGAGCTTGCATTTAAAAAAAAACCGCCAATTAGTGGCCCACATGACTGATCATTGCTGTAGTCTATCAATCATCTTAATGGAATGTATCAGTGACTTGCATTGCACTTCCACTTAGATAGATAAGATATTGCATTTTAAGCAATTGTGATTCAAAATAATTATGGAATACGATTCAACCAACAACTATTTCTGCAGTACTATATCAGAGTTACTGATCATTGCCATAGTCTGGTTGTAATCTTAACGGAATGTATAAGTGAACTGCAACTTATTCTTTGCACTTCCACTTTGAGATACAAGAGACTGAATTTAAGCATTCGTGGATCAAGAAGATTGCTAAACAGGATTTGTCCAACAACTATGTTTGCACTACTAGTACCTCCTCTTCACCCCAGATTAATCAAATGGAAGTGCTGTCTAGGCTAACCATCAAAGCAATCGCATTCTACTACTAATTTTGTTTAGTCATACGTTTTACTTGGTATCCTACTTGTTATTAAGTTCTTGCATAGCATTCCTAATTTGTTGGGAAAATTTTGAAACATTTCAATATTATGAGTTTTTACATCCTTTTACAGTCGAGCAAGTTTCCACCTCATTCTGTAGAACTGTCTGGCTTTGTTTTGGGGTGAAGTAATTGACAGTGAAGCCATTATAATAAGACCACCTATTTTCCAGCTTCCACCACATTAGGTCAAACTAAGTTGACATATTGGCTCTGTATCTTTCAGAACGATATCTACTGAAAACCATGCTTATCAAGTTTGGATCTTGCTATTAGTTGAGATATCTCTATGTATTTTCCGTCTTATGATCTCCGGTCAAAATTAGATTATGAAGACAACCTGTAGGAACCTTAACCTAGAGCTAACAATAAAAACTGGACATTTTTGCCAAGACATACAGAGACTTTGCGTCACGTCTGATAGAACAACAGCCTGTTAGTGACAAAAAAGAATCACTGGTTGAGGAATGTTAAAGTTATCGTTTGGACCTAAAAGATGGAACTACAGTCATGTTTATAATTCGCTATAATCAATCACCTAATAGGAAAGTTAAGCTTGAGGATGTGAAATATCTATTTTGAGAGGCATTGATGCTTTAACCGAGCATGTAGGTTACTCTTCCTTTAATAGATGAATGTACCTTTAATGTTGTTTTAATGGAATGATGACTCCATAAAGTAGAGTTGGAAATTGTAATAATCGAAGTGAATAGACAAGGTCTTTGAAGTTGCAATTTAGGGATGACATTTACATGAAATGTAGATTGATGTGATAACTCCAATGTGGGCTTAATTGCCTTTGCTCTTAATTGGGAGATGTAACTGGTTTCCTGCACTTATATCACTTGGGAGGTATCCGGGTTGTGTCCGTTTGCCTTTAAAAAACTCTCTTGACTGTCTAATGTTGGGATGACTTTGTAAGACTAATTTGAGAATGCCCATTTTCCAACAGATTCTTCAGGGAAAAGGCATTCCTATATGGGATGGCAATGCATCTGGAGACTACGTTGACCATTTCGCATCTAATTCATGGGAACCAAATATGTGTGGTTCATTTTTATTTTTACCTTATTGACATTTGCCTTCGTCTGAAAGATTGAGAAGAAGGTGACCTAAGACCAACGTATGGCTCTCAGTGGCGGCATTTTGTGCTAGGTTGGTTTTCCTTAACTTAGTTGTTCAGTTATTATTCGTTGCGGCAATATTGTTTAATGACGTTATGTAGGTCGTAAGTCACCGGTAATCTGCATGCTGACTTATGGGCATGCTGACTTACGGGCCAAGGATTTGATCAGTTATTGGATGTTATTCACAAGGTCAAGAATAATCTTGATCGTCGAATCTCACGCTCTGCTTGTAGTCCTTCTGATAAAAAACTGATGTCACTTCAACTTTGCCACATGTTTGCACAAGTAAGATATATTTGGTTTCATTTTCCCGAATTCTCTCTGTTTTCTTTCTTATCTTTGTTTGATTAACCCAGTTTTACCTTTGTGAGGGGAGTGACTCATTTTTGCACAGTATTGACTAGTATTGATTAATAGAGTTTTGGAGTACTATACTTGCTGATGTGAGGGGAGTGACTTGCAGATGCCTTTCTTATGCTTTTACAGGATACTGGTTGGAGAGGATTATGCTTCTACAGAAAATTTATTACTAGGATTACAGTTATAATAGTTTACACTCTATTGGCTGCTAGAGGATTACAAGCTTTGATTTCCCAGCCTAAAGGGTGGAATGTATCCTACTGATAGGAGGATATAAACATGTGAACTAGTACTTATTTCAAGTTTTTCTTCTACAGATCGTTCTCCCAGTGATTTTGTCCGTGCTATTGGGGATGCTCATGTTTATCACACCCATGTTACACCTGCGCAGGAACAACTTCAGAAAGGACCCAAGCCTTTCCAGTGAGTAATCTGCAATAAAATTGCAGGATGGTCACTTTTTCTTTTTATTTTGTTGTTTTGACTCAACTTATCTTCTTCTGTAATCATTAACACTCTTATTCAGATATACAGCTTTTAAAGAAAAACCCAGAGAGGAAGGATATAGACTCTTTTGTAGCAGCTGGTTTCAAACTCATTGGATATGACCCTCGAAATAAACTATAAATGAATATGGCAGATTGGAGTTAAATAACGTGGGTAAAATATTTCCTGTATTTCCTCTAATAGTGTTAGCTGTATATTCTTAGTCAGAATACTAATGGTAGACAATTTTATTACAATGTCCTCAACAGCACGACCTTTTACGAAACATTTTGGGATTGCAACCGTTTCAAGTGATATTAAAGAAAGGCTCTGTCAATCATAATAAAATGTTTGTGTACTCATTTCTCATTGATTTTTCTACTATCTTTAGTTCAGTAACGGATAAGAAAGTAGAGTCTTGTCGCCCAGCTATTCCATTAGCATTAGTTGTCTACTAATGGTGTTGTAGTTGAGACTTTAGGCATTCAGAAGAAGTTCAGAATAGAGATAGATGCGTCTGCCGTTTCATTATCAATTGTTACACCAGACCCCGACTGTGATTGAGTTTTTGAGACTAAGAAAATTGGTTGCAGAAATTGTTCCTTGAGACTGACTATATTTCTTTCTTAATTTTCTTAACTGACTATATTTCTTTCTCAATTTTCTTCCCGTTTACAGAAGATTTCATGTGTCTGTCCTACACTGGGAATTCTTAATTGGATAACCTAGTGCTTGGCAATTTAGGAAGTGAGAATCATTCAGGCTCCCCAGAATTATGGTGGTTTTAAGGTATCAGGATGTTCCTTTACCTTGCTATATCGTGAATTTCTGTCTATTAAATGCATAGCTCTTGCTCACTTAGAGACGTACAAACTTTTGATATTGTATGGTTTACCTGAGATTGTGTTTGGCAGCTCTGGAAACTGTGAGTTGCTGCACATTTTCCAGTCATCATCATCAGACTATCTTGTCTTCTTCGACGCATTTCTCTCCCTCTTTAACATCTGACTTTTTCGTGGCTTGGAACTCATGGGCTCCTAAGAAGGTCAAAGCCCTCGCTCCCTCATCCAAGCCTGTGAAGCCTGGTGGTAGAAAGCAGAAGGAGGCTTCCCTCTCCCTCCCTCCCTCCCTCTTTCTCTCTCTCTCTCTCTCTCTCTCTCTCTCTCTCTCTCTCTCTCTCTTAAATGTTGACCTGTTGAAAGTATTGGGGACAACTGGAGTTCCTTTCTATTCATGAGAATGTTTTTCAATGATGTTTCATGAAATGAAGTAAAGAAGCAGATCCTTCATGTTTGGCTATGATGGCCTTGCAAGATTGCAATTTTTCCCACTACATGTACATTTTATTAGGTGCTTGGTGAGCGACTGATGAGATATGGATCTTAACCTGAGCTATCAAAGAGTGCAATGGGCCTTCATTTTTGTTCCTTTTCTGGTTAGTTACTGATATTTTTTACTGTCGAGTGTATTAGCGATTGGTCTCTACAATTTCAAGCAAAAATGTAATGAAAAAGGAACTTGTTTTATATGTTCATGCTGCTACTATTTGTTTTTTAATGTCGGCTTAGCCGGGTCATGATGGATTAGACTCTGTGACGGTGAGCAAAAACGGAGCAAGGGAAAGCTGAACGAGAAGGTGAACAACATGGCGTTGTTTGACCAGGCAGGCGCCTATATGTTCATCACCTGTCCATCCTCTCTGATCGTCTAAGGGTACGCCTTTAATGTTAATCTTATCAATATTTATCATTGTCTCCGTCTTGGTTTAGGCATCTAACTTTTTGCCCTTTCCTGCTTACAGGATGAGTCATCTAGTTATTTCTTATTTAATGAGATGGTAATTGCTATGTTCACACTCGAACCTTTCTAGACACATCTTCGTGGAACCTTTTATAGATACACTTGCGTGAACCATGTACATGTGTATGACTCATAAGTTGTTTTTCAGCAGGATCAAGCTCAGTTAATTTCTCAGAAATGCCTCAACTTGTTAGTTTTGTATATGGTAATGTTATCAAGTGGACTCTGCATATGAAAAAATTAGTTGGATGGCCTCCTTAGGTCTATCAAGTTAGGAGGATAGTCTGGAAAGTTGATTGCCGTAGGCAAATGATGATGGAACTCCCCGTCAGCTTACTCCTTGTGTAAAACATTGTTATTTCCTTGGCCTTAAAGTATGCATTCTTCGTCAGCAATTTTGTGGTGGCGGGACATATTTCTGCTAATATGGATAAGTCAGCCTTTGTTCGAGAATGAAATTCACTTCCTGAGATTTGTACTATGAACTCGTCGTCTCTTGTCGATTCTCTAAGCTGTCATATTTAGTTGGTGCTTCGAGTTCGTCCTCCTATATATTGAATCGTAATGATTTGGAGTCAAAAACTCTGATGTAACTATTCTTTGCTGCATTTATAGATGGTTGGCTATGTTGCTCATGTTTGATCAAGTTAAGATGGTGCATTTAAATTCCTTGCCTTGATTCTACGGGTGGGCTTGTGGTTCTATTGCTTTTGAACTTGTGGTATTTCATGTCTCTTTGTGGGGCCCGGCTAACACAATTTAAAATAGGAAAAATGACATAAATAATTCCTGAATTTTGAACAAATGCATAATTTGATCCATAAATCTTTAATTTGACACAAATGATCCATACTAGTCCATGAACTTTTAATTTGTTCAATATAATCTCTCGATTTTTTGGTAAGTGTTCAGACTAGTTCTTAAATTGTTTGAAAATATTCAATATGATCCTTCCATTAAATTTAAATTCACGGACTATATTGAATATTTATAAATAGTTTACGAATTAGTTTGAATATATACTAAAAATTCAAGGATCACATTGGGTTAATGTTTAGGGATCATTTGTGTCAAATTGAAAATTCATAGATCAGATTGCATATTTCACAACAATTTTGGAATCATTTCTATCATTATCTCTATAAAATAAAAGAAGAAGAGGAAGTGAAAAAGTCAAAGGAAAATAGCTGAAGAGACAGGAGTCTCTTGCACACTTGTGAGAGAGAGAGAGAGAGAGAGAGAGAGAGAGAGAGTTAGTTTGTCAGACTTGATGATATTGAGATCCTATTGCTGCCAACATATGATGTCAAAGTTTGCTTTTTGATAATTTAATTATGTTCAAGAGTTGAATACTAGTTATCTTGAAATAAGGAATAAATGTAGAAGCAATCGAGTTGAAAAGAATAATATATAAAAGAAGATGGAACGCATGAATGTAGCTTCGTTTATCATATATCTTCACCACAAAGTGGATTATATTATATTGTAGACCTAAAAAACAAGGTTCACAATCTCAAATCAATGTGGAAGACAAGGCGGCAACCTAGATTTGAGGTCGCTAAGTTATATCTCAACCTCAGCGGCTGCAATAAACACAAACAAAGAACACTTGGCAGTGATGTTGGAGTATATGGGCAGGAGAGGAAGATGAATGAGAGGATCGTGAGATTGATAGCTTGGTCTTGGGAGTTGACCTCGCCCGCCCTCGCATATAGGTAGGCGCCGAGGTCCACTCACTTCTGGTTCCAAGGTGCGGAGCGTTATAGTGAAATCGTTAGGTGGGTGGGAAACAGTGAGAAATTGTTTTTTGTATAGCTTAGAAGAAAGATGCACCAAGTCTCATTGGCAGCAGAATTCGCGGGGCCAGCCTCGGGTTTGGATCAACAACCGAAATCTGGCTGATTCCAAATTCTGGTGGGGCCAAACTCAAAAGTTGCTTTCTCTGGCTTCATGCGCGGATCTCTGAAGTGACGGAAAAAGTTCCCGCTAGCATTATCAGCCTATCATGGAGGATGACGACGGCTATCTTGTTTAGAAGACTTTTAAAAATACTTCTATTCTAAGATCGCGTTGCGGGAGATAAGGAAGTACCATAAGAGCACGAAGCTGCTAATCCGGAAGCTGCCGTTTCAGAGGCTAGTGAGGGAGATCGCGCAGGACTTCAAGAAGGACCTCCGGTTCCAGAGCAATGCCATCTCGGCTCTGCAGGGGGCGGCGGAGGCCTACCTGGTGGGGCTTTTTGAGGACACCAACCTTTGCGCGATCCACACGAAGCGGGTCACCATCATGCCCAAGGACATCCAGCTCGCGAGGAGGATCAGGGGCGAGAGGGCTTGAGGGTGCTTCTTGGCTTGCTGCTTTTGGAGTAGTTGAGGAGATGAAAGAAACCGATGCTTTAGCATTTTCTAGCTTTCTTTTTCTCTTGGGCTTTTCTTTTGATGTTATGTACTTCTGTGGTGTCGAAGGGGATCAATAGAGATATGTTGCAGTGGTTCTTCTTCAACAGAGATCTTTCCCTCGATGATGAGGTCTTTACCTCCCTGTCGCATGGTCTTTCGGCCCTCTTCAGGCAGGCAGCACGTCGGTCGCCATCACCACAGGCACCACAAGCACCCTCTTCAAATTAGCGACGAATGTGGCCATAAATAATTAGCAAAAAACTTTACGATGGATATATTTGGTGGCAAACTAACGATGAATTTTACGACAAATATATTTCGTCACAAATTAGCGATAAATTTTGCCATGAATAACTAATGACGGATAATTAGCGACAAATTTTGCGATGGATATATTTCGTGGCAAATTAGCGATGAATTTTGCCATGAATAATTAGTGACGATATCCGTCGCAAATTATTAACCAAAAATGAAATTTTTTGTCACTAAATTTTGCGACGCCACACGGAATTTTATTCGTTGCAAAAACGTTTAGTAATGAATTTTGTCAAATTTTTCGTCGCAAAATTTGTGATGAAATCCTTATTTTTTTTGTAGTAAAAAGGGTAGGGAACTAAACAGTTTTTTATATATAGAATACAATATTCTGCTTCGGAATCCGGATCCGAACAATTTCAGGTCTCCATTAGGAGCGGGTTACCACTCACAACGGCAAAGCAGCACATCAGCAACAGGAGCAAGCGGCTGCAGCTCACTTTGGCAAAATAAATTCAAATTCCATATACTTAATTGGCATTTATTGGACTTAGAAAAGTAAATTAATGAGGAGGGGAGGAAAGGCTATATAAATGCAAATGTAAGGCTAGCTATTTTGGCTTCTTCAACCCCTGGGCCCTCGCCACGTCATCCGCTTTCTCTGGGTCTTGAACAGTTTATTTCAAAGGGCGTTTAATAATTTTATCAAATTCAACAGAAGATCAACGCACGATCATTTGTCTGGAATTCAACGTGGTTTTGCGTACTTTACCGCCCACTAAAAGACGACCTGTGAAATTTGCAACCTCCCTGACCTCACTCATTAGCATCTTACTCAATCTTAATCTAAACATCTCATCTTTGAGAGAGAGAGAGAGAGAGAGAGTCTATTTCCTGGAAGATGCCTAAGCATATTTGAACAAGCTCTTTGTCTTGACTTTTCAAGGTTAGATGCAATTATAAAACGGCAATCTCCACCGAGAGAAAAAACAACCAGCTCGTGAATCTTTGCTAGTCAATCATAGAGACAGAGAGAGAAACAGAGAAAAGAGTTCACAGAGAGCGAACGGGAGGGAGAGGGAGAGAGAGAGATTAGTAAAAGCGATGGAACAATGGAACAACATCGACGCCATCGTCACCTTCATTGTCCCAATTCTGTCTTGCAGAAATGGGACAATGGAGGAAACGTGAATCTGTCCTTCTCATCACTGCAGACATTTATTCCGCTCTTGCAGCTCTGTCTCTCCTTCCTGTCTTCCACGTCTATACAGAATCACAGATGCCGATTTCCGTTTGTGATCAACGTAACAACATCGACGCCATCGTCACCTTCATTGTCCCAGTTCTTGTCAACTTCATTACCATGAAATATCAGAGGACACCCGATTCTCCGTTTGACACCCACCCCATCACCATCTTCACCCTCCTTCTCTATTGCACCTTGTCCCTTCCACTTGTTGCTCGTCTCCCAGCCTTTTGTACCGCTCGCGGTTCCCGCACCTTTCTCTTCCTCAGGGTCCTTTCCTTTCTCTCTATAGCTTTCCTCATGTCGTTGTTGTTCCAAGGCCTCTCCTTCTTTCTCCTCTATTTGCCGTTATTGATACCGCTCTTCGCAGCTCGCTTTTGGAGTCTTATTCAGAAGCTCAAGCAAAAGATACTAGTAGTCGCATTTGTCCATTGGTTTCACCATCGGGGAGAAGCGCCTCTGCCAGTACGGTTGCCGACATAAATTTCATGTGAGAATTGTGGTACCAGCTGCTGTTCAACCAGTCATTGTTAGTGGTACAAGAGGAAATAAAGTAAACAGTAGGCAGTGTACTGTGATAGACTGGTGTAGGACGCTTGTCTGCTCAAAAGGAGTAAATTTTCTAGTGCTTAAGTTGTCCCATGTTTATAGCTTCATTGAGAGCGAATAGACAAGTTACCTACTCTGTTGCAAGGGGAGTCTACTATAACCCCAAGGATAGTTGTTTGGATAAAACATCGATTCATGTCAATAGTCCACTTCGGATGTCCTTGATTTCTTTGTAGTATTAGATGTGTTATGTTGATTGTCAATGAAATTCCTTTTCACTGCCGGATTTTCCTTTCTTTAATATTTGCCAGTGTCTTGTCTATTATAGCCTGATGAACGAATCTGTGAAAGGGGATCAAAGCCCTAATTTTATGCCAGTTTCTTGGCATTGAAACCAGGTTGAGTCGCTGTAGTTGGTTGTTCCTGCGCGTTTAGTTATGCTGTCATTCAAAATTTCGCAGTTCGAGACCAAATCAGTGAGTATTTTGCTCTGCATTTTGGATTTTTTATGTTAGTAAGCCTGTTTTGTCTTTCCTTAACGGTGCTTGCTTCCATTTTCACTGTTGACAGTTGTGCACTGTTGATATATGCTTTAATATTTTCAGTTCAATTGTCTATGTGACTCATGTCTGATGTTTGGTCTTGGCATAGAGTTAGCAAGGGAGAGTCCTATGAGTAGGAATATTCGGAGTGATTTTCATGGGGAGATCCGTGAGAATTAGATGTTGAAGTTGGCTTGTAGCAGGGGTCAAGTGTCCCCCTACTTGTTTTTGACCAATAATGTCATCATCCATACAACAAAATTGGAGAAGACCCCTTCATAATGTTTTTCCTTTCTCTTTTGTGCTGCATTCTGCTCTGTGAAATTGTTGTTCTTGCTTCTGTCCCTCTGAGAAACAATGTTGAGGATTTTTCAACTCATGCATTTGTCTGAAAGTTGAAAGCTGAATCTTCTTGCATGGTTACCGCCTTAATGTGATGCCGGAAAGAGAGGCACTAAGATTTGGAATTTTCCACCATTATGTTGAGTTAAATGCAAGTGATGCTGGAGAAATCCAGCTTAGCAACGAGACTTTCTGTGTTTGATTATCTGTACAGCTTGGTTCATTTATTTTATTCATAAACATGCTTCATTTTCTTTTGAGATAATGACCTATGGTCATATTTTTCAGCTGTTTAGTGTCACGGATATCAGGGATGCTCGTGTTAGCACTATACCTTACTGCTTTTCAGGCTTTCAACTGTTCTTTTCAGATTTTAAAGATATAACACCTCTGCTGGTGTCATTTTTATCTGCAATTCTAATCTAATGGCATCTATCTTCTTTCTGAACAGTTTTCAGGTTCTGCCGCACTTGTAAAGAAATTGGTTGTGCAGCCTTTATTTAGGCCGCTATCTTTGGTTGTTTTCAGCCTTTTAGTTCTGTAATGGTTGGTGAAGTCTCAGTGACCCTTCCTCACGGCAACTGCAATGAGACTCCATCTAATCCCCAAAGGACTTACCAAGTTGTTGCTGCTGCGACTTGAGATATGGGTATTGGCAAGGATGGAAAACATCCGTGGAGGTTGCCCACAGATCTCAATTTTTTTTAGGAGATTACTCTCTCGACAATTGATTCTGGGAAAAAGAATGCAGTCATAGTAGGTAGAAAAACATGCACAAGTATTCCTGCTGAGCATAGGCCTCAACCTGGCCGACTCAATGTTGTCCTCACTCATTTCGGGAGTTTTGATATTGCGATTGCAAAGAAATATCATTAAATGTGGAAGCATGTGTACTGCCTTGGAGTTATTGGCTTCCCCTCCTTATTGTTTATCAATTGAGAAAGATTTTGTTGTTGGTGGTGGCCAGAGTTATCTGAATATCTGCTCATAGCTACAACTGCATTTGGGTTCTTCCCTTTCCACCTTACTAACTTTCCTCTTTTGGTGCAGGGAAGCTCTCGATGCTCTCAGCTATGATGCTATCTTCATAATTGACATTGAGCTGTTGAATTTGACACTTTTGTGCCCCTGGTTGATACATCTGTCTCTCACCCAGGTACTTGTCCTTGGCCGTCATTGAAAACAACATCCAATAGCTACTTATGTCCATGCAGGATGTTCTGCAGCAGATTTCTGCCTCAGAAAAATGTTATGATCTTCAATGGTAAGACAGATTCTGTTAATTTGAGGTGAAGAATTTTACCTTTCTGCTCAAGAAATTTTTTTTACAGACATCAAGAGTATCCATATCTGAGATTAGTTGAAGATGTGCTGTTAGATGGCATTTGAAAGGAAGACAGGAATGAAAATGGTACCGAATCAAAATGCGAAGCCAGGTGTGTTTTGTGAACCATTAATATCTTGTCAGGTGTTACGTTTTATCTGGCACATCTTTTCTAGCAACTAGTAATCACTCTGTTGATTCTCTTTCTGCAAATGTGGTTCAATCCGCACAAAACCTTCCCTCTTTTGAAAACTAAGGTTTGCTGCTCCGAGCTGGTCTACCTTTTCATTATCTCCTTCTTGTAAAAATCATTTATGAGAAGTGGAAGGCTTTCATTCTAAAGTCCGTCACTGACATATTGCTGCTGACTTGTCTTAGAAAGTATTTTGGCTCGGAGTTGTTGAAGAACTTTGTGGTTCACAAGTGGTTCTACAAATGCCAAGGTAATGACCAAGGTTATTGTTTTTTGCTGAGCTTGCATTTTTTAAAAAACCGCTGTTCATTTGCCCACAGGTTTGAACTCTATACGAGCTATAAAGCAAATGAATTGCTGCTTTTCTTGAACTGTTACCGATCGTTGGCATAGTCTGTCAGTCATCTTAATGGAATGTATCGGTGACTTGCATTGCACTTCCACTTTGAGAAATAAGAGATTGCATTTTAGGCAACTATGATTCAAGATAAATGCTGAACATGATTTTTCCAACAACTATTTCTGTAGTACTATGTCAGAGTTACTGATCGTTGCCATAGTCTGGCAGTAATCTTAATGAATGTATAAGTGAAGTGCGACTTATTCTTTGCACTTCCACTTTGAGATATAAGAGACTGAATTTAAGCATTCATGAATAAAAAAGATTGCTGAACAGGATTTGTCTGACAACTATGTTTCCACTACTAGTACCTCCTCTTCTCCCCCAGATTAATTAATGGGAAGCGCTGTCTAGGCCAACCATCAAAGCAATCGAATTCTACTACTAACTTTGCTTAGTCATATGTTTTGCTTGATATCCTACTAATTATTAAGTTCTTGCATAGCATTCCTAATTTGCTAGGGAAATTTTGAAACATTTCAATATTAGGAGGTTTTACAACCTTTTACTGTCGAGCAAGTTTTCACCTCATTCTATAGAACTGTCTGGCTTTGTTTTGTTGTGAAGTAATTGATAATAAAGCCATTATATGAGACCACTTATTTTTCAGCTTCCACCACACTTTCAGGTAAAAAGCAGTTGATATATTTGTTGTGTATCTTTGAGAAAGATATCTATTGGAAACCATGCTTATCAAGCGTAGATCGTGCTCTTAGTTTAGATATCCCTATATATTTGCCATCGAATGAAGACAACCTATAGGAATCTTAACCTAGAGATAACTATAAAAACTGATTGACATATTCGCAGGACATACAGAGACTTTGTGTCACGTCTGGTTGAACAATAGCCTGGCAGTGACAAATAAGAATCACCATTTGAGGAATATTAAATGTATCGTTTGGACCTACAAGATGGAACTGCAGTCATGTTTATAATTTGCTAAAATTAACCATCTAAAAAGGAAGTTAAACTTGAGGATGTGAAATATCTATTTTGAGAGGCAACGATGCTTTAACTAAGCATGTAGGTTACTCCTCCTTTAATTGATGAATATACGTTTGATATATGTTTTAGTGGAATGATGACTCCATAAAGTGGAGTTGGGAAATTGTAATACTTGAAGTGAATACAGACGGTCGCCAAAGTTGCAATTTAGGGATCTAAAGTGACATCTACATGAAAAGTAGATTGATGTGATAACTTCCATGGTGGCTTAGTTGCCTTGCTCTTTAGTGGGACATGTAATTGGTTTCCTGCACTTATATCACTTGGGAGGTATCCGGTTTGTGTCCGGTTGCCCTAAAGAAACTTTCTCTTGACTGTCTAATGTGGGATGACATTCTAAGACTATTTGAGAATGCCCATTTTCCAATAGATTCTTTAGGGAAAAGGCGTGGGATGGCAATGCATCTAGAGACTACCTTGACCATTTTGCATCTGATTCACGAGAACCACATATGTGTGGTCCATCTTCATCTTTACTTTAATGACTAAATAATTGAGAAGAAGGTGACTTTAAATCAATTTATGGCTTTCAGTGGCGGCATTTTGGTGCTAGGTTGGTTGGCCTTAATTTAGTTGTTCAATTATTATTAGTTGCAGCCATATATGTTTAATGACATTATATAGGTGATATGTCAAAGGTAATCTGCACGCTGACTTATGGACCGAGGATTTGATCAGTTATTGGATGTTATTCACTAGATCAGGAATAGACCAGATGATCGTTGAATCGTACTCTCTGCTTGGAATCCTTTTGATTTAAAACTGACATCATTTCCACCTTGCCACATGTTTACACAAGTTAGATATATTTGGGTTTCATTTTCCCAAATTCTCTCTGTTTTCTTTTCTATCTTTGTTTGATTAATCTAGTTTTACTTTTGAAGATTTATGTTGCTAATGGGGAATTGTCGTGTCAAGTGCATCAGCACTCTGCTGACATGGGATTGGTAGTGCCATTCAACATTGCTTCTTATGCTCTCCTTACATGCATGTTTACTCATGTTTATGGTAGGTATGTATGCGTTAGAAAAAACTTCCCAATTTTTGTGGTATGTTCTTCTTTGTGTAGTGGCTATTGACTAGTATTGATTAACAGCATTTTGGAGTACTGCAATTGCTGCTGTGAGGGGAAAAGTGAGTCACAAATGCCTTCCTTATGCTTTTACAGGATACTAGTCGGAAAGGACTATGCTTCTGCAGAAAATGTATTACTAGGAATACTGTTATAATAGTTTAAACTCTAGTGGCTGCTAGAGGATTACAAGCTTTGATTTCACAACCTAAAGGGTGGAAAGTATCCTACTGATAGGACGATATAAACATGTGAAATAATAATAATTTCAAGTTTTTCTTCTACAGATCTTTCTCCTAGTGATTTTGTCCATGCTATTGGGGATGCTCATGTTTATCATACCCATGTTACACCTGTGCAGGAAAAACTTTGGAAAGGAGCCAAGCCTATCCAGTGAGTAATCTGTAGTAAAATTGCAGAATGGTCACTTATCTTATTATTTTGTTGTTCTGACTCAACTTATCTTCTGCTGTACTCATTAACACTCTTATTCATATATACAGCTTTTAAAGAAAAAGCCAGAGAGGAAGGATGTGGACTTTTTTGTAGCAGCTGGTTTGAAACTCATTGGATTTGACCCTCACAATAAATTATAAGTGAAAATGGCAGATTGGAGTTATATAACGTGGGTAGGATTTCCTAATTTCCTGCATTTCCTCTAATATTGTTAGCTGTATCTTCTTGGTCAGAATACTAATGCTAGACAATTTTATTACAATGTCCTCAACAGCACAACCTTTTAGGAAACATTTGGGGATTGCAACTGTTTTAAGTGATTAAAGGAGGCTCCATCAATCATAATAGAATGCTTGTGTACTTAATTCTCATTGATTGTTCTACTATCTAGAGTTCAGTGACCGATCTGAAGTAGAGTACACTTTCGTCGCCCGTCTATTGCATATATTAGTTGTATACTAGTGGTGCTGTAGTTGAGACTCTAGGCATTCAGAAGAAGTTCAGAATAGAGATAGATGCGTCTGTTGTTGTGTTGTCGTGGTGTTGTAGTTGCCTCAGTTGCTTCTTCCGCCGCTTGATTCTCCTCTAACAGCCCATTTTGGACAAAATTGAATCATGGACTTTGTAAACCACATCGGTATGACCATACGGATCCAAGGTATTAAGAAAATGGTCAAGAATTTGGCCAGAATAGAACAAAATTCCGCCAAATGCAAACCCTAACCCCCAAAACTTCCACCGCACAATTAGCCTCCGACGATCACCTAAATGCCAAATTAAGTTAGGGCTAGTCTTACCCATGGCGGTGTGACTGTTCTGGTCCGAAGTCGGGCAGTGGGTCGCTGGAATTTGGCCGGAATCGGCAAATTCTCCCCTTGGCCTGAAAAGCCCAAATTCTAATTCAACCAAAATTCAACAAACATTCTCACAAATTCATCAAAACAGATATGAGACGGGCCTAATACCAAAAGTTAGATTAAAAAGTATGAAGAACTGATGTCGAAAGTAGGCAATCCTCGAAAGGCACTTCAATTGGAGATGCAACGCGATTGATGATGGCTTCGTCGAGGTCCAAGAGATGAACAAAACAACGTCAGAGCCACCTTGGTAGCAATGAAGTACGCTGACGGCAGCAGAAGTATTGTGGATGGCAGCATTCACATACGGGGGGGACAGCTCCAAAGATAATCCCGGTTGGGGTCACCGGCGGCGTCGCCCTTCTTTGTTATCCATTGTCAATAAAAAAAGAGACTATCATTATATAAAAGAATGTTCCTCCCTCTTGCCAGTAATTGATTCTATTAAAAAAAAAAGAACTATTCTACTCAGGATCGAAAAAGTGGGATGAGCAGAGTCACTGGTAAATTTTTATTTTTTGGTGGGGGTCAAAATTTGGATGGTATTATCTTGTGTAAAATAAAAGGATCCGGAAGTGAAAATGAAAATGAGCATGGGCTAAGTAGCATAGTGCATTGTATGCCCGTATGTCCCTTCCATACACTTGAAATTACATGGTCATCGGGTAATGATTGTATACCGTACAAGATATTATCAAAGAACCGAAGTCAAACGTTCCTGAAAAAAGAAAATCTCTGCTTTGACGCTTTTCCCATCTTCTTCCAAGGACCCAAAAAGTCGATAAAGGCTCCGACTGCCCTTTTTTTTCATTGCCATAAGGTTCATATCATAATATTTGTACTTAGTATTCATTTGAGCATGTCTCTCATAATTCTAATTTTTATAATACCCTTACTTGGGAAAAAAATTAAATATTTTCAAAATATACCAATAAATATTTCTTTTTCCAGATAGATAACAATATCATTCGGTATTTGGTCAAAAATGAAAATAGGTTAGAAGTTAAATTTCGATGTTTGGAAATATTAAAAAAAAAACTTCATTGCGTTTTCCTAGAATGATGAGCTATACATGTGATATGTGAGCCATTTCTTTTTTTTTTCAATAAGGTTTTATTGAATCCGTGAAATGTACTTGACAATGGTTAAGCTTGATCACAAGAAAATTTCAAGAAGGGGAGGTTATATAGTTTGGAGTTTTTGATAATGGCGTTTTTGTACTTTTATAAGATGATTCCATGAGTTTGACAAAAAGAGAATAAGTCATTCCATTAATAAACTTATCGGGTTCGACTAAGTGTGTACAGTCCCACTCATGGAGATGGAAAAGAAGTCCCTCCGACGTGGCTTCGTCGAGCAAACCTCAAAGAGTGACGCCACTCAAATCTAATTAAAGCTGTTGTCTTCACTTTGTTATTCTTTTCTTTTCCTCCCAATGTGCACCAATGGTTAGGTCCCAAAGTTACTACATCTTTTCCATCTTTGAAGTCCAAAGATAGGTCCCAAAATTACTACATCCTTCTACATCGAAACAATTCCAGGTCTCCGAAGCTCCCATGTTCAAACAGTCATTGTCACGTGTACAAGAAGAAACAGAGGAAACAATAGTCAGTGTGGTGTGATAGAGCGTCGCATGAAATTCATTTCCATTGTTGGATTTTCCTTTCTTTCATATTTGTATTTAGTGTCTTGTTTATTATAACCTGACGAATGACGATATAAAAGGGGAAAACTGGCCCAGTTGAGGTCACTCCCATTGGTTGTTCCTGCATGTTTATTTTCGCCGTGATTCGAAATTATGCAGTTTCGGGTCTACATCGGCTAGCATTTTGCTCTGCATTTTGAATTTTTCTAGGTTTATGTTGGTAAGCCTCTTTTGTCTATCTTTGGAGGAATCTGCTTTCATTTTCACTTTTGATCGTCGTTCTGTCTTGATACATGCTCTAATGTTGGGCTTTTCAGTTCTGTTCTCTATGCAACTCATGTCTGATATTTGGTCTTGGCATAGAGTTAGAAGGGGAGAGACAATGAGTAGGAATAATTCAAGAGTGATTTCCATGCGACGATCCATGAAAATTAGATGTCGAAGTCGGCACGTAGTAGGGATTAGGTATCCCCCAGGTTGTTTTTAAGCAATAATGATTAGCAATCATCCGTCCAACAAAATCGGAGAGGATCCCTTCATAATGTTTCTCCTCTCTTTTTGGTGCTTGCATTATGCACTCTGAAAATGTTGTTCTTGCTTATGGGTTCTCTTTTTGAACTGAATCCACTAAGAAACTATGTTAGGGATTCTTCATTTCAGAATCTTTGACATGGAAAGTTGAAAGATCCACTTCGCCCTCGCATCTTTACTGCCTTAATGTGAAGCCAAAAGAGAGGCACTAAGATTTGGAACTTTCCACCAGTGTGTCAAATTACCAAGTTTTTGTTGCGAATTTAGATATTGGTATAGGCTATGATGGAAAACTTCCATGGATGTCGCCCTCTAATCTCAAAATTTTTAAGAGCACTATTCTCTCGACGAGTGATCCCGGAAAAAATAATGCAATCATAACGAGTAGAATGAGCATGGTTGGACGGCCAATATTCTAAGAGTGACTTGTTATGAATGAGCATGTTAGGATGTGTTCTTATCCTGATTTTGAAACACTTATATTTATTCATTAAAGTCATCTACGAGAGAAGAAGGACATGACGACCCAACCCCAATTTGTTCGACTCTCCCGTATCGATAATTGAAAGTCTGTAGATTTGCCAAACTAGGAATGTGATTTTGATTCAAACATGGATATCATAAATCCCGTATGAAGTATTAGATCTTTAAATATTCTTACAAGTGGTACAAGAGCCAGTATTGATGCAATTCCATGTATAGTGCAGGTAGATTTCAAGTTTCATGGGTGAGCGCGAAAATCAATTATTCTAGTTGCTTCTTTTTGAAATTGACTTGGAGTCTTAGTTAGCTATGCTATAGCAAGTGTTCTATGCGACTTTGGTACTATTAACTTGGTCTATGCTCCGAGACCTTTGAAATTGAGGGGCATGTGATATTTTGCAATTTGAACCTTTGCACTTGTTATGTCCCACAATTGATTTAGGGCTTTTGTTATCCATGCCTTTGGGTTTTATACTTTCAAAATTTTGTGTCCTAATTCAATATGTAAATGGAGAATCTCGAACTTCAAGTTAGACATATGAATGGCATTTTTTAAATTCGAAATTGAATTTCTTTTGGTCTGTACATACAAAATTAGTTGGGGCGTTCTTTTTATTTTTATTTTTATTTTTATTTTTAATGATAACATATTCGCAAAATCTTTGTGGCCTATTGTTATCTAAACCGTGAGAATTTCAAGCACGAAAGTTCTGGTCTTATCTTGAGACCAAAAGCATACTTTAAAGCGTTCTTCGTCGTTTCAAATTTTGAATTTGACATGAAAATATTGTATTGCCTTCACATTTTGATCTTCTTTTTTATTTGGGTCTAAAGGAGTGTTTAGTTTCGATTAATTAAATTTTTATGCATCAATTGAATACATATCGCAAAAGTTAGTACTTCAAAATGCACCTTCTTGATGTTAAATGTGACATCCTAAATTTTCGATCCCATCTCGATAAAATAAAATGGGCTTTTCACCGATGTACTTATGGTCCTTTTTCTCGGAGCTAATCACTCACGAGTTAACTAACATATCAGGTGAAGCCGTTAAGGGATATAATCATGATAAAATCCCTAAAAGCTACTCGATAAGTTGGATTGTATTAGAATCGCGTTTGGTTGATTTTAACCACGAAATTGAACTCGGATTCGGGAATCAAACGTTCGAGCATGTCACGATTTATCTTTAGAACTTCATCTCATCTTTTGGGAAAATTCCGTCAAGCCGGGAATTTTGCGGAAAAATTCAAATTGGACAAAAAGAATTTTTTGAAATTCGGAGGGGCCTCTTGAATTGGATTTTTAGGATACCAAATTGAGTAATTGGGTGAATAAATGGTGGAAATTCGTAGGGGCTGATCAAGGGCTTTATTTGGCCTTCATTTTTGGCTTGTTTGAGAAGATTGGGAGGGGAAATGGCTATTGGATATAGTAGAAGACTTTTGGGGCAATTATTCAAGTGCTTGGGATATTTTTGTGGACTTTAGAGACTTCTTGTTTCCTTTCCAGCAGAAGCAACGCCTCTTCCTCCTCCTCCTTATTCCTCATTTTCTTTCCCCCTCCATTTGCTACTCACGCCTCCCCCTTGCTGTACAAGTTTCACCTCTGGTCCAGCTCAGCCTCTTCCGAGCCTCCTTTGGAGTCACCGTAGGCTCAGGTTTTGCTCGCCTTCGCATCACCATCAAAGTTGACTTGTCAGCTTGTTAGTCAGGCGAGTTAACTCTCTAATCTTTTCTTAGGTTGTGATTCCACTTAGGGGTTAGATTGGTGTTCATTAGCTTGATTAAGTTTTAGGTTGGATTGACACTAGTGAGGATGATTTAGTTTAGTTTAGTGGATTTATCTTGAATCTGTCTACTAGACATTTGCTATTTGCTAATTTTGTGGATCGAAATTGGATAAGATTTTAAGATCAATTCCTTCTTGAGAAATGTTGTATGCATCTTCAGCTACAGCATATATTTTATCTAAGATTTTATGGATTTAAAATACTATTATTCCAGCTTCATTTTCAGAAAAATAGAACCTCTGTTTTTGCTGGAATTTGTGACACTTTTGATGTTCAATGGATTTTAATCAAATCTTAGGGTCCTAATTTCAAAAGCGTTCCTTGATGAAAGTTGTTGCTTACATCTTTTATTTTAACATAGCCAAATTCAGATCAAAAGGACAATTTTTGGTTCTCGAACCAAGCTGGTTTTTGTAAACATGACCCCTGAAAATGGACATAGTTTTTTTGTAGATTTATGAGCGATTTCCTGCTCTCAATAAAGAAGGATTTGTATCAATGTGTATTCATAAAAAAAATGTTCTTTAAGTATCCTTTATAACATATTAAAATTTGAGAATTTTCCAAACTCGTTTGATTATGTTTCTAATTTTAAACTTGGAGACACACGAGTGGCCTTGTTTATTGCTGATTAGGGCCGATATTGGTTTCGTGGTTGTATTTGATGTAGTGCTTGCTGGATAGTGCATATCTGGTGATATGGTTGGTTTGTGATATGTTTAAAACTCATGTATATGAATATGTGATTATGTGACAACTGGCGTTGTTACACAGGTTGTGGCGAGGATTACATATGGGTTTGGGAGAGGGACAGCGATACATAACGCCACTACATATGCCTCTGCCCTTGCACAAGGACTTGAGGCGAGAACTTTTCACAGGTCGAGAAACATCTGAATATTTTATCGAACCATTGATACATTGAACCTTATTATAGGACGAAATTGTGTGACATGATATGAAACGTGTCATAATGATTTGGCCTTATAATTGGGACGTTTGTGAGTATTTGACGATTGATGTGCAATGTGCTAGTTGGTAGAGATGTTTGCTTTACATATATGTGTATGAGTTGTACTCATGTACAGGGAGGTGCTAAGGCAAGGTAAGGATTGTTTGATGTATGTTAGGCCAACTCTATGTGAATTTCTTCCTAATCGAGGCTTAAGGGGTAAACTTGCTGAGACATTGTTTCAGTTTGTCGTGGTTTACAATTTTAAAGGTCCCTAGATGGAGGTGCATCATGTGCGATGTGGGGTCTCGTAGGTGATGGTTTTTGAGCATACCTTTTTGGTGTACCTGAAGCCCATGGATGTAGATCCCAAAGTTTAAATAGCTTAGTAATTTCTTTTTGGTTTAGTCTCTCATGTATATATCCCCGCCTCCAAAACGCGAATCGAAGGGCGCACGTGTGGTGAACGGCTATGGGCATGCAAAGCGACTTCGAGCACATCCTCTTCTTCGAGCACGCTTGCAAGACCATTGAGTCTAACTATGTCAAGAACCCCTTCGATGCCGATGACTAGCATCTTGAACCCCTGATTCAAGATGCTATTTCAAAACTTGAGGAGGTACTTCAAGAGAACTCCACCAAACATGATACTCTCTGGTGTTTTGGGAACGCTCACACTTCACATGCATTTTGACGCCAGACCAAGACGAGGCCAGGGTTCATTTTGAGAAGGCAACTCGTTGTTTTGAGCAAGCTATCGCTGATGATCTTGGCAATGAGCCGTATTCTAAGTCCTTGGAAGTGACTGCTAAGGCCCTAGAGATACGCACGGAGATTCAAAATTCTGGTTTAGGGCAGCTACATGGCGATCAAACATGCGGCGCTCTTCACGTCAACCATTGCGAGCAAGCTCTTGGCTAGGCCCAACATGAAATTTTTCAAAGCCATGTCCATGGAGGACACAATCGTCTAGAATGACAAGGCGAGCGGCATGGTCGCAAACTGGGACTTCGTGTTAATGAACCACGACATGCAGTGGTGTATGGGTCTGAACCCCATGGATGCCAAGTTTTGCTATGTTCTCGCCCCTCTTCGTTTTCCCACGCACCTTGCCAGTGCTCGCCACGACTTCACTCCAGAGACGATGATGGCGCCCAGCGTACATGCTATCTCCGCACTCGCCTGTTGCATTGAGACAATGCCGAACTGGTTTTGAATCCTAGCTGGCCATAGTTATCATTGCCGGAAACTTCCTGCCCGCGGTTTGAGGCAGCTCTAGTTAGTTTCTTCATCATCCCTACTCTATGTGCATGTGTTTTAGTTAGAATTATCTTTGTTAGGAAATATGTTGATTTGGTGATGGTTGGATCGATGGTTTAAAATTGTTGCCAGAAAAGTTTGTTGATGGCCAGCAAAGACGTTGGTGTCTAATGTCAGCGTTAGAAAATGGATTCTCAGCGAGTTCTAGCCGCATGGAAGGCCCAACTTCTATGCTCGGATTGGGTCCGAACCCGACCCAATTCAAAGCCCGACCCAGGGCCTCAGCTTAATGTTATAATATTATAATATTTTATTAATAAAAAATAGAAATTATTATTTTAATATTAAAAGATAAAAAATATTTTATAAAGAATCCGAAAATTAAAAAATTAAAATTTGGTTTAGCGAAGCTAATCTTGCTTAAAAAAATCAACTTTATCTTTAGAACAGGGCCTAGACTAATTAATTAACACTAGTCAACAAAAATTAAAGAAGTTCTCAACATGCAACTAGGTAATTCCTTGGTGTTTTTTTAGCATTTTTAGCATAATCACATGTCTTTTTTAGCTTTGCTTGTGTATAGAGGTGGTAAAATGGATCAAAGCCCCACATTTTAACCTATATTTGATAATATGGGTCATAAATGGGTTAGCTTAAAAAGTTAGTTGGGTCTTAACTACGTCACTTAACAACCTCATGGGTCTTAAATGAATTATAAATATGTCATAAATGTGTTATCTAATTAATTTTAAGTATTATTAACAAATCATTTTCAATATTACTAACAAGTCATTTTTAGACTATGAAAATTCTGATATTCTAATTATTCTATTTTTAAAAATAAAAATTTGATTATTTTTTATTTTCCCTTAGTTTTCTTTTATTTTTTCTCCTTTTTCCCTCTTTCTAAGTTGGCCGCTGGCCAAGAGGCAAGGGATGAGCTCACCACACTCTGGTCATTGGAAGGGGAAAAAGAAAAAAAAAAGAAAAAAATATATTTTTTAAAATTAATTAAATCGAAAAAAAATTAGAAAAATTATCAAAAAATGGTATTGCATAAAATTATTTTAACAATACATTTTTATAAGAAATACCAAGCAAATTTTCTTGAACTTGATTAAATATGTAAGTATTTTAATAATACGGATCGGGTATAGGTCGGGGTTGGGTATGTGTCATTAAATCTACACTACATGAATATGAGTCGAAATGGGTTATATGGGTTAAATATGGTTCAACCCATATTTGACCCCTATCCAAACTCGACCCGATCCGCCTGTTTGACGCCCCTACTTGTGGATGCTTTGGTGTATGATTAGACTCGAGGCATGATGTAAATTGCTTAAAATGAATGATAGAATGATAAAACTGGCGCATGTTTAGTTATAACGTGGTGTTGGCGATCGCGAATATGGCGCGCGTAACTAGCGGTGTTAGACCAATGTCCTTTCCGATCTTATTTTTGTAAAGATTTATTCTAAGTTTATTAGAATTATACTAATTTAGATATGTTTTGATCAATTACCATGCGTCTTGTCTCTAATGAATGATTAGTATAGTCTAGTTCAAACTTAATTTGAATCAATTTATTAGGTTTAGATTCACCTTTAGTTTCAACTAGCCAGCTTCTGAGTGATCATATCTCGAGACTTATAATAAGGCCATATATTAATTACCTCATGTGATGCGGGTTTTACATTTTTGACATTAGATAGTCTTGTTTAATTATGTGACTTTATTATTGCATCGCATTTCAATATCTTGAGTGTTTATTTTCTCACATTGTCTTTCAATAAATTGTGTTTCTTTTTTTTCTAAATTAAATTTGACATTAGTTTAAACATGCATGAAAATGACTCCACAAGAACAATTGAATTTGAAAGATGTCTAGGGCCTTAAATGATGAGGAAGAACGCATGGCCACTTCAGATTAAACAACCAATTAGTTAGGTACCAAAATGATGTTAATAGAAATGTTAGTGTAAACAAGTCCCCGAACTTTAGAATCTATAGTTCCGTAGGGATTGAGACGACACTTCCACGTCTCGATCGGTTTCTAGTCGACTCCTATAGGCTAGTGATGACTCCTAGAAATGTTTTAGGTAGCTAAAGAACCTTAAAAAAAATGAAAATGCCTTAATGTCACGCGAGGTATGGACCTGGGTGAGTCCGAGCTTGAAATTGAGGAATTGATAGTGAATACCTCTAAACCTATTTAGTACATCCCCCTCCAAGGGGAGACTCGAGTAGGTCGCGACAGAAGTCAATTATTGAAAAAAGGTACTTATAAATGTATAGAATAGAAATGTCCAATCTTCTCTCCATCTGTATAAAACGAAAGAAATATTTTATTCTCTAGCAGGTAGATACGTTAACGTTAAAATGGGTTAAAAGATAATAATCATAATTTTTTTTTCTTTTCTTCCGTTTCTACAACAATAATTACTTTCAATGATATCATGTCATGGAAAAATTATGCCTTTATCTTTCTTATTGTGAAAATAATGAAGATTCAATCTCCTTTTAATGGTGGATTTTTTACATTAACAAATTACATTTGTCTATCGTTAACAAAAGGATCTCGATAGGGCTGCAGTGAAGCTGAGGATTTTGGTTTTCTTCTAACGACTCGTGTGCTTTTGCATCTTCTGTTCCCTGATTGATGTGGGTTTGTCTTTCATACTGCACTTTACCATCTTCTTCCAAGGACCCAAACAGTCGATAAAAGCTCCGTTCGCCTCCTTTTTTTTTATTGCCATAGGTTCAAATTATAATATCTGTACGTAAGCTGATGACTCATTACATCCATTCCAGCATGTCTCTAATTATTATAATTTTTATAATCCCCTTACTTGGGCAAAAAATTCGATATTTTCGAAATATAATAATAAATCTTTTTTTTTCAGATTGATGACAATATCATTTGGTATCAGGTCAAAGATGAAGATAAGTTAGAAGTTTAATTCACTGTTTGGAAATAAATAAAAAAGTTTGATATCATTTTCCTAGAATGATGAGCTATGTGCATGATATGGGAGCTACACATGTTGTATCATCATTTCATTTCAATAAGGTTTTATCGAATCCGTGTGATGTATTTGTGAATGGTTTAAGCTTGATCACAGGAAACTTTCACGAAGGGAAGGTTACTGTTGGGGTTCTTTTTTTTTATAAAGGGGATTCTTATACTTTTATTATATGACGATTCCATGATCTTGACAAAAGGAGAAGAAAGTTCTTCCAGTTCAATTAGGAGTGTATGATCCCATTCACGGAGATGGAAAAAAAGGCCAAGCAAAGTGGTTTCATCGTGCAAACCTCAAAGAGTGACTCCACTCTAATCTAATTAAAGCTCGAGTCTTCACTTGTTACTCTTTTCTTTTCCTCCCAATGTGCACCGATCGTCAGATTGGACCCAAAGTCATTATTAATCTTTTCCTCCCAGTGTTTTTATCGAGCAAACCCAAGGGTGGGTTCCAAAGTCATCTTTGAAGTCCAAAAAGATGGGTCCTGGCCCAAAGAGAGGACTATATTCATGTCAGCTATTCTCACGGATGATGCTCAAAAGACGGTCGACCAGATCTCGGAGCTCTGTCTCTTCCTCCTGATTGGCCACCGTAAATGGGTATAGCTAATTTAATAATTCACACGTTTTTTTATATTTGTGGGATGAGTAATGTGGGTTTAACGGTGATGGAATACATGTCCTGCCATTCTCACGGATGATGCTCAACGGACAGTCGATCCGTTCCCGCAGCTCTGTCAGTTCCTCTTATTTTCCACGTCTAATTCAGCTTCAAGGATGCCGGTTTTCCTCATCGTCACCTTCATTGTCCCAGTTCCGGTCAACTGCATTACCATGAAACATGAAGGGATGCCGGATTCCCCATTTGACGCCCGCCTCATCACCATCTTCCTCACCAAGATCGACATATTAGACTTAGACAGCTTGGATACTAAGTTTGAGAAAATGCTTGCGCCTTTGGCCTTTCTTGCTTACGGTCATGAGATTAAGTTAATGTACTTGAGAATCACTTCTACTGCCTCACATATTATCATTAATTCTCAATCTACATTGCACGGATTTTCTTTTCATATTTTATTTGTAAAAGAAGACATCTACGTAAAAGCACGATCAAAGTATCCAAAGTACAACGCACATGGTCTTTTGTCATTCTAGCTATAATCATTTATACATAGTTTCTTTTTTTTTTTGGTAAGTTTATACATAGTTTCACTCAACCTTAATACAACAAAAATCTCAGCAATACATGCCTTAAAAATAAAAGTAAAAGAACGAAAATGAAAGGGCGAAAAGGATGAGAAATCCCTCGGTTTCAGAGCAAAGACGGATATTTTGTGGTAGATCATTGAACTAATATCCTCAAGATAAAAACATGATGTGATATAATCATGCGAACTAATTTCTCAATGTTTTAATGTGATACATAAACACAAATTTTAAATTGCGAAGTGTTTTCATGCTAATATATCTATTGCTTGAAAGGGAAAACAAAGTGATTTTGGAGGAGGAGAAACTAACAGTAAAAGAACCAAATAATTTAATAATCATGACAAAAAAACAGATTAGAACTTTTCCATGACAATTGCCAATCCCCCTTCAATAGTGAAACTCTAACCCTTATGTTTTTTTATTTTTATTTTTTCAAGTTTTAGTCTTTGTTATGATATAGCATCATCGGCACCATATATCTACACCAATCGTCCCCAAAACACATAAAGAAAAAGTTTTATTTAATTTTTCTATCACATAATAGAAAATGGTGTTAATGAAGTAATTGATTGTGTGAAGCAAAGAAAAAAGAAAGACAATTCTAATGCAATAATTCAACTCAAGAACTTATTATCCTCTTTCGGAGCTCCCTCCTCACCCTAGGGTGATTTTCCTCTATCCCATCAGGTGATAGCTCAATCCTTCAACTCTTCTTCATCTCCCAGATCATATTGTTTACCAAATGATATGATATGGATTTGTTTGGTATATACCCACCTGATTGACAGATTTCCTTCTTTTGCGATACCCAAAACCCCTGAACAGATCTACACCCTTATTTCTAAAACCACAGAGTGTCGGAATCAATCGATAGTAGTTTGCTATTACAAGTGAAAAGCATTTAGCAGACCTCCCTTCAATCCAGATTCCACCTCCTTTCACTGAATCCCGAAGATTTGTCTAAACCCTAGTTCAGTTTCATTTACCCATTTCAAAACCACATACTTCCAGCCCTCAAAGACATCAATGGATGGTAGTCACGAGAATCAACTTCGATTATTGACGCTATGCAAGAAGATGGGAGATCTATGGTCGGCGGAGGACTTCACGGAGCTGAATGTAAGCATCCCTGAGGTACAAAAACAAATTGATGAGTTCTTGTTGTATGGGAAATTATTTTCAAAACCAAATGTGAACTTCCAAGCATTTTGGAACACTATGAAGAAAGCTTGGAAAACAGAAGAAGTAAAGTGCGAGATGATTGAATAGGGCTTTTTCGTGTTTATTTTTAAGTCCATGGAAGAACAGAAGAGGGTGTTACAATCGGGCCCTTGGTCTTTTGCCAGTAACTTATTGATTCTGCAAGAGTGTGACCCTACAGTCCCAGAACACTGCTATGAATTTAACTACTACTCTTTTTGGGTACATTTTATGGGTCTTCCAAGGGTAGCTTTGACAGAAGAATGTATTACACTGATTGCCTCTAAGTTGGGGAAAGTTGAAGAAATCAGGCTAGAAAACAGATATAATAGCCTAAGGAAGATAGGGAAGGCTAGGGTGATATTGGACTTAATGAAACCACTCAAAACTGGGACTATGATTCATGTGGGGGATCGGAGCTAGTGGATTGATTTTAAATACGAAAGACTTCCTCATTTTTGTTACTCTTGCGGCCATATGGGACATTATGCTAACTTTTGTCCTAGCATACCTTATGAGGAAACCGGCATTGCCCAGGATAAACCAGGAAAATATGGCTCCTGGTTAAGAGCTGAGGTGAAAGACCCTAGTCCTTGCTGGAATGTATTCTATGGAGAAATTGATCCTTTTGTGGAGGAGAATGAAATGGTCCCTGAGAGTCAAATGGTAAACCGTAAAGATGTTTTAAGGAAGACTGATATGTCTGAAAGAAGTCAAGCAGTGGTAATTTATACTCCCTCAAATCAGCCTATACTGAGTACGGCAACCCCAGCAGAACAGGTTATAAAGAGCAAAGGGAAGCGAGTTATGCAGCCATATGAGTACCAAGATATGAAGTTTCAATATGAAAGAGAATTGAGAAGTAAGGGGATAGTTAAATCAATCTCCAAGAAGCACACACCGAGAAAGCTAAAGAAACTTACCCCAAATGAGAAGAGAAGTGCAATGTTGAATCTGATTGACATGGAGCAACTTATGGAAACACCAATTCAAGTTTGTGAAAGTATCTTTAAAAGGGCTTTGGTGGCTAACCCTAATAAGCCACCAAAGCAGCCATGAAAATACTAAGTTGGAACTGTCAAGGTTTAGGCTCTCCCTTGACAGTCCAACACCTTCGAGCCTTAGTGGCTCGTGAGAGACCTAATGTGGTTTTTCTTATGGAGACGAAGAATCAGTATAAGGTGGTGGAGAATATGAAAAGAAAATTAAAATTTCAATCTATGTGTGTTGTTGATCCGATTGGAATAGCGGGTGGTTTGGTGCTTATGTGGGATGAGTCGGTGTATATTGAAGTTGATGTCAGCAGTCAGGAGTTTATCGAAGCTATCTACAGAGATAAGGAAAGTGGAGTTCAAATGAGGATTTCTTTCTTGCATGCCCCAACTAATTTTTAGGAGAGAACAAATCTCTGGAAAACCCTCAAAAGAAGACATGTTCCTTCCATTATCCCATGGATTTGTATTGGTGATTTTAATAAAGTGCTTTATGCTTGGGAAAAAGTGGGAAGGAGAGAGGTGGAGAGATACAGAATCGCAGCTTTTAGGGAGTTTGTGGATAGCTGTTCTTTAATAGATATTGAGAGTAAGGGATGTGCTTTTACGTGGATGAACAATAGAGAAGGAGAAGAGTTAGTAAAAAAAAAAAGACTAGATAGAGCATTATGTACTTTGGAGTGGATAGTACTATTCCCAAATGCAGAAGCCTATGCCTACCTAGCTATTGGGTCTGATCATAGTCCCATTTTACTATGTTTAGACTCAGCAGTGAAAAAAAGAGAGAAACCTTTTCGATTTGAGGCTTTTTGGCTTGACCATCCAGACTGTACTAAGGTTGTTGATGAAGCATGGAGGGCTGATCAAGGACAGCAGGGGAATATGGCCTGGAAAACAAGAAGAGTTGGTCAGATTCTGAGCAAATGGAGCCGGGAGAACTTTAAAAATGCTTCTAAACAGATAAACATACTCAACAATCAACTTACCTAGCTACTTAATAGTACTAATACAGCCAGATCAAAAGAAGAATATACTGCTTTGATTGGGAGAATTGAGAAATTATGGAAGTAGGAAGAGTTATATTGGTGTATGCGTTCTAGAATAAGATGGATTAAAGAGAGGGATAGAAATACAAAATTTTTTCACCCCACCACAATTCAAAGGAGGCAAAGAAATAAAATTTCTATGATGAAGATTGAGGAGAATGGGTGGAGCAGAAACCCCGAGATGATCAGACACCATATAGTTGATTACTATAAAACACTTTATACTTCAGTGGGTTCCCGTTATTACCAGCCTATTTTAGAGCAGTGCCCCACAATTATTTCTGAGGAAATGAACGAGATGCTAGTAAAAAGAGTTACAAGGGAAGAAATTCATAATGCTATTTTCCAGATGGGGGCAACTAAGGCACCAGGGCCAAATGGGCTGAATGGACTATTTCATCGTAGTCAATGGGATGTCATTAAGGAGGATGTGTTTCAAATGGTGGATTCCTTTTTTAATGAAGGCTATTTTGATCCTGAGCTAAATGATACTAATATTACTCTTATCCCGAAAGTGGCCAACCCTGAAAGTATATCTGAATTCAGACCTATTAGTCTATGCAATTTCAACTACAAAATCATAACTAAGGTTATGGCAAACAAACTCAAACCCCTGCTCCCATCAGTCATTTCCCCAGAACAATGTGCCTTTGTAGGAGGACGGCAAACACAGGACAATATCTTTATAGTGCAAGAAGTTATTCACGAGCTCAGAATCAGGAAGAGAAGAAAGAAATTCCAAGCGTTATTGGAGCTAGATATGTAGAAAGCCTATGATAGAGTGGAGTGGGATTTCCTATGTGATTGCATGGAGAAGATGGGCTTTTGTGCTAAATGGGTCAGCTTGGTTAAATTCTGTCTCTCCTCAGTCAAATTCCAGATTCTAATCAATGGTGAAGTTAGTGAATCCATCTATCCTACAAGAGGAATTAGACAAGGTGATCCCTTATCTCCCTACTTGTTCATAATACTGGCCAATGTGTTATCTAACATGGTGAACAAGGCCGTGAGGGAGGAGAGTCTAAAAGGAATCAAGCTGAATCCATATTGTCCTACCCTCTCTCACCTGTTCTTCGCGGATGATGCTATTTTCTTTATGGATGGGATAGTGAGGGAGGCACAGAATCTGGGAAACTTATTGAACTGTTATTGCTTTGCATTTGGTCAAGCTATTAACCTTAACGAATCTAGGGTATTTTTTGGGAATAGTTGTCCACAGAACCTTTGACTCAATATAGCAACTGAATTGAGAGTTCTTATACTAGAAAAAACAGGGAAATATCTGGGAATTCCTTCGGACTGGGGCCAAACCAAAAAACAAATCTTCAGCTGGATATTGGCTAGAGTGGATAGGAAACTAGAAGGCTAAAAAGAGAATCTAGTTTCAAGGGCTGGAAAGGAGGTGCTGATTAAAACAGTGATTCAAGCCTTACCTCAGTATGCTATGAATTTATTTAAGATCCCTGTTTCTATATGTAGAGCTATTGAAAGGAAAACCTCAACCTTTTGGTGGAAACAGAATATGAGAAACAGAGGAATTCATTGGAAGAGTTGGGTGTTTCTAAAGAAGAGGAAGGTTGAGGGAGGGATGGGTTTTAAAGCTCTTGTGGACTTTAATCAGGCCATGTTGGGCAAACAAGCTTGGAGATTGTCCCAAACTCCTGATGCCTTATGGTGCAAGATTTTTAAAGGCCTTTATTTCCAAAATGGCAACTTCCGGATGGCAAAGAAGGGGTTTAGACCGTCGTGGGGATGGTAGAGTATTCTCTTTGGTCGCGAGGCATTAGAATCTGACTTGATTTGGGAGATAGGTGATGGTAAATCAGTCAATCTAAGGGAGGACAGATGGTTGAATTCTGGTAGGATTGGAGGACCAGCCAATAGTGATGACCCCAAAACAGTGGCAGGCATTATCGACTCAGATACACATATGTGGAACATTAATAAGTTGAATGAACTGTTTGATGTGCATATTAAGAAATGAGATCTTAGCAACTCCTATTAGTATATTCTCTAGACCTGATAGATTAGTGTGGAAAGGGAATGCATCTGGGAAGTATTCAGTGAAGAGTGGTTACCACAGAACAGTCGAGACACGACATGAAGTAGTTACCTCTAAGGCTTCCTCATCCTACCAGGCCCCTCGAAGCTTATGGACAGAAATCTGGAAACTACAAACCTACCCCAGAATCAAGCAATTTATGTGGAACTTGTGCAGTGATAGTCTTCCTACGAGGTCCAATCTTTTCAAGAGGGAAGTTATAACTGACTCAGTATGCCCCTTGTGTAATAATTTGCCGGAGTTTACTGAACATTTGTTCCTGCTCTGTGATCAAACAAGAGGAATATGGTTAGATCCAAGCCTAAACCTTGATTTCTCTGATAACCCTATTACTAGAATGGATAAATGGGTTTCTGAGTACCTTAACTCGGGAGCTTCAGTGAGTCAGAAGGCCATCATCGCAAATATGTTGTGGTTGATCAGGAGAGCCCGAAACATGCTCATCTTTCAAGGGAAAAAATTGAAACTTGATCATGTTTTTGGAGAAGCCAAGCTATCTCAGGAACTCTATGCGAAATGGTATTCACCAAGGGAAGGGGAAAAGTCAGAAGTTACCTCCATTTCGCATCTCTGGAAACCCCCCGAGAAGAATGCTCTGAAATTAAACGTTGACTGCTCGTGGTTGGATGACAGGGAAGTAAACTCAGTGGCAGGAATCATTTGTGGAAAGGATGGAGTCTGCTATGATGGCTTTGTGAAGCAGATCTGCACGCGATCGGCTTGCGAGGGAAAAACCCTAGCGATACTTCAAGGATTACTCTGGATAAAGAGAGACGAAGCGAAAGTGAGAGAGAGATAGGTGTCTTCGTACGAAGTACATCAACTCCACAAACTGATCTGTCTATTGTCCTATCATCCGACTGCTTATCAGCAGTGAATGGCATACTGGGCCGAGAGGAAATTTCATGGGCCCGTTCCCCTTATATTTTGGATTGTCGACAACTGTTGGACCATTTGAAGAATGTCCGTCTGATTTTTTAGCCCCGCGAGACAAATCGGGCTGCTGACTAGTTGGCTAAAGTCCATAGCGCTGGCACACTTCCTAGAAATTGGATCTCAAAACTCCCGTTGGAACTTTATCTTATATTATGTCTAGATTTTAATATTACATGTAATCCGCCATCTTATTAATATCAATGAGGTATTTTGATAAATAAAAAAAAGAAGCAATTGATTGTGGACAAGTTTTAGTAATCGAAAATGGTGATAATAGAAGCAATTGATGGTGTTAACAAAAGTAATCAAAAATGGTGTTTTCTTGCCCGCACTTTTTCTGGATTTTTATCTCTATCATCTTTTAATATTTGTTAATTGGCAAAAACTCATGCTATTATTCTTTTAATATCCACGAATACGATAGAACTGATTACCGCAAAGTCCATGGAACCACGCTACTGTAGAGAATGCCAGGAAGGAGCTGACTCATGCCTATGCGGATATTTTGGGAGTCAAAGACACAGGTATCTCCTAGGAGAGTGTGTGGGCGTATGAGGACAGAGTAATGCTTGATAACAAATTCACTAAGACAAGAAGTCTGAGGCGGCGTCATAGACAAAATGGGATTCGAGTGATCCCAAACAAAAAGTGTGAGGCGGCATTGGAACCCAGTAAGTTTTAAAATGTCCAACCAAACGCACTTTATGTCGAAGATGCAGAGGAGAGAGATGCTGACTCCGGGATTGGGTTCGAAGCCAAACATTTTTTAAGTTAAATTTAAGGGATCAAGAAATCGCGAGGGCTATTGTATATACATGGGTCTTTATGTTCTTCTCAGCTGCAGACATCCGTTCTGCTCTTGCAGCTCTGTCTCTCCTTCCTGTTTTTCCCACGTCCATACAGAGTCAAGGATGCCGATTTTCGTGCGTGATCAGTGGAACAACATCGACGCCATCGTCACTTTCATTGTCCCAGTTCTGATCAACTTCCTTACCATGAAATATCAGGGGACGCCCGATTCTCCGTTTGACACCCACCCCATCACCATCTTCCTCACCATCTTCACCCTTCTTCTCTATTGCAACTTGTCCCTTCCGCTTGCGGTGGCCGCACCTTTCTTTTCCTCAGGATCCTTTCCTTTCTCTCTCTAGCTTTCCTCACGTCATTGTTGTTCCGAGGCCTCTCGTACTTTCTCCTCTACTTGCCGTTATTGATACCACTCTTTGCAGCTCACTCTTGGAGTCTCATTCAGAAGCTCAAGCAAAAGATACTAATAGTCGCATTTGTCCAATGGTTCCACCATCGGGGAGAAGTGCTTCTGCCAGTACGGTTGCCGATATAAATTTCATGTGAGAATTGGAGTACTAGCTGCTGTTCAACCAGTCATTGTTAGTGGTACAAGAAGAAATAAAGGAAACAGTAGGCAGTGTAGTATAATAGACTGGTGTAGGACGCTTGTCTGCTCAAAAGGAATAAATTCTCTAGTATTTAAGTTATTTTATGATCATAGCTTCATTGAAGACTCGAATTGACAAGTTGTCTACTCTGTTGTAAGGGGAGTCTACTATAACCCCAAGGATAGTTGTCTAGATAAAGCATCGATTCATATCAATAGTCCATTCCAGATGTCCTAGATTTCTTTGTACTATTAGATGTGCTAAGTTAATTGTCAATGAAATTCCTTTTCGCTGCCGGATTTTCCTTTCTTTCATATTTGCCGATGTCTTGTCCATTATAGCCCAACGAACGATGCTGTGAAAGGAGATGAAAGCCCTAATATTATGCCCGTTTCTTGGCAGTGAAACCAGGTTGAGGTCGCTCCCCTTGGTTGTTCCTGCACGTTTAGTTTTGCTGTGATTCAAAATTTTTCTGTTCAAGTCCAAATCAGTGAGCATTTCGCTCTGCTTTTGAATTTTTCTGGGTTTATGTTAGTAAGCCTGTTTTGTCTTTCTTTAATGGTATTGGCTTCCATTTTCACTTTTGACTGTTGTTCTGTCTTGATATATGCTTTAATGCTGGGTTTTTCAGTTTAATTGTCTACGTGACTCGTGTCTGATGTTTGGTCTTGGCATAGAGTTAGCAAGGGAGAGTTCAATGAGTAGGAATATTCAGAGTGAAGTTCATGGGGAAATTTGTGAGAATTAGATGTTGAAGTTGGCTTGTAGCAAGGGTCAAGTGTCCCCCTACTTGTTTTTGACCAATGATGTCATCATCCATGCGACAAAATCGGAGGGGACCCCTTCATAGTGTTTTTCCTTTCTATTTTGTGCTGCATTCTGCTCTCTGAAAATATTGTTCTTGCTTATGGGTTATTTTTTTTAATCGATCCCTCTGAGAAACAATTTTGAGGATTGTCCAACTCAGATGCATTTGTCTTGCATAGTTACTGCCTTAATGTGATGCCAAAAAGAGAGGCACTAAGATTTGGAATTTGCCACCATTATGTGGAGTTAAATGCAAGTGACGCTGGAGAAATCCAGCTTAGCGACGAGGCTTTCTGTGCTCGATGAGCTGTACAGCTTTGTTCATTTATTTTATTCATAAACTTGCATCATTTTTTTTTCTGAGATAATGATGTATGGGCATATTTTTCAGTTGTCTAGTCTCACGGATATCAGGGATGCGTGTGTTACCACTATACCATACTGCTTTTCAAGTTTTCAATTGTTATTTTTGGATTTTAAAGATATAACACCTCTGCTGGTGTCGTATATATCTGTAATTCTAATCTAATGGCATCTATCTTCTTTTTGAACAATTTTCAGGTTCTGCTGCACTTGTAAAGAAATTGCTTGTGTAGCCTTTATTTAAGCTGCTATCTTTCGTTGTTTTCAGCATTTTAGTTCTGTACTGGCTGGTGAAGTCTCAGTGACCCCTCCTCACGGCAACTGCAATGGGACTACATCTAATCCCCAAGGGGCTTACCAAGTTATTGTTTGCTGCGACTTGTGATATGGGTATGGGCAAGGATGGAAAACTTTTCTGGACGCTGCCCTCAGATCTCAAATTTTTTAAAAAGATTATTCTCTCGACAATTGATCCTGGGAAAAAGAATGCAGTCATAGTGGGTAGAAAAACATGCGCAAGTATTCCTGCTGAGCATAGGCCTCTTCCTAGCTGACTCAATGTTGTCCTCAATCATTCTGGGAGTTTTGATATTGCAACTGCAGAGAAATGTCGTCAGACGTGGAACCATGTGTACTGCCTTGGATTTTTTTTTATTCCCCTCCTTATTGTTTATATCAATTGAGAAGTTTTTGTCATTGGCAGTGGCCAGAGTTATCTGAACATCTAATTCATAGCTACAATTGCATATGGGTTCTTCGCTTTCCACCTTACTAACTTTGCTCTTTCGATTCAGGGAAGCTCTCAATGCTCCCAGATGCGATGCTATCCACATTATTGAAATTGAGACACCAGTTGAATTTGACACTTTTGTGTCCATGGTTGATACATCTGTCTGTCACCCATGGTACTCATCCTTTCGCGTCATTGAAAACAACTTCTAATAGCTACTTATATCCATGTAGGATGTTGTGCAGCAGATTTCTGCCTCAGAAAAATGTTATGATGTTCAATGGTAACACAGTCTGTTAATTTGAGGTAAAGAATATTAAATTTCTGCTCAAGATGATTTTTTTAGAGACATCGAGAGTACCCGTATCTGAGATTAGTTGAAGATGTACTGCTAGATGGCATTCCAAAGGAAGACCGGACTGAAAATGGTACTGAATCAAAATTCGAAGCCAGGTGTGTTTTGTAAACCATGAATATCTTGTCGGGTGTTACATCCTATCTGTCACATCTTTTCTAGCAACTAGTAATCACTCTGTCTATTCTCTTTCCGCAGATGTGGTTCAATCTGCACAAAACCTTCCCTCTTTTGACGACTAAGGTGAGCTGCTCCAAGCTGGTCTACCTTTTCATTATCTTCTTCTTGTAAAAATCATTTATGAGAAGTGGAAGCTTTCATTCTAAAGCCTCTGACTAAGATATTGCTACTGACTTGCCTTACAAAGTATTTTGGCACAGAGTTGTTGAAGAACTCTTGTGGTTCATAAGTGTTTCTACAAATGCTAAGGTAATGACAAGGTTATTGGTTTTTTTTTTTTTGCAGAGCTTGCATTTTTAAAAAACTGCCGGTTATTTGCCCACAGGTTTGAACTCTATACGAGCTATAAAGCAAATGAATTGCTGCTTTTCTTAAACTCTTACTGATTTTCGCCGTAGTCTGTCGGTCATCTTAATGGAATGTATTAGGGACTGGCATTGCACTTCCACTTAGAGAAATTAAGAGATTGCATTTTAAGCAATTATGATTCAAGACAATTGCTGAACATGATTTGCCCAACAAGTATTTCTGCAATACTATATCTGAGTTACTGATCATTGCAGTAGTCTGGTTGTAATCTTAATGGAATGTATAAGTGAATTGCAACTTATTCTTTGCACTTCCACTTTGAGATACAAGAGACCGAATTTAAGCATTCATGGATCAAGAAGATTGCTGAACAGGATTTGTCCAACAACTATGTTTGCACTACTAGTACCTCCTCTTCTCCACCAGATTAATCAATTGAAAGTGCTGTCTAGGCTAACCATCAAAGCAATCACATTCCACTACTAATTTTGGTTAGTCATATGTTTTGCTTGGTATCCTACTCGTTATTAAGTTCTTGCATAGCATTCCTAATTTGCTGGGGAAATTTTGAAACATTACAATATTATCCGTTTTTACAACCTTATACAGTCGAGCAAGTTTCCACCTCATTCTGTAGAACTGTTTGGCTTTTTTTTTGTTTTGGTGTAAAGTGAAGCCATTATAAAAGACCACCTATTTTTCAGCTTCCACCACACTTTTAGGTCAAACTCAGTTGATATATTGGCTCTGCATCTTTTAGAAAGATATCTATTGAAAACCATGCTTATCAAGTTTGGATCGTGCTCTTAGTTTAGATTTCTCTATATATTTGCCTGTCTTATGATCTCCTGCCAAAATTAGATCATGAAGACAACCTGTAGGGATCTTAACCTAGAGCTAACTATAGAAACTGATTGACATTTTTTCCAGGACATACAGAGACTTTGTGTCGCGTCAGATAGAACAACAACCTGTTAGTGACAAATTAGAATCCCTGCTTGAGGAATGTTAAAAGTATAGTTTGGACCTCCAAGATGGAGCTGCAGTCATGTTTATAATTTGCTATAATAAATCATGCAAAAGGAAAGTTAAGCTTGAGGATGTGAAATATCTATGTAGTGAGGCATTGATGCTTTAACCAAGCCTGTGGATTACTCTTCCTTTACTGATGAATATACATTTGATCTATGTTTTAATGGAATGATGACTCCACAAAGTTGAGCTGGGAAATTGTAAAACTTGAAGTGAATAGAGACGGTCATTGAAGTTGCAATTTAGGGATGACATTTACATGAAAGTAGATGGATGTGATGACTCCGATGTGGGCTTAATTGCCTTTGCTCTTTATTGGGAGATATAACTAGCTTCCTGCACTTATATTACTTGGGAGGAATCCGGGATGTGTCCATTCGCCTTTAAAAGACTCTCTCTTGACTGTCTAATGTTGGGATAACTTTGTAAGACTAATTTGAGAATGCCCATTTTGCCAACTGATTCTTCAAAGAAAAGGGATTCCTATAGGGGATGGCAATGCATCTAGAGACTACCTTGACCATTTTGCATCCGATTAATGTGAACCAAGTATGTGTGGTTCATTTTTATCTTTACCTTAATGACATTTGCCTTCGTCTGAAAGATTGAGAAGAGGTGACCTAGAACCGACTTATGGCTTTTAGTGGCGGCATTTTGTGCAAGGTTGGTTTGCCTTAATTTAGTTATTCAGTTATTATTTGTTGTGACAATATTGTTTAATGATATTATGTAGGTTTTATGCACAGGTAATCTGCATGCTGACTTACAGGCCGAGGATTTGATCAGTTATTGGATGTTATTCACAAGATCAAGAATAATCCAGAAGATCGTTGAATCACACGCTCTGCTTGGAGTCCTGATTTCAAACTGATGTCATTTTGACTTTGCCACATGTTTGCACAAGTAAGATATATTTGGTTTCATTTTCCCGAATTTTATCTATTTTCTTTCCTATCTTTGTTCGATTTACCCAATTATACCTTTGAAGTTTTATATTGCCAATGGGGAGTTGTCGTGTCAAATGCGTCAACACTCTGCTGACATGGGATTGGTAGTGCCATTCAACATTGCTTCTTATGCTCTCCTTACATGCATGATTACTCATGTTTGTGGTATGTATTTATGCGTTAGAAAAAACATCCCAATATTTGTGGTATTTTCTTCTATGTATCATTTGTAATGGCTATTGACTAGTATTGATTAAATGCGTTTTGGAGTATTGTAATTGCTTATGTGAGGAGAGTGACTCACAGATGCCTTTCTTATGATTTTACCGGATACAGGTCTTATGCTTTTACCGGATACAGGTCAGAGAGGATTATGCTTCTATAGAAAATGTATTACTGGGATTATTGTCATAATGATTTACACTCTAGTGGCTGCTAGAGGATTACAAGCTTTGATTTCCCAGCCTAAAGGGTGGAAAGTATCCTACTGATAGGATGGTATAAACATATGAACTAGTACTTATTTCAAGTTTTTCTTCTGCAGATCTTTCTCCTAGTGATTTTGTCCATGCTATTGGGGATGCTCATGTTTATCATACCCATGTTACACCTGTGCAGGAATGACTTCGAAAAGGACCCAAGCCTTTCCAGTGAGTAATCTGCAGTAAAATTGCAGGATGGTCACTTTTCTATTTTTTTTGTTGTTCCGACTCAACTTATCTTCTGTTGTACTCATTAACACTCTTGTTCAGATATGCAGCTTTTAAGGAGAAACCCAGAGAGGAAGGATATGGACTCTTTTGTAGCAGCTGGTTTCAAACTCATTGGAAATGACCCTCCCAGTAAACTACAAATGAAAATGGCAGATTGGAGTTAAATAACATTGGTAGGATTTCCTAATTTCCTGCATTCCTCTAATATTGTTAGCTGTATCTTCATGGTCAGAATACTAATGGTAGACAATTTTATTACAATGTCCTCAACAGCACAACCTTTTAGGAAACATTTGGGGATTGCAACTGTTTCAAGTGATATTAAACAAGGTTTCGTCAATCATAATAGAATGTTTGTGTACTTATTTCTCATTGATTTTTCTACTCTCTTGAGTTCAGTGACCGATATGAAAGAGAGTACAGTTTAGTCGCCCAGCTATTCCATTATTATTAGTTGTATACTAATGGTGTTATCATTGAGACTACACATTCAAAAGAAGTTCAGAATAGAGATAGATGTGTCTGTTGTTGTGTTGTAGTGGTGTTGTAGTTGCCCCCATCGCTTCTTTCGCCGCTCAATTCTCCTCAAACTAGTTCTGGAATAGAAATATATTCTAGAGTTTTCCAAAATATTTTTACTAAACACTATTCTATTATAGAATGAGTTTTTTTGTTTCAGAACTTATTTTGGAATAGAATTGGGCGCGAATCATGCACGCCCTTAGCCTCCGGCAATCTCCTAAATGCTGAATTAACTCAGGGCTATTCTTACCTGCGGTGTTGTGACTGTTTTGGTCCGAAGTTAGGTAGTGGGTTGCCGGAATTTGGCTAGAATCAACGAATTTTCCGCTTGGCCCAAAAAGCCCATATTCTAAGTCACTCGAAATTCAACAAAAATTCTCACAAATTCATCAAAACAGATATGAGACAGGTCCATTGCCAAATGTTAGATTAAAAACATGAAGAATTGATGTCTCGATTATCCATAAATGAAGAAAATTCGTTCGTAGTTGAGACCAAATATGAAAACGTGAAGAAATCTTTACTAACCTCTAGTCATTGATGGAATTTGCTTGAAAACTTGATTCCCGAAATATCGATCATTTATAGAATGGATTCCTCCAACCAATTACTCTTTTGAAACTGATGGTGTGTTTGTCTAAATGAATTTAAGAATGAATGAATTATGTTCAATTCAGGTTAAGAGGGTTTGGCTTAAAAAACCTTTATATATACCTACGTTCATATAACTTTTCCCATCAAGAAGCCGTGCCTTTTGGGTGTCATTGTGTAAAATAATATTTGTTAATAAATTTAATATTGATATTTATAAACTGAAAATAGGATAGCATTATTAGTTTATAACAGTTAGATGTCGTTGAGATTTGGGCAAAACTGAGTGTCGTTGGCAAGCTTGCACTCGTTTTTGTCATTGGGGTTGTGTCATTGAGGTGCTCATTTTTGCTGAGGGAAATGGATCGTTTGATATATTGGGAAAGAAAAAAAATCTTTTTTTTTGGAAAAATGGGGTCCGTCTGATCTGAATTGGCTCCTCGCCACGTTAGGGGGGCCGTAAAGGCAGGCGATCCAAATCCTTTTCAAGACTAATTGGTTCAACTCTTTGGAGGAGAAATTGGGCAGCGTACTCTTCAAGCAAAATAAAGAATAAAAGACAAATCCGAAATTGGACGGAGGTCGAAAGTGGGCTCACTTCAATTGGAGACGCAACGCGATTGATGATGGCTTCGCCGAGGTTCCAAGAGATGAACTAAGGGTGTGTTTGGTTGGGCGTTCTGAAAGCCCTTTGGAGTCCCAAAGCCCATTGAGGGAAAGTGAGGGTGTTTGGCAACTATTTTTTTTTAGCTTTGAACTGGAAATTAGCCTTGGGAAGGCTACTTCCCAGAAGGCTACTACAAGTAGCTTTCAACATTCAGCATTTTCGGAATGCTGAGAGTGAGTTTAATGAAATTTACTCAGTTCCCTTTTGGTCCTCGCTAACTTGATAAAAGCCAAACTTTACCCCTTAAATGACAAACCCTTGCTTCACGTTCTCTCTCTTCTTCACGTTTCTCTTCTTCGCATGTTCTGCTGCTCTCTGGAACTGCTCCTCGATCATGACTACTTCGTAGGTTCTGTCCTCGCTTGCTCTCGAAGGTTCTCTCACTCTCGGCTCGCTCTCTGTAAGTTCTCTCTCTCACCGGAATTTGTTCTTTGTAATGAGGGTTTTGTTTTCGCTCGCAACCCACTTCGTGTAAGCGGAGCAATTTGGTGGATTTTCTTTTGGATGCTCCTTTGGGTGTTAGGGTTTCGATTCGGAGAGATGAGTATGCTTTGAAGAGCAATTTCACTCTCGACTTGATTTGCTTCTCCATCCTCTCTCCCTCCCTCCCTCCCTCCCTCTCTCGATCACTCTCCAACGCGTCTTTTCTTCTGCGATTGTCCGAATTGGTAAACCCTTTCTCTCTTTCTCTGAGATGCGTATTATTAGTTTGAATTGTCTTGCCCGAAGCTTGTTGATTGTGGACGGGGTACATTTTGTGTTGGTTCATGGTTGTTGGTTTTCATGTTCATTTGTTAGGATCCGCTTCTTGTTTTGAGGCACTGCCTGCTGCAATCTTGCTTGGGGATGGTAACTATGGAACTTGTTGCGTTTCGTGTTTTGGGTATGGGATTGCATTGTGGTCAGGTTCGGTTCCAGCTAAGTAGATCTTTCTTCTGGTTGAGTCTGGTTTATGGTTTGAACTCAATTGGAAGCAACATTGCTCTCGAAGTTTGAGATTTCGCCTTGATATCAAATGTCTGTACCTCAAGCGAGAACCCAGAATCACTGTTCGAGTTGCCAATTTGATGCTTTATTGGTTTGACCTGATTGCTTTTCTCCACCATGGTATCTTTTGTATGTTTCTCTTATGCTTGTTGTCATAATTCCTCTTTATCTTTTATGTGTCTTCCTATGCGCAGTGATGTTTGAAGAGTCTTAATTCTGCATAGACATTGAGGGGCCATTTCTCTAGCCAGTCCATGTACATATAGATTATACGAGTAGTAAAAGAGCACTCGCCAGTGGCCTTGCTTGTTGTCCACTCGCCAGCGCCATCCACCCACATGCCTGCACCAGCTTCAGGGAGCAATTCTGCGGCCGCTTCCACTCCTTTCCTCTTTGGCACCGTGTCATTCGTCTGCTTGGCTGCACTCTTGCCGATCGTGCTCTCTTCTAAGCGCTACTAAATTTTTCCTCAGCGTGTACGTTTCTTTAGATTGGGCATTGTTGTTGTTGTGTTCCATTCTTATCAGTAAAATCAGGGAAGTGATGATGGTGTCCGGTGCTTCCTTTGTGTCCATTACATATGTTGGATTTGTTTCTGGTGCTTCTCCCATCCTAATCAATTCATATCTCATTTCTATGTAGTCCCATTATCTGTTTATTTCGGTCTTGGGATTTCATGACGAATGAGATGATTTTGCGAGGGTCTTACTTGTTTGTGTTGAATAAGCTGATGCTTTTCGCTGTCCGATATGCTACACCAGTTGAAGAGAGACAATGAACCAATGAAAACATGGGATTTTGAGCTCACTGAGTCAGATGAATTCTCGGATCAATGCAATGTAGTGCATAAAATTTAATGAGCAGTAACTATTTGATTCAAAGAGATTGGGAAAAAAAAACAAAGGAAGCTAATAATGTTACACTCGAGTAGGGAGATCCTAATGAATTATTAAGAAATCAGATAGAAAGGGTTTCAAGAAGAGTGACTCTTTTCCTTTAATGAAATTGACTCGTGGCTTCTATCGTTTTATATGCAACCGAGGCAAAATTAGTCGAACGACAATGTGAAGTTGTGTACTACTCCTAAACTATGTTGTAGATCATTTATTCTGTGGGCATTTAAAATGGCATGGATTCTTGTAAGATAAAAGACAAGATAGTTAATGATTTCACCGGTTTAGAGGTTTCTTTAGGATGAAAAAGGCGATGGAGTGATTTTGTAAATTTTTCGAACCATTGGTGAATCAAACAAAAGAAATGTATGTTACACATCTATGTTATAGTAAATTGAGCATCTATGTTATAGTAAATTGAGCAAAATACAACTTTTACGTAATTTTTTTCCGCTTGAATTTTGTAGCATTAAAATAAAATTTATTTTTTAATAAAATTATTTACATGGTATCTTTTAATATTGTTACCAAAATTTAAATTAAACTAGTTGCAAACACTATTTTTTTCAAGTTTTGACAAATAAAACTCAAAAAACATAAATTAATTATTCAAATGGGCTTTTCAAATGTGTTTTCTACCAAACAGCATTTTTTTCAAAGCTACTTTTCAAAGCAGAATTTACCAAACAGTCTTTGCATTTCCCTAAAGTCCTTTACGCTAAACTACTTTGCATTTCCCCCAAAGCCCATTCAAAAAGTTGAACCAAACCCACCCTAAAACATCGAAGCCACCTTGCTAGCAATGAGGTACGCTGACGGCAGCAGAAGTATTGTGGATGGTAGCATTCGCATACGGGGTGGACAACTCCAAAGAAATCCCGGTGAGGGTCACCGGCGGCGTCACCCTTCTTTGTTATCCATTGTCAATAAAAAAGAGAGTATCATTATATAAAAGAACGTTCCTCCCTCTTGCCAGTAATTGATTCTATTAAATAAAAAAAGTACTATTTTACTCGGAATCAAAAAATTGGGATGAGCAGAGTCATTGGTATTGTTTTTTGTATGCGTGGATCAAAATTTGGACTGTATTATTTTGCATAAAATAAAAGGAACTGGAAGTGAAAATGAAAATGAGCATGGGGTAAGTAGCATAGTGCATTGTATGCCCGTATGTCTCTTCCATACACTTGAAATGATATGGTTATCGAGTATGATCATATACTGTAGAAGATATTATTAAAAAACTGGACTCAAACGTTGCTGAAATAAGAAAGTTTCTGCTCCATCTATGATTCTCTATTGGGAAATCGAGACATGTAACAATTATAACAAACAACGCACTGGCCTAGAGGAATCATAAAATTTCAGTTGACTAATAGCTATAAAAGAAACATGGAGATCTTATGCTAATGACACTGGAGGGTAAGAGTTCCGGCAGGCACATTCCTGCCGCCTACTGTTGTCTTTGTTTCTTCCTGTGCCATTGACACTGGCGGGTTGGGTTGAGTACAGGTAGTAGGTATTACACTTTTGGTGTTAAACTTCTGACGTTGAATGTTGTATTCCCAACCCTAAGTGGCAGGAGGTGTGGTGCTCTTCCTCCGTGCGGTTGGCGATAAAACAAATTGACTATTAGAATATTTGGCTTCACCACCAGAAGAGAGAATTTCTGAAGGAGAGCAAGCAAGTGGGTGGCAGAGAGCAGTATTAGCAACAGCAGAAAGAGGATAAAGAAGAGAGGCGTCAAAACGACAAAAGCCGGAAGCAAGGCTATAGGGAGGGAAGAAGAAAGGATCATTAAGAAGCGAAAGATGCGGGCGATGCAGGCAGCATGAAAGGCCAGTTCGATGAGCAACCGGTGGAAGGGACGAGTAGCTACAGGGAAGGGGAGAGAGAGAGAGAGAGAGAGAGAGAGAGAGAGAGAGAGAGAGAGAGATGGTGACGGGGTGAGTGTCAAATGGAGAATTGGGCTTTCCCTTGATAGTTCACTGCGATGAAGCTGACGAGAACCGGAACGATGAAGGCAAGAACAGCATGGGAATTCGTTCATGATCACAATGGGCACGAGGCATTCTTGGCTTTGTACATATTTGGCGAAAGAGGAGGGAGAGGAGGTATGCAAAATTGGAGTGAACCTCATTGCATCGAGAAGATGAGAATAATTGTGATTCACATGACATTATTAATGTTTTAATATAAATCTAAATGCAAAATATATAATGATTATGAGAACACACTACTTTTCGAGAAATGACATTATTTACGAAAGTGTGTGATTTTATACATAAGAAATATTATGATGGAAGTCGACTATTGAAAAAGGTACTTATAAATGTAAAATAACAACGTCCAATTCTCTCTACATTCTTACGAAACGAAAAAAAATGTTATATTCTCTATTAGATAGATATGTTTACATTTTTTTTATAAAGTAATAGATATGTTTACGTCAAAGTGGGTAAAAAAATAGTAATTATATTTTTTTCGTTTCTTTCGTCTCTATAATAATAATTATTTTTAAGGTTATCGTGTTATGGAAAAATATGTCTTTTATCCCTCTTATTGTGAAAATAATGAAGATTCAAACATCATTTAGTGATGAATTTTTTTACATTAACAAATTACATCTGTCTATCGTTAATAAGAAGATCTCGACAGGACTCTCATTTTCTTCTGACGACACGTCTGCTTTTCTGCATCTTATGTTCCTTGATTGATGCGGATTTGTCTTTCATACTGCCCTTTCCATCTTCTTCCGAGGACACAAATCCATCTTTTTTCGAGGACCCCAAACGTCAATAAAAGCTCCGTCCCCACCCCTCCTCCCTTTATTCTTGCCTTGAGATTATGATTATATGTACGTAAGCCGATGACTCATTACCCATCCGAGCCTGCCTATGATTATTCTAATTTTCATAATCCCTTTACTTGGGCAAAACTTCGATACTTTTCAAACTATAACAATAAATCATATCTTTAGATAAATGCAAAATATCATTCGGTATCTGGTTAAAGATAAAAAATAAGTTAGAAATTATTTTTCATTGTTTAGAAATAAATAAAAAACTCGATTGCTATGCGCATGATATGTGAGCTACACATGTTGTATCATCATTTCATTTCAATAACATTTTATCGAATTCGCTTGATAATGGGAAGATTTCATCAAGGGGGAGGTTATGGTTTGGTTTTTTTGTTTTTTGTATAAAGGGCATTCTTGTACTTTTATCTAACGATTCCGTGATCTTGACAAAAGAGAATAAACTTATATCCAGTTCAATTAAGTGTTGCACGATCCCACCCACAGAGATGTAAAAGAAGTCCAAGCAAAGTGGCTTTATCGAGCAAACCTCAAAGAGTGACGCCACTCGAAACTAATTAAAGCTGAAAGTCTTCACTTGTTACTCTTTTATTTTCCTCTCAACTGTGCACCGATCGCTAGGTCCCAAAGTCATTAATCTTTTCCATCTTTAAAGTCCAAAAATGTGGGTCCTCTCCCAAAGAGACGACTATACGCAGTCCCTCTATTCTGACGGTTGATGCTCAACAGTCAGTCGATCAGTTCTCGCAGCTCTGTCTCTTCCCCAGACTTGCCACCGTTTGTGTCAATGTAAAAGGATGTAGCTAGAAAATTGAAGGTGGGTCCCAACTTCACTACAAGATGGGACCCACTATCCCAAATTCCTAAGGGACCCACTTTCACATCGCTAGAAAATTGAAGCTGTTCACTACAAGGTCACTAACTAACCACATCCTTTGTAGTGAATTTGTGACCCACTATCCCAAATTCCTAAGGGACCCATTTTCACATCGCTAGAAAATTAAAGCTGTTCATTACAAGGTCACTAACCACATCCTTTGTAGTGAATTTGGGACCCACTATCCCAAATTCCTAGGGGACCCATTATCACATCGCTAGAAAATTGAAGCTCTTCACTACAAGGATGTGGTTAGTTCACTAACCACATCCTTGTAGTGAACGGTCCTAAATTTACTACATCATTTTACATCGACAAACGACAAATGGTGGCAAATCGACAAACAGGAACGGGGCAGAACCGTAAATTGGGTGCAAGTAATTTAATAATTCACACGTTTTTATATATGTGGGACGATTAGTGTGGGTTTTAACAGTGATGGGAGTGATGGACAGTGCCCCAAAGAGAGGACTATATACATGTCCTGCCATTCTCACGGATGATGCTCAACGGACCAGTCTATCCGTTCCCGCAGTTCTGTCTCTTCCTCTTGTTGTCCGCATCTATTCAGCTTCAACGATGCCGAATTTCGTGTGCGATCAATGGAACAACATCAACGCCATCGTCACCTTCATTGTCCCAGTTCCGGTCAACTTCATTACCCTGAAATATGAGGGGACGCCGGATTCCCCATTTGACGCCCACACCATCACCATCTTCCTCACCAAGATCGACATATTGGATTTAGACAGCTTAGGTTGAACGAAGTCAAATTGAGAAAATGCTCGTGCCTTTGCCCTTTCTTGCTTATGGTCACGTGATTAAGTTAACGTACTTGAGAATCACTTCCACCGTCTCCCATATTGTCACTGATTCTCAATCTACATTGCACGGGTTTTGTTTTCATATTTGATTTGTAAAATAAGACATTTATATAAAAGCACGTTCAGAGTATCCAAAATACAAGGCACATTGTCTTATGTCATTCTAGCTATAATAATGTATAAATAGTTTCACTTAACCTTAACACAACAAAAAGCTCAGCGATACATGCCTTGAAAGTAAAAATAAAATAACGAAAATGAAGAGGGGAAAGGATGAGAAGTCCCTCGGTTTCAGAGCAAAAACAAAATAATTTGTGTTAGTTAGATCATTGAACTATGATTTCCTCGATATCAAAACGTGATGTGATATAATCAATAGTCTCTCTCTAACCTTTATGTTCTTCATTTTTTTTTTGAGGTTTTAATCTTTCTTGTGTTGTAGCATCATCAGCTCCATATCAGCACCTATTGTCCCCAAAACACATTAAGAAGAATTGTATTTAATTTCTATATCACGTAATAGAAATTGGTGTTAACAGAAGCAACCGATTGCGGACATGTTTTAGGATTTGATTACATAATTTGAAACTTTCAGAAATTCAATTGCAGCATTCAAGAGTTAGTAAACATTAGTGCTCTTGCCTGCGCTTTTTATGGATTTTATCTCAGCCATCTTTTAATATATGTTAATTAGTAAACACTCATGCTATTTTTATTATTATTAATATCCATGGATATGACTGCATAGACATGATTACGCGAAAGACCATGGAACCACATTAACATACTCACATTCTAATTCGTCTATTTGGGCCTTGCTAACATGTTGTTGATCAACATTACATAAAGTTTTTAGGTATCTCCTAGCGGGGTGTGGGCATGAGGACAGAGTAAAGGTGAACTTTCCCTAGGCACATTTGCAACCAACCCAGGCACTTTGAAAACAAATTCACTAAAACCTAAAGTTTGAGTGAGGGCGTCAAAGGCAAAATCGCGTTCACACCCGAACCCAAAGGGAAGCATGCAGCGCTTATATCGCGAGGGCGTATCTTTTCTCTTAACTGTATCATGTGCCTTGTATTTTGGAAATTTCATCTCCTTGCCATCATCAACCTCGAAATTTCTTTCCTTTTGCTCGACCTCTAGGAAAACCCCACGTCAACATTGAACTGCTTGTGGAAAACTTGTCGCGTTTCACTGTCGCCTTTAAATAGCGCAGCATTTGGAGCTCGCAGACCATCCCATTTCTCCCTCTCTCACACTGTTTCTTATTTCTTGGGTTGAGGCTTGCTTTTTGGTTCTCTTGCAGCTCTGTCTCTTCCTCCTGTTTTCCATATCTGTTCACCTTCAAGAATGCCGATTTGTGTTTGCGATCAATGGAACAACATCGACGCCATCGTCACCTTCATTGTCCCAGTTCTGGTCAACTTCCTTACCATGAAATATCAGGGGACGTCGGATTCCCCATTTGACGCCCACCCCATCACCATCTTCCTCACCATCTTCACTCTGCTTCTCTATTGCTCCTTGGCCCTTCTACTTGATGCTCGTCGACCACCCTTTCATACTGCTTGCAATGCCCGCGCCTTTCTCTACCTCAGGATCCTTTCCTTTCTCTCTATAGCTTTCCTCACGTCGTTGTTATTCCGAGGCTTCTCCTTCTTTCTCCTCCATTTGCTGTTGCTGGTACCGCTCTTTGCAGCTCACTTTTGGGATCTTATTCTGAAGCTCAAGCAAGAGATTCCAGTTACATTTGGCCGTTGGTTCGGCAATCTAGGAGGGGCGCCTCAGCAAGTACGGCCGCAAGTATAAATTTCATATGAGAATTGGAGTACTAGCTGATGATCAGACAGTCATCGTCAGGGGTACAAGAAGAAACAGAGGAAACAGTCGACACTGTGGTGTGACAGAGTGGCGTATGAAATTCCTTTCCATTGTTGGATTTTCCTTTTTCATATTTGTTTTTAGTGTCTTGTTTATTATAACCTGGCGAATGACGCTATAAAAGGGGAAAAAGGGCCCTAACTTTTTGTTCCTCTTTTGGTATCGAAACCCAGTTGAGGTCACTCCCCTTGGTTGTTCCTGGCTGTTTAATTCTGTCGTGATTCAAAATCATGCGATTCGGGTCCAGATCGGTGAGCATTTTTCTCTGCATATTGGATTTCTCTGGGATTCTGTTAGTAACCATGTTTTGTCTTTCTTTGGAGGAATTTGCTTTCATTTTCACTTGTGACCGTTGTTCTATCTTGATACATGCTTTAATGCTGGATTTTTCAGTTCTATTCTCTACGCAACTCATGTTTGATGTTTGGTCTTGGCATAGAGTTAAAAGGAGAGAGTATGATGAGTAAGAATAATTCAAGAGTGATTTTCATACAGAGACCTTTGAGAATTAGATGTCGAAGTGGGTAGGTAGTAGGGGTTAAGTGTCCCCCCAATTTCTTTTTGAGCAATAACAAATCGTGATCATCCATCCAACTAAATCCAAAGATCCATCCATAATTTTTTCTCCCTTTCTCTTTTGTGCGCATTCTGCTCTCTAAAATCATTGTTCTCGCTTATGGGTTCTTTTTTTTAATTGATCCCTCTAAGAAATAATTTTGGGGATTGTTCAATTCATATGCTTTTACTAGAAAGTTGAAAGATCGATCTTCCCCCTCGCATTGTTACTGCCTTAATGTGAAGCCAAAAGAAAGGCACCAAGATTTGGAATTTTCCACCAATGTGTCAAAATTCCAACTTCTTGTTGCTGCGACTTCAGATATGGTGTAGGCAAGGATGGAAAACTTCCATGGAGGCTGCCCTCCAACCTCAAAATTTTTAGGAGTACTATTCTCTCAACAATTGATCCCGGAAAAAGAATGCAGTCATAACGAGTTGAATGAGCATGGTTGGACATGTGATTATTTTAAGAATGACTTGTTATGAATAAGCATATTAGGATGCATTCTTTCCCAATTCTGAAACACTTATATCCATTGACTAAAGTCATCTATGAGAGGAGAAGGACAGGATGACCTAGCCCCAATTCGTATGGCTCTCCAGGTATTGATAGTCGAAAGTCTTTAGATTTGCCAAACTAAGCATGTAATTTTATATTCCATATGGAGTATTAGATCTTTTATGTTCTTGCAAGTGATACTAGAGCCAGTCTCGATGCAATCCCATGTAAAGTGCATCTAGATTTCAAAATTCAATGGGTGAGTGCGGAAATCAATTCTTCTAGTTGCTTCTTTTTTAAATTGACTTGGGATCTTAGTTAGCTATGCTATGGCAAATGTTCTCTGCAACTTTTGTACTTTAACTTGGTCTATGCCGTGAGAGGGGCATGAGACATTTTGCAATTTGACCCTTTTGGGCTTGTTATTTCTCGCAATTGAGTTAGGGATTTTGTGACCCAGGCCATTGGGTTTTATACTCTCATAATTTGGTGTCCTAATTCAATATGTACATGGAGAATCTCGAACTTCAAGTTGGGTATGTGAATGACAATTCAGAAATTCGACATGGAATTTCTTCTGCTCCTTGCGTACACAATTAGTTGTGGGGGCTTTTCTTTTTTCTTTTTTATTTTTTCAATGACAAAGTGCTTCATTCATGAAATCTTTGTGGCCTAGTGTTATCTAAATCGTTGGAATTTCGAGCATGAAAGTTCTGGTCTTACCTTGAGACCAAATGAGTATACTCTAAATAAGCGTTATTCATCGTTTTATTTTGAATTTGACATGAAAATTATTGTGTTCCCTTGTCAATTGTCATTTTGATCTTCTTTTTCATTTGGGTCTTTATGTGTTAATCAAGTACACATTGCAAATAGTTAGCACTTATAAACGTTATTCTTGGCGTCAAAGTTAGCATTAAAGCTCCCAATTTATTTTCGTATAATGAGTCTATGACAGGCCGTTATTTAATTTTCTGAACATTAATTTATTAAGTAGTCGTGTTCTGTACCGGGTCAAGAACCGGGTTTGACAACCCGGCTGGGCGAATAAGACACCGTATGCACACGTGCAATTGATGCCCACGTGCAGCTCCGACACGTGAGAGCGCGTGCTATTGTTGTGGGGCTCCATCCACCCCCGGGTAAAGTTTGTTCTCAGCCAAAGAGTAGTCGTCGTTGCTTCCCTAAACAAACGCCCTTGTCAATGTCCCACACCGAAGAACAAATTTTCTTGGATTTAAGTGGTCCCATGATCATAGCTTCGTTCAAAGCCACAAATTGACAAGTTATTTTACTTCGTTATAAGGGGAGTGTACTATAATCCCGTGGATATTTATTTAGATAAAGTATTAATTCATTCAATAGCCCACACCGGACATATACTTGATTTCTTTGTATTAATTATTAGATGCTTTACGTAGATTGTCAATGTATTTTTTTTTTCACTACTGAGCAACCAATGGGGCTCTGTGAGGCGATAGTGATTGAGGCGTGGTTCGTCGGCTAAGAAAGCACAGAAGAGTTGAGAACTCGGGATAGAGAGAGAGCGGTAAAGGAATTAGAGCCGCTAATGGGGATAGGGGAGACGACGGCATAGGCGGAGGCAACCAATGGAATCCGCGAGCGAAGGCGACCGGTGAGCAAAGGCAACTGGTGGAATCGGTGGATGAAGGCCGCGGGGGTGTGGGGAGCTGGCGGAACGGGATTGACCAGCCTGTGTTGGTCCCCACATTGATTATTCCGAGCGGGGTGACCGACGCCGTACTCCCCCAGCTCTTCTTCCTTCCCCTCTTTGACTTTAATGCACTTTGGGAATTTCGGGGTGGGGAGGATGCCTGTCCTGTCCCCGCGCTCGCTGGTGTCGCTGGGCGCAAGCACGCTTTCACAAGCCATAAAGCTTCCCTCTCCGTTTTATCTTTTGCTTTCTTTTTCTATACGACCTTTCTCCAGATCAGTGGCGGCCCATGATGTAACCCTCAACCGTCGGAGCGTGATCAAGATAGGCTGGGACAAATCACAACCAGAAAATTGATATTTCTGTTTTGAGGGCTTATAATATCGAGTTGTTCACAATACTTAGTATGTCTCGTCTAAAATGTGAGGAGTAAAAATGTGCCCTTACGAAAGACATCGTTCAATTTTAATAAATAGAAAAAAAAAGAAAATCAAGGATGCATCGTTCAATTTCAACACGCATCCCTTCACTTAAGATCCATTGATATCTTCTTCCATTGGTGTTTGTGGACTCATAATGGATTCACCAACTTTCAATTTTCTAAACATATGCTATTTTCGAGTACATGCATGGGACAAAGACTTCTATAAAGATTTTTCTACTTGGATGCCGAAGCTCGATATCCTAGCACAACACGGGGTCTCCAGATTAGCCTCAAGGGACGAGGCATCGAGATTCTTGTGCCTAAGCATCGAGACTTATTTGTATTGTGGAGATCGATACGCGGTTTTTAGAAAGAAAAATCATTTTCATAAATTTATTCATTAATTATATGAAGTTTAGGAAAATTATATGAAGCTGTTGGCTCATTTTTTTTTTCTAAAGTATCCAAGGCAACAAAAATTATAAATTATTTTCCGATGAATTAATTCTCACAAAAAAAAAAGAATTCTTCTAAGAACCATAGACGAGCAAAACACCACTACGTCAGTTGAATTTAAATAAAAAAAGGGCAAAGCATAAAAGGTGATCTTCTTCCCCTTGACTAGAACTTATGATCTGAGGTACAGGATCGAATAGCTGATAGAATTGCTGACGTAACTAACCATCTGGCCCCACAGGTACAGGATCAAATAGCTGATCGAATTGCTGACGTAACTTGCTGACGTAATTAACCATTTGGCCCCATAGGTACAGGATCGAATAGCTGCTGACGTAATTAACCATTTGGCCCCATAGGTACAGGATCGAATAGCTGATCGAATTGCTGACATAACTAACCATCTGGCCCCATCTCAGGATAAAAAAGGGCAAAGCATAAAAGCTGTCTATATATGGACGCGTCTTTCTACTCTTCTCACAACTGCAGACATTCATTCCGCTCTTGCAGCTGTCTCTCCTTCCTGTTTTCCACGTCTATGCAGAATCACGGATGCCGATATTCATGCGGAATCAATGGAACAACATCGACGCCATCTTCACCTTCGTTGTCCCAATTCTGGTCAACTTCCTTACCATGAAATATCAGGGGACGCCCCATTCTCCGTTTGACACCCACTCCATCACCATCTTCCTCACCATCTTCACCCTCCTTCTCTATTGCTCCTTGTCCCTTCCACTTGTTGCTCGTCTACCAGCCTTTCGTACCGCTTGCGGTGCCCGCACCTTTCTCTTCCTCAGGGTCCTTTCCTTTCTCTCTATAGCTTTTCTCACATCATTGTTGTTCCGAGGCCTCTCCTTCTTTCTCCTCTATTTGCCGTTATTGATACCGCTCTTTGCAGCTCACTTTTGGAGTCTTATTCAGAAGCTCAAGCAGAGGATACTGGTAGTCGCATTTGTCTGTTGGTTCCAACAACGAGGAGAAGCGCCTTTGCCCGTACGATTGCCGATATAAGTTTCATGTGATAATTGTAGCACTAGCTACTGTTCAGCCAGTCATTGTTGGTGGTACAAGAAGAAATAAAGGAAACAGTCGGCAGTGTAGTGTGATAGACTGGTGTTGGATGCTTGTCTGCTCAAAAGGAATAAATTCTCTAGTATTTAAGTTGTCCCATGATCATAGCTTCATTGAGGGATTCGAATTGACAAGTTGTCTGCTCTGTCATAAGGGGAGTCTACTATAACCCCAAGGATAGTTGTCTGGATAAAGCATCGATTCATATCAATTGTCCATTCCAGATGTCCTGGATTTCGTTGTATTATTAGATGTGCTACATTAATTGTCAATAAAATTCCTTTTCGCTGCTGGATTTTCCTTTCTTTCAAATTTGCCTGTGTCTTGTCTATTATAGCCCAATGAACGACGCTGTGAAAGGGGATGAAAGCCCTAATTTCATACCCGTTTCTTGGGAGTAAAACCAGGTTGAGGTCGCTCCTGTTGGTTGTTCCTGCGCATTTAGTTATGCTGTGATCCAAAATTTCATGGTTCGAGTCCAAATCGGTGAGCATTTCGCTCTGCATTTTGGATTTTTCTGGGTTTATGTTATTAAGCTTGTTTTGTCTTTCTTTAATGGTATTGGCTTCCATTTTCACTTTCAACCGTTGTTCTGTCTTGATATATGCTTTAATGCTGGGTTTTTCAGTTCAATTGTCTACGTGACTTGTGTCTGATGTTTGGTCTTGGCATAGAGTTAGCAAGAGAGAGTTCAATGAGTAGAAATATTCAGAGTGATTTTCATGGGGAGATTTGTTTGAATTAGATGTCGAAGTTGACTTGTAGCAGGGGTCAAGTGTTCCCCTACTTGTTTTTGACCAATAATGTCATCATCCATATGACAAAATCGGAGAGGACCCCTTCATAATGTTCTTCCTTGCTCTTTTGTGCTGCATTCTGCTCTCAGAAAATGTTGTTCTTGCTTAAGGTTTCTTTTTTTGAATTGATCCCTCTGAGAAACAATTTGAGAATTGTTCAACTCAGATGCATTTGTCTTAAAGTTGAAAGCTGAATCTTCTTGCATGGTTGCTGCCTTAATGTGATGCCAAAAAGGCACTAAGATTTGGAATTATCCAATAATGTGATCAGAGTGATTTGGTTTGTAGGAATAATGTGGAGTGTTCAATGAATAGGAATATTCAGAGTGATTTGGCTTGTAGGAATAATGTGGAGAGTTCAATGAGTAGGAATGTTCAGAGTGATTTTCATGGGGTGATCTGTGAGAATTAGATGTTGAAGTTGGCTTGTTGCAGGGGTTAAGTGTCCCCCTACTTGTTTTGACCAATAATGTGATTGTCAATCCAACAAAATCGGAGAAGAGCCCTTCATAATGTTTCTCCTTTCTCTTTTGTGCTGCATTCTGGTCTCAGAAAATGTTGTTCTTGCTTAAGGGTTCTTTTTTTGAATTGGTCCCTCTGAGAAACAATTTGAGAATTGTTCAACTCAGATGCATTTGTCTTATAGTTGAAAGGTGAATCTTCTTGCATGGTTGCTGCCTTAATGTGATGCCAAAAAGAGGCACTAAGATCTGGAATTTTCCACCATTGTCTTGAGTTAAATGCAAGTGATACCGGAAAAATCCAGCTTAGCAAGGAGGCTTTTTGTGTTTGATGATCTGTACAGCTTGGTTCATTATTTTATTCATAAACTTGCATCATTTTTTTTTCTGAGATAATGATCTGTGGGCATATTTTTCAGCTGTTTAGTGTCACGGATATCAGGAATGCATGCGTTACCCCTATACCTTACTGCTTTTCAGGCTTTCAATTGTTCTTTTTTTATTTTAAAGATATAAGACCTCTGCTGCTGTTGTATATATCTGCAATTTTAATCTAATGGCATCTATCTTCTTTCTGAACAATTTTCAGGTTCTGCTGCACTTGTCAAAAAATTGCTTGTGCAGCCTTTATTTAAGCCGCTATCTTTGGTTGTTTTCAGCCTTTTAGTTCTGTAATGGCTGGTGAAGTCTCAGTGACCCTTCCTCATGGCAACTGCAATGGGACTCCATCTAATCCCCAAAGGGCTTACCAAGTTGTTGTTGCTGCTACTTGTGATATGGGTATAGGCAAGGATGGAAAACTTCTCTGGAGGCCACCCTCAGATCTCAAATTTTTTAAGAAGATTATTCTCTCGACAATTGATCCTGGGATAAAGAATGCAGTCATAGTGGGTACAAAAACATGCGCAAGTATTCCCGCTGAGCATAGGCCTCTTCCTGGCTGACTCAATGTTGTCCTCACTAATTCTGGAAGTTTTGATATTGCAACTGCAGAGAAATGTCATCAAATGTGGAAGCATGCGTACTGCATTGGATTGGCTTCACCTCTTATTGTTTGTATCAATTGACAAGTTTTTGTCATTGGCTGTGGCCAGAGTTATCTGAACATCTGTTCATAGCTACAATTGCATATGGGTTCTTCTATTTCTACCTTACTAACTTTCCTCTTTTGGTGCAGGGAAGCTCTTGATGCTCCTGGATGTGATGCTATCCACATAATTGAAATTGAGACACCAGTTGAATTTGACACTTTTGTGCCCATGGGTGATACTTCTGTCTGTCATCCATGGTACTCGTCCTTTCGCATCATTGAAAACAACTTCTAATAGCTACTTATGTCCATGTAGGATGTTCTGCAGCAGATTTCTGCCTCAGAAAAAAGTTATGACGTTCAATGGTAACACAGATTTGGTTAATTTGAGGTGAAGAATTTTACCTTTCTGCTCAAGATGAGTTTTTTAGAGACATCGAGAGTATCCATATCTGAGATTAGTTGAAGATGTACTGTTAGATGGCATCCCCGAAGGAAGACAGGACTGAAAATGGTACTGAATCAAAATTCGAAGCCAGGTGTGTTTTGTAAACCAATAATATCTTGTTGGGTTGTAACATTCTATCTGGCACATCTTTTCTAGCAACTAGTAATCACTCTGTTCTCTTTCTGCAGATGTGGTTCAATCTGCGCAAAACCTTCTCTCTTTTGACAACCAAGAAGTGCTGCCCCAAGCTGGTCTAGCTTTTCACTATCTTCTTCTTGTCAAAATCATTTATGAGAAGTGGAAGGCTTTCATTCTAAAGTCTCTGACTGAGATATTGCTACTGAATTGTCTTACAAAGTATTTTGGCACGGAGTTGTTGAAGAACTCTTCTGGTTCATAAGTGGTTTTACAAATGCTAAGGTAATGACCAAGGTTATTGTTTTTTTGCAGAGCTTGCATTTTAATAAAACCGCCGGTTATTGGCCCACAGGTTTGAACTCTATATGAGCTATAAAGCAAATGAATTGCTGCTTTTCTTAAACTGTTACTGATTGTTGCCGTAGTCTGTCAGTCATCTTAATGGAATGTATCAGTGAATTGCATTGCACTTCCACTTAGATAGATAAGAGATTGCATTCTAAGCAATTGTGATTCAAGACAATTGCTGAACAGGATTCGCCCAACAACTATTTCTGCAGTACTATATCAGAGTTACTGATCATTGCCGTAGTCTGGTTGTAATCTTAATGGAATGTATAAGTGAATTGCAACATATTCTTTGCACTTCCACTTTGAGATACAAGAGACTGAATTTAAGCATTCATGAATCAAGAAGATTGCTGAACAGGATTTGTCCAACAACTATGTTTGCACTACTAGTACCTCCTCTTCTCCCCAGATTAATCAGATGGAAGTGCTGTCTAGGCTAACCATCAAAGCAAATGCATTCTACTACTAATTTTGTTTAGTCATATGTTTTGCTTGGTATCCTACTCGTTATTGAGTTCTTGCATAGCATTCCCAATTTGCTGGGGAAATGTTGAAACATTTCAATATTATGAGTTTTTACATCCTTTTACAGTCGAGCAAGTTTCCACCTCATTCTGTAGAACTATTGGGCTTTGTTTTGGTGTGAAGTAATTGATAGCGAAGCCATTATATAAGACCACCTATTTTTCAGCTTCCACCACACTTTTAGGTCAAACGCAGTTGATATATTGGCTCTATATCTTTCAGAAAGATATCTACTGAAAACCTTGCTTATCAAGTTTGGATCGTGCTCTTAGTTGAGATATCTCAATGTATTTAGCATCTTATGATCTCCTGTCAAAATTAGATCATGAAGACAACCTGTAGGAATCTTAACCTAGAGCTAACTATAAAAAATGATTGACATTTTGCCAGGACATACAGAGACTTTGCGTCATGTCTGATAGAACGACAGCCTGTTAGTGACAAATAAGAATCACTGGTTGAGGAATGTTAAGGTATTGTTTGGACCTACAAGATGGAACTGCAGTCATGTTTATAATTGGCTATAATCAATTACCTAAAAGGAAAGTTAAGCTTGAGGATGTGAAATATCTATTTTGAGAGGCATTGATGCTTTAATGGAGGATGTAGGTTACTCTTCCTTTAATAGATGAATATACCTTTGATGTTGTTTTAATGGAATGACGACTCCATAAAGTTGAGTTGGGAAATTGTTATACCCGGAGTGAATAGAGACTGTCTTTGAAGTTGCAATTTAGGGATGACATTTATATGAAATGTAGATTGATGTGATAACTCCAATGTGGGCTTAATTGCCTTTGCTCTTAATAGGGAGATGTAACTGGTTTCCTGCACTTATATCACTTGGGAGGTATCTGGGTTGTGTCCGTTCGCCTTTAAAAAACTCTCTCTTGACTGTCTAACGTTAGGATGACTTTGTAAGACTAATTTGAGAATGCACAATTTCCAACAGATTCTTTAGGGAAAAGGCATTCCTATATGGAATGGCAATGCATCTAGAGACTACGTTGACCATTTCGCATCCGATTCGTGGGAACCAAATATGTGCAGTTCATTTTATCTTTACCTTAATGACATTTGCCTTCGTCTGAAAGATTGAGAAGAAGGTGACTTAGGACCAACTTATGGCCTTCAGTGGCGGCATTTTGTGCTAGGTTGTTTTTCCTTAACTTAGTTGTTCAGTTATTATTCGTTGCGGCAATATTGTTTAATGATGTTATGTAGGTCATATGTCACAGGTAATCTGCATGCTGACTTACAGGCCAAGGATTTGATCAGTTATTGGATGTTATTCACAAGATCAAGAATAATCCAGAAGATCGTCGAATCACACGCTCTGCTTGGAGTCCTTCTGATTAAAAACTGATGTCACTTCGACTTTGCCATATGTTTGCACAAGTAAGATATATTTAGTTTCATTCTCCCAAATTCTCTCTGTTTTCTTTCCTATCTTTGTTTGATTAACCCAATTTTACCTTTGAAGTTTTATGTTGCCAATGGTGAATTATCGTGTCAAATGCATCACCACTCTGATGACATGGGATTGGTAGTGCCATTCAACATTGCTTCTTATGCTCTCCTAACATACATGATTACTCATGTTTGTGGTATGTATGTATCCATTAGAAAAAACATCCCCAACATTTGTGGTACAGAGCAGAAAAAACATCCCAACATTTGTGGTATGTTGTTCTCTGTATCGTTTGTAATGGCTATTGACTAGTATTGATTAACAGTGTTTTGGATTACTGTAATTGCTGATGTGAGGGGAGTGACTCACAGATGCCTTTCTTATGCTTTTACAGGAGAGGATTATGCTTCTACAGAAAATTTATTACTGGGATTACTGTTATAATAGTTTACACTCTAGTGGCTGCTAGAGGATTACAAGCTTTGATTTCCCAGCCTAAAGGGTGGAATGTATCCTACTGATAGGAGGATATAAACTAGTACTTGTTTCAAGGTTTTCTTCTACAGATCTTTCTCCCAGTGATTTTTTCCATGCTATCGGGGATGCTCATGTTTATCATACCCATGTTACACCTGTGCAGGAACAACTTCGGAAAGGACCCAAGCCTTTCCAGTGAGTATCTGCAGTAAAATTGCAGGATGGTCACTTTTCTTTTTATTTTGTTGTTTTGACTCAACTAATCTTCTTCTGTACTCATTGACACTCTTTTTCAGATATACAGCTTTTAAAGAAAAACCCAGAGAGGAATGAGATAGACTCTCTTGTAGCAGCTGGTTTCAAACTCATTGGATATGACCCTCGAAATAAACTATAAATGAAAATGGTAGATTGGAGTTAAATAACGCGGGTAGGATTTCCTAATTTCCTGCATTTCCTCTAATAGTGTTAGCTGTATCGTCTTGGTCAGAGTACTACTGGTAGACAATTTTATTACAATGTCCTCAACAGCACAACCTTTTAGGAAACATTTTGGGATTGCAACCGTTTCAAGTGATATTAAAGAAAGGCTCCGTCAATCATAATAGAATTGATTTATCTACTATCTTGAGTTCAGTAACGGATAAGAAGAGAGTAGAGTCTTGTCGCCCAGCTATTCCATTAGCATTAGTTGTATGCTAGTGGTGTTGTAGTTAAGACTCTAGGCATTCAGAAGAAGTGCAGAATAGAGATAGATGCGTCTGCCGTTTCATTATCAATTGTTACACCAGACCCCGACTGTGATTGAGTTTTTGAGACCTGTAAAATTGGCTGCAGAAATTGTTCCTTGAAACTGACTATATTTCTTTCTTAATTTTCTTCCCGTTTACAGAAGATTTCATGTGTCCGTCCTACACAGGGAATTCTTAATTGGATAACCTAGTGCTTGGCAATTTAGGAAGTGAGAATCATTTAGGCCCCCCAGAATTATGGTGGTTTTAAAGTGAATCAGGAAGTTCCTTTACCTTGCTATCTTGTGAATTTCTGTCTATGGATGCATAGCTCTTGCTCACTCAGAGACGGATAAACTTTTGACCATTGTATGGTTTTCCTGAGATTGTGTTTGGCAGATCTGGAAACTCTGAGTTGCTGCACATTTTCCAGTCATCATCATCAGACCATCATCAGACTATCTTGTCTTCTTCGTCGCATTTCTCTCCCTCTTGAACATCTGACTTTTTCGTGGCTTGTAACTCTTGGGCTCCTAAGAAGGTCAAAGCCCTCGTTCACTCGTCCAAGCCTGTGAAGTCTGGTGGTATAAAGCAGAAGGAGGCTTCTCTCTCTCTCTCTTAAATGTTGACCTGTTGAAAGTATTGGGGACAACTGGAGTTCCTTTCTACTTAATGAGAATGTTTTTCAATGATGTTACATGAAATGAAGTAAAGAAGCAGATCTTTCATGTTTGGCTACGATGGCCTTGCGAGATTTCAATTTTTCCCACTACATGTACATTTTATTAGGTGCTTGGGGAGTGACAAACGAGATATAGGTCTTCACTTGAGCTATCGAAGAGTGCAATGGGCCTTCATTTATGTTCTTTTTCTTGTTAGTTACTGATTGATTTTACTGGCGAGTGTTTTAGAGATTGGTCTCTACAATTTCAGGCAAAAATGGAATGAAAAAGGAACATGTTTTATATGTTCATGCTGCTACTATTTGTTGTTTAATGTCGGCTTAGTTGGGTCATGATGGATTAGACTCTGTGATGGTTAGCAGAAACGGAGCAAGGGAAAGCAAAAGGAGAAGGTGAACAACATGGCGCTGTTTGACCAGGCAGGCGCCTAACTATATGTGCTCATCACCTGTCCATCCTCTCTGATCGTCTAAGGGTACGTACGCCTTTAATGTTAATCTTATCAACACTTATCATTGTCTCCGTCTTGGTTTAGGCATCTAACTTTTTGCCCTTTCCTGCTTACAGGATGAGTCATCTAGTTATCCCTTATTTAATCATATGGTAATTGCTACGTTCACACTCGAACCTTTCAGGACACGTTTTTGTGGAATCATTACATGGATGTGTGGAAGCTCAAGATCATGAACAAAGATGACCAAGAGAAAACAGAGTATATGCGCAGGGTTGAAGATGAAGATGAATGTAGTTAAACGCAATATGAGAGAAAGAGATGAATATGCTTTCTGTATATTGAAGATGTGTAGACAATGGTTTACATCTAAGAGCACAGCTTATTGTTCTCTTCGCTTGCTCTGCTTTTATGTACAAAACAATTCAACCACTTCTTGAAACTAACTGAAGCTGTTATACAGACTACCGGTTCTAACTACTCCTCTCATGATTGACTCTTCCCATGGTTGACTTTGTTCTTCGTTATACTGCTTCCACAGTCGATGCTCACGGTCTTCAGCTTCTTGTTGGCAATCGACTTCAGCGTGGTATCTGTCTCAGTAATACTCTTGACAGGATGGAGTACATATAAGAAGGAAATAAAAGAAAGATGCACATGTCAAGAGAGTTGCCGCGAAGTATAATTGGCAGCAGAATTCGCGGGCCCAGAGTAATAAGTCTTTAAACCCTTAAGATCTAATTAAAATTTGTCTTCCGTACACTCATGACGGACAAGCACGTCACAAGCGAGCTCATTTAACCATACTTTTCTAACCTCTATTTGTTTTAATCACATTCAATTCCAACACGTTAATTGGAAGTTTCCTTTTATAACTAATTGTTTCTTGAAACTAATTGACTTGATTAGTTATGATTAAATAGATAGAAACATTTTAACAGTAGCCAATAGTCCGCTTTTAACATATCGACAAGATATTTTCAAGGATTGTTCAATCTGGCTACTTGTAACATATTAATAGGATTTTGTATGAAAAGAAAAGTTACATCCAAAAGTTTGCTCTAACAATTGATGTATCAATCCTCTGAAAATCGATAAGTTGAAGTAGTATATGGCTAGTAGATATACATGTGGCTAAGTATGAAAGTTTCTCAAAGGTTTTAGATTATTATAAAGATCCTATTGGTTTATAGCTATTTACAATTACTTGTGAGATATTGTTGAATAAAAGTCTCCAAAATAAAAACAATAATTATATATCGGAGAATGTCATCTAGATTTTGATCGACTTAAAATGCAAATACAGCACACATTTTTATAATCTTACATCACCCTTGTTCTAATCATTCGTAATTCATTTCACTTAACCTCAATACAGCAAAAACCTTACTAATACGAGCCTTAAAAATAAAAAATAAAATGACCATATCATAAGGGGAAAAAGGACAAGAAAATATTTTTAATGTGGGGCTTATGGGGAAGCTCTTGTGATGAGCGTTCCGGCGTCATTAAGATTGCCGGAGGCAAAGGTTACGAAAATAGAGAGTTGCTCGATGCAAGTCAATAGGGTGCCTCAACCCGATGCAATCACTTTCTTCTCTTTTAAATTTGTGAACTTAAAAATCGAAGTGAAAGGTGAGAAGCTAGAGATCGATTGTTATTGGTAGCAATCAAAACAAATGCCATACGATCCATCTACAATATGTCAATTGACAGAGTACAAGCTACGAAGAAAACCCAGGCCCTTTTCCATCTTTGAAGTCCAAAGATAGGTCCCAAAACGTCCTTTTACATCGAACAATTCCAGGTCTCCGAAGCCCCCATGTTTCTAAAATTTCCTTATAAATTCATTGGATCACTCTTTAGATCTTGTTGGAGGATCTAGGCTGGTGGCAAATCGACAAACGAGAACGGGGCATAACCGTAAATGGGTAAAGCTAATTGAAGAATTCGACACGTTTTTAAATTTGTGGAAAGAAGGCATGACCAAAAGAACCTGTGCCTCGATGGGGAGACTTCCCAGCAATAGGGACAGGCATCGAGGCCTCGATGACAATAACTTTGCATGTTTAGTTAAAAATAAAAATAAATTAGAATTTAGTTTTTATCGTTGGGAAACAAAACCTTGTACTCATTTTCTCAGAATGATGCACTATTCATGTGATGTATAAGTTGCACATATCGTATCATTGATTTATTTTTTGATCATATTTCATCTAGTTCATATAATATACTTGAGAATGGTTAAGCTTAATTGCGAGACAATTTCACGAAGAGGAGGTTATGATTATGAGTTTTTGGTAACCACGTTTTTATGCTCTTTTAAGAACAATTCCGACAAAAAGAAAAAAAAAGTCAGATTCCATAATAAACTTATGAATGGGTTTGGATTAGTTGTGTGGTCCCGCTCACCGGTGCATTCAGGCCATAAAATGTTCCTCTCCTTTTTATTTTTTTATTTCTATTCAACCTTTCTCTAGATCAGCGGCCCATGTAACCCTCAATCATGGGAGCTTGAGCAAGATAGGCCAAAAGCCCTCGCGTTTTTCGACAAATCAAAACCAGATGATTGCTCTTTCTGTTCCGAGGGCTTATCATATCAAGTCCTTCACAATACTTAGTATGTTTTATCTGAAATGCGAGGAGTAAAAATTTTCCCTTAAGAAAGGGATCGTTCAATTTCGATAAATAGGAAAAAGAAAGACCCTTCACTTAAAATGCATTGAACCTTCAAGGTTTGAAAAATATACATCTTCCTCCCTTGGTGTCTGTGGACTTATAATGGATTCACCAACTTCCAGTTTTCTAAATAGATGTCATTTTCGAGTACACGCATGGGACAAGGACTTCTATGAAGATTTTTCTACTTGAATGCTGAAGCCCGATATCCTGGCATGGCAACAAGGTCTCCAACCTAGCCCCAAGGGACCTCAGGCAGCCTCGGTGGAGTTGGCTCGAGAGCCAGCGACTTAACATGGGAGCCGGGTATTTGGGCATGGCCACGGTCGACCCAAAAATGGCTGTTGGGGTCTTAGGTCCGCCGTCTGGGTACTTAGGGACTAGGTTGCAGAGGATCCAAACAGAGGTATCGGGATTTCTATGCCTTAAGCATCGGAATTTATTTGTGTTGCTCCATTGTCACGCCAACTAATACTAATACGCCCTTTTTGGATTCTATGCATTTGGAGGTGGGAAGAGCAAAGAAACTGAAATTTTCCAGGTGAATTGGCAGAAGGACGCACGCGTGTTTATGGCGACCGCAATTAATATATCGAATACAGAAATCTTCCAAAACAGTAGATGAAGGGACGGAGCAAGAATGGCGTTGCAATTTATCGTGAACTTATGGGTGAATGAAAAAGACACAGGAAACAATATTAAAAGAAAAAGAAAAAGAAAAAGGAGTACCCGTTAAGAGAGTTGCGGCGAAGTATCGTGTTTAATAAAAAAAACTTGAGCAGCACATTTTATGTTGACATTCATCGGAAACCATACGATAATGAGGAAGAAGTCGAATCCAAAATCGAGTCGAGGCCAAATAAAGAAGCCGCTTTTATTTTATTTTTCCCTAGTCAGCTTGGATTTATCTACAATATTAGCTGCCTAAGAAAATGTCATTGAAAACGACAGATCGGACTTTCTTGTCGTCCGCCTAATTCAAACCCAGTCGAATGACAGCGACGTCAGTCAATCTAAACAACGACAAAAAAGCAAACGATCGAAAAGCGAAACATCACCATCCAAATGGGACCAAAGAAAAGAAGAATGTCGGCTAACCGTGAATCAGTTGGCCCACCAGAGTGTTCCCATTAATTTTGGCTAATCAACGATTGAAAAGCAATCAATCGTTTCGTGTGATTTGGACACTTGCCCGACCCCAGCCAAATCAATTCATCTAAGGAACGCAATCAACTGAGTCGGCAGGCTTGAGAATAAGGTTGGATACCTGGATTCAGTGGCCGGCGAATCACTGACACGACGGCTCTCCTTTTTTAGAAAACTTTTTTTTTTATGAAGAGTTCAATAATTCTAAGATAACGTTTCTATTTTCAGGCCTAATGTCCTAAATATTATTTTGAATCTACAACATCTAATTAACCGTTTTAGTCTTCCATACACCCATGACGTACGAGCTCATCCACGAGCGGGAGCTCACTTGACCATATTGTTCTACCCTCTATCTGTTAATCACAATTATTTCCAGCACGTTAACTAAAGATCTACTCTAGGACCAACCGTTCTTATAACTGATTGATTTAATCATGATTAAATAGACAGACCCGTGTTAACAATCAACAATAATCGGATCTTAACACATCAACAAGACACTTTTAAGGATTATCCACCTTGACCACTCACAACACATTAAAAAGGATTTTGTATGAAAAGAGAAGTTCCATCCAAAAGTCTGCTCCACACCGTCAATTAACTTATCCTTTGCAAAATCAATGAGACCAAATAGTATATGGCGACAGGATTTATGCGTGGTTAAATATGAAAATCTCTCAAAGATTTCATATTATTATCACAGTTTACGCAATATATAAAAAGTAACATGCCTTGCTAACATGCCTACGATTTCTACACGGAATCATATTAGCAAACATCTCCTCTCGGGGAAGCTTCTGCTATGACTTGAGGATCGGTGACTAATTGTCACCAGTTCCCGAATGGACGTCGTATAAGTCACCTCCGAGTCAACCTCGGCCGCACCATGCGTATATGTATGTTGAACTTGCAGCTATCTCTCCTTAATGTTTTCCACATCCATATAGAGTTGAAAATGGTAAATTTCGTGCGTGATCAGAACAACACCGACGCCATCGTTGTTGGGACTTGGTTCCCTATTTTGTCCTTTTGTGAATGAGAAGTGTGGAAAGGACTCCCACATAGAACAAATGTGGGAGAAAGTAAGGGTATTTTAGTGGGAGCCTTCCAAGTGAGGTTGGGCCCCAAGGGGTATCCTACTTTTGTGGAAGGGAGATGACCTACTCTTGCCGCCGGTGACCACCACGCGCGCGCGCGCGCCGCCTGCCCGTCCTGCCGGCTCGGCTCGGGCTGGGCCCGGGTCCGAATAAAAGGCGTCACTTCATTCGCATCACTACACACGACATACTTGTTCATCAAGAGGCGCTACTACATGATTTTAGTTCGGGAAAAACCAACCCGAGAGACACTAGTTCATAACATCACTACATTCTATGCGATTAAGTCAGATACACGTTGTGTTCGCCGAGTCTCTCCTCGAAGTACCGTGAGAGAGAGTTAGAGATTCGTTCTATCCTGGGAGGCAATTGTCCGGCGGCCTAGGTACGTATTAAGGCGGGCAAATTTGTCTTAAGGACACGGCATTGAATTGTCGGGCTCGAATCGAATTTGCTCTTCCGATCTTCTTTCCAACTCCGAAGTCAGGTTCCTTTATTTGCTTCCTCCACTCTTGTGTTGGTTGTTGTTCATCTTCTCTGATTTGTAAGTTGTACACGCTGAATTCCTTGGTTTGCGAACACTGTCCACCGCCTATATACTTCTATGTTATTCAGACAACAATCTTAAGAAAAATTTGGTTGCTTTTGTGTCTCGTTTGTCGTCAGTGTTCATTGATTAAGTCTGCTGTTTGTTTCCTTTGTGTATAGTCATGTCTACAAGTGCAACATCTTCGATGACGCCCATAGTTGCGTCGGCTCCGACTCATGGAGAGAAGCCCGAGAAGTTCAACGGTGCTGATTTTAAGAGGTGGCAACAGAAAATGTTGTTCTACCTCATAACGTTGAACTTGGCCAAGTTCCTCATGGAAGATGCTCCTAAGATGGACGAAGGAGAGACAAGCAAAGAGAAATTTGTTGCGGTTGATGCTTGGAAGCACTCCGATTTTCTTTGCAGGAATTATATTCTGAATGGTCTGGATAATTCCCTATACAACGTCTACAGCCCCTTGAAGACGGCTAGAGAGTTGTGGGAAAATCTTGAGAAGAAGTATAAGACGGAAGACGCCGGATTGAAGAAGTTCATCGTCGGCAAATTCCTAGACTTCAAGATGGTGGACCACAGATCAGTCCTAACCCAAGTCCAAGAACTTCAAGTTATTGTCCATGACATCCATGCTGAGGGGATGATCATAAGCGAATCTTTCCAAGTGGCTGCGTTCATAGAGAAATTACCACCCTTATGGAAAGAGTTCAAGAATTACTTGAAGCATAAGAGAAAGGAGCTGTCGTTGGAGGACTTGATTGTTCGCCTAAGGATAGAGGAGGACAACATCAATGCTGAGATAAAGACAAGCAGAAATGTTGTGGTGTCCAAGGCCAATGTTATTGAGGCGCAAGGACCGAAAGCTAACAAGAAGAGGAAGAGACAAGTGGAGGGGTTCGCACAATGCTAGAGGAAGTTTACTGGCAAATGTTACAATTGTGGAAAAGCTGGACATCGAGCCAAGGAGTGCCGAGCCAAGAAGAAGCAGAAATCGCAAGCACATGTGGTCGATCAGATTGCAACCGCCGTTGACGATATCAATCTTGCTGCTGTGATATCGCAATGCAACTTGGTTGGGAATACTAAGGAGTGGTGGGTGGACACCGGAGCTACTCGCCACATTTGTGCGAGCAGAAACATGTTTTCCACCTACACGCCCATGGCAAGCGATGAAGTACTCTATATGGGCAACTCCTCCACATCAAAGGTTGAAGGTTTTGGGAAGATAATTTTGAAGATGACTTCGGGAAAGACCTTGACATTGAATGATGTTCTCCGTGTGCCCGATATCCACAAGAATTTAGTGTCCGGGTCTCTCCTCATCAAGAATGGCTTTAAGCTTGTGTTTGTAGCTGATAAGTTTGTGCTTTCGAAGAATGATATGTATGTAGGCAAGGGGTATCTTAATGATGGCCTCTTTAAGTTGAATGTTTTGACTGTCATGCCCACAAAGGCTTCTAATAAAAGTGTTGTTGCTTATGTTGTTGACTCTCCTTTTATTTGGCATGCAAGACTAGGACACGTTAATTACAAATCTTTGAAGAAATTGATGAAAATGGGACTTGTACCTACGCTTGAATGCCCGAGTGAGAAATGTAAGATATGTGTTGAATCGAATTTTCTAGGTTGCCTTTTAATTCAATAGATACAAGAATTACAGAACCTCTAGATTTAATTCATACGGACATTTGTGATTTGAAATCAATACCGTCTAGAGGAGGGAAGAATTATTTTATCACTTTCATAGATGATAGCTCTAGGTATTGTTATATCTATTTGCTTACTAGAAAGGACCAAGCAATTGATGCTTTTAGAAACTATAAGGCCGAAGTCGAAAATCAATTGCAAAAGAAAATTAAAGCGATTAGAAGTGATCGAGGAGGTGAATATGAATTTCCTTTTGAGGAAATTTGTGCTGAATCTGGAATTATTCACCAAGTTACTCCTCCTTATGCGCCACAAGCTAATGGAGTGGCGGAGAGGAAGAACCGGTCCTTAAAAGAAACCATGAATGCTTTGTTAATCAGCTCCGGTTTACCTCAAAATTTGTGGGGGGAAGCGGTCTTAACTGCAAACTTTATCTTGAATAGAGTTCCTCACAGAAAGACACATCTAACACCCTATGAGAAATGGAAAGGCAGATTGCCTAATTTGAAATATCTCAAAGTATGGGGGTGTTTAGCTAAGGTCGCGATTCCTAAACCTAAAAAGGTTAAGATAGGACCTAAAACCGTTGATTGTGTATTCATTGGTTATTTTCTCAACAGTAGTGCATATCGATTTTTGGTTCATAAATATGAGGTCTCGGATATACATGCTGGCACGATCATTGAATCGAAAGACGCCACGTTCTTTGAAGATGTATTCCCTTACAACATTGAGCATGATTCAGCTGAAATCAATAAAAGACCTCAAGCTTCCACATCTACAAATGACTCTATTGAAGATGAACCAAGACGTAGCAAAAGACAAAGGACCTCAGCATCTTTCGGTCCTGATTTTCTGACATATATGTTAGAAAATAAGCCTCGGACTTTTCAAGAGGCTGTGACATTACCAGAGGCCCCGTTTTGGAAGGAAGCGATCAATAGTGAAGTCGAATCGATTCTGTCCAATCATACTTGGGAATTGGTTGATCTTCCTCCTGGAAGCAAACCACTACAATGTAAGTGGATTTTCAAGAGAAAGATGAAAGCCAATAATACTATTGAAAAATATAAGGCGAGACTTGTAGTCAAGGGTTACAAGCAACGAGAAGGCCTTAATTATTTTGATACATATTCACCTATCACTAGAATTACATCTATAAGGATGTTAATTGCATTAGCTACGGTGTATAAGTTTGAAATTTATCAAATGGATGTAAAAACGGCTTTCTTAAATGGGGACCTCGAGGAAGAAATTTACTTGGAACAACCCGAAGGGTTCATTGTTCCAGGTCAAGAAAGAAAAGTATGTCGCCTAATCAAGTCATTATATGGCTTGAAACAAGCACTAAAACAATGGCATGCTAAATTCGACCAAGTAATGTTGTCGAATGGTTTTAAAATAAATGAGTGTGATAAATGTGTATATTTTAAGAACACTCGAGAAGGTACCACTATTCTTTGCTTGTATGTGGACGACATGCTAATAATGGGAAGCAATAGTGAGGTTGTTAATTCGACCAAACGCATGCTCAAAAGACAGTTTGACATGAAAAACATGGGTGTCGCAGATGTCATTATGGGAATAAAAATCCTCAAAACAGATGAAGGATTAGCCCTATCTCAATCTCACTATATTGAGAAAATTCTTGATAAGGGCAAGAACTTGAACATTGTACCTAAAAGACTCCGATAGACGTGAGTTTACATCTTTCCAAGAATACTGGTGCAAGTGAATCTCAGAGCGAGTATGCCAGCTTACTAGGTAGCTTAATGTATGTCATGAACTGCACTAGGCCGGACATAGCTTGTGTTGTAAGCAAGCTGAGTCGTTTTACAGCCAATCCTGATAGAAGTCATTGGACAGCAATGAAACGTGCACTAGGCTACTTGAAACATACTCAAAATTACGCATTGCAGTATACAAGATATCCTGCAGTACTAGAAGGATACTGTGATGCGAATTGGATAACCGGCATTAAAGACACTAAATCGACAAGTGGGTATATATTTACACTTGGAGGAGGTACAGTGTCCTGGAAATCATCCAAGCAAATTTGCATAGCAAGATCGACAATGGAAGCTGAGTTTGTAGCTTTGGACAAGGCTGGTGAAGAAGCTGAATGGCTTCGGAATTTCTTGGAAGACATCCCTAATTGGCCCAAACCTATGCCAGCTGTATGTATTCACTGTGATAGTCAAGCGGCAATTGGAAGGGTGAATAATGTTATGTACAATGGAAAGTCTCGACATATTCGTCGAAGACACGACACCGTGAGACAACTACTCTCTAGTGAAATCATCACAATAGACTATGTGAAGTCTAAAGATAATATTGCTGATCCACTTACAAAAAGCCTAACTGGAGAGTTAGTTCACAAAACATCCAACGGAATTGGTCTAAGGCCTGTTAATTAAGTTTTCATAGCGGAAATCCTACCTAAATGACTGGAGATCCCAAGAACTAGGTTCAAAGGGACAACTAAGTTATGTGGACAGTTTAGTGTACTGTCAACTATTACCCATTCCCGTGGAAGACAGTACTAACAATATGAGGTTAAGCGTAAACTTTTAATGAATCTGAATTGGATATTAGATATATCATGAATTCAGAATTCGCCTATGTGAGTGTGAAGTGAGGGCCGCTTCTATGAGAATTCGAAAGGCCGGTTCTCTAAAACACTCATGAGACCAGGCGGTGTTCATGGCCAAAACGGACACAACAATGAGAACCAACTGTATAAGAGAGAAAGTTGTGTGTCTTCTATTGTCTAGGCTTGCACTAAAGGTTGGCGGTTCAAAGACATCAAGTCTACTGACTGACTGAGCAAGTCTGATAGATCACACTAGGGAAGGTTCAAAGTCTCAGACTACCTATCTTGATGCAACAATCTCTCATTGAATAATTGCACATTGCATTTCATGTCATTCACTCATGCATCTACGAAGAGTCATTTGAGCTGAACTTTTCATTCATGTGGGGGATTGTTGGGACTTGGTTCCCTATTTTGTCCTTTTATGAATGAGAAGTGTGGAAAGGACTCCCACATAGAACAAATGTGGGAGAAAGTAAGGGTATATTAGTAGGAGCCTTCCAAGTGAGGTTGGGCCCCAAGGGGTACCCCACTTTTGTGGAAGGGAGAGGATCTACTCTTGCCGCCGGTGACCACCACACACGTGCGCGCGCCGCCCGCCCGTCCGGCCGGATCGGATCGGATCGGATTGGGCCGGGCCCGGGTCCGAATAAAATATTATATTTTTTATAATATAATTATTTTATTATATTATTCCTTTCTTTTTATTCAGCTTATTTTTTTATTTCCGAAAGGCAATAGTGACTCTTCAGACTTGGTGACGATTTACCAAGAGGTGTCACTTCATTCGCATCACACACGACATACTTGTTTACCAAGAGGCGCCACTACATGATTTTAGTTCGGGAAAAACCGACCCGAGAGACACTAGTTCATAACATACTTCATTCTGTGCGATTAAGTCAGATACACGTTGCGTTCGCCGAGTCTCTCCTCGAAGTACCGCGAGAGAGAGTTAGAGATTCGTTCTATCCTGGGAGGCAATTGTCCGGCGGCCTAGGTACGTATTAAGGCGGGCAAATTTGTCTTAAGGACACGGCATTGAATTGTCGGGCTCGAATTGAATTTGCTCTTCCGATCTTCCTTCCAACTCCGAAGTCAGGTTCTTTTATTTGCTTCCTCCACTCTTGTGTTGGTTGTTGTTCATCTTCTCTGATTTGTAAGTTGTACACGCTGAATTCCTTGGTTTGCGAACACTGTCCACCGCCTATATACTTCTATGTTATTCAGACAACAATCGTCACCTTCATATTCCCAGTTCTTCTCACTTTCCTTGCAATGAAATATCACGGGATGCCCAATTCTCCATTTGATACCCATCCCTCACCATCTTCCTCACCATCTTCACCCTCCTTCTCTATTGCTCCTTGTCCCTTCCACTTTTTGCTCGTCTATCAGTCTTTTATAAGGCTTGCGGTGCCCGCACCTCTCTCTTCCTCAGGGTCCTTCCCTTTCTCCCTATAGCTCTCCTCACATTGTTGTTGTTCCGAGGCCTTTCCTTCTTTCTCCTCTGTTTGCTATTAGTAATACCGCTCTTTGTAGCTCACTTTTGGAGTCTTATTCAGAAGCTCAAGGATAAGATACTAGTTCTCGCAAATTTCCGTTGGCTCCAGCATCGAGGAGAAGTGCTTTTGCCAAAGACGGTTGCCGATATAAATAATTTCAATGAGAGTAGGACTACCTGGTTGTTACCTCATCCTCAAGGCTCCTTTCTTATCAAACTCGAAGACTTGAAGTCTCTCTACCGCATGGTAGCTTTCTCTCTACTGCATGGTAGCCGCCTTCTACCTTCAAGGTAGGTTTTGCTAACTTTTTTCATGAAAAACCCTAGCGTGTCACCTATGGAACCCTGCACCTGGATAAAACCCATTCTCCCACCGTACTCCTCTCCCCATTGATACCCCTATCTTTGAGCCCTACTCGTCCGCTCGATAAACCACATTTAAAATACCCACACATAAAACCCTTCTTTGACCCACTGAACCGAGCTCCCTTCAATCGCTTTGGGACTGGCGTCTCTGTCCTAAATAATTCCAAAACCATGTAGCCTGCTTGCGAGTAAACCTCTCTCAAGCTCCTCACTTTGATCACCTTTATTTTTAAAAATGGCTAGTCAGTACGAAGAAGCAAGGAGACTGGTGGCTCTCTGCAGAAGCCTGGGCAATCTATGGTCAGAAGAAGATTTCGTCGAGGTGAAAGGTGAAATCTCTGAAGACAAACTGACTGAATGCCGGAAAACCCTATTCGGCAAGTTTTATTCTAAACCAAATGTCAATTTCTCTACCTTCCTAAGTACGATGAAAATAGCATGGAAGTGTGAAGAGGTTACCTGCACACAAATTGAACCGGGATATTTTTCTTTCTCATTCCACACTGAAGCTGATAAACAGAGAGTTTTAGACACTGGGCCATGGTCTTTTGCCAGCAATTTATTGGTCTTACAGCAATGTGATCCTGATACACTAGAGATGTGTTATGAATTTAACCATTGTGCTTTCTGGGTACACTTAATCGGTCTTCCATTCGGGAGAGTCACTAACGGAACTGTCGGAAATATCGCATAAAAAATTGGTGAGGTGTTGGAGGTTAAACTAGACTCAAAAGGGAGCAACAGCTATAAGATGGGCAAAGCAAAAGTGAGGCTGAATCTGGAGAACCCTCTAAAGACTGGGGTTGTTGTCTGTCTAGACAGTAAAAGTCTATGGGTTGAATTCAAATATGAAAGGCTTCCTTTTTACTGCTACTCTTGCGGTAGAATTGGGCATTATGCAAGCTTTTGTAAAGAAATTCCATATGAAACTACAGGACCAGCTGAGAATTTACCTAGAAAATTTGGCCAATGGCTCAAAGCCTAGGTTCAAGAGCTCAGCCCTTATGGAAAAGCTTTCTATAGTAAACAATACACTTTTGGGGATGATGAAGAAAGTGTGCTTGAAACCCCAACGTCCTCAACCCCTAAAAAAAAAATTCAAGTGCCAAATCAAATAGCGACTCAAGTGGTGTCCATTAACGAGTAGGGCATTGTAAACAACTTAGCACAACAGGGGCTTAGTAATTCTCCTTTAGCCTTAGTAGTAAGGGAGGACAAAGGTACACAGAAGAGATGTTGCTGTTGCATTGATGAAGAAATGGTTATGGTCCTATTTGAGAAAAATCTGAGGTCTACTGAAGTAGAGATGATAGAAGTAGTAGGAAGTGCTAAAGGTTTGATTAGGCACAAATCAAGAAGTACTAAAGTGTCTGTTGCAAAGAAGGGGAAGAGATTCTGCCCATATGGTGCTAATTCCTCTGGGGTAGCAAATTTAGACAATTCACAGCAGTGGAAACCCAAATGAATTTAGAGAATGTTTATTACCTTTCTACATGCTCCAAATGAATTCCAAGAGAGAGTATTGTTATGGGATTCTATTCGCATATAAAGTGCATATAATTATCTTCCTTGGCTGTGCGTGGGAGATTTTAATGAGATTTTATATCATTGGGAAAAAGTGGTTAAGAAAAAAGCAGAAACTTACTGGCTCATAGCTTTCATGGATTTCCTGCAGCTTTGTTCCTTAATGGACTTGGAGAGCAAGGGTTGTATGTTCACCTGGTCAAATAACAGAACAGGAGAATATTTAGTTAAGAAATATCTTGACAAAGCTTTATGTAATTTGGAATGGAGACTTGAGTACCAAAATGCTAAATGCATAGCACTTCTTGCCATTAGCTCTGACCACAGTCCCCTTCTTGTGTCACTCTACCCATGCAAGGAACGCAGAAGGAAGATTTTTAGATATGATGCTTTTTGGGCTGAGGATGAAGGATGTGTTAGTTTGATCGAGGAAATATGGGCTGTTTCTGAATTCCAAGACTTAGACATGGTGGAAAAATTACAGACTGTTGCTACTCAATTGATGAAGTGGAGCAAAACTAGATTATATAATGCTAAAAGGAGAATTGACTGGCTGAAAATGGAACTCCAATGATTGACTAATGATATAGAAGTCTCTAAGGAAGGGGAGAAAGCTAATTTTATTAACAAGGAAATAGAGCAGTTGTGGAGACAAGAGGAGATGCATTGGGGGATGCGCTCGACAATTAGTTAGCTGAAATGGGGGGACAAAAATTCTAAATGCTTCCATGCCACAGCTATTTAGAGAAGAAACAAAAATAGAATTCTTTATTAAGGAATGCTGAAGATGAGTGGGTGAGAGAGGAGCATACCTTGAAGCAGATGCTGAGAATTACTTCAAAAACCTACATGAAACAATGGGGTCTTGTGACTTTCAGCCTATTTTGCTTCAAATTCCAACTTCCGTTGATGAATTGATGAATCAACAACTAGTACAAGATGTCACCTTGGAGGAGGTCACTGCAGCAATGAAACAATTAGGGACTACTAAAGCTCCTAGCCCAGATGGACCTAATGGCCTATTTTTTCAGAAGCACTAGCCGACTGTTGGTCAAGACATCTTCAAGGAAGTATGCAATTTCTTTGAAACTAGTTAGCTAATCCAGATTTAAACAGAACTCTAATTACCCTGATTCTAAAAGTCCCAAACCCTGAGAAGCTTGAGCAGTTCCGCCCTGTCAGCCTATGCAATTTTGTTTACAAAATAATCTCTAAGGTGTTGACCAACAGACTTAGATCTCTGCTACCAAGCCTTATTGCTGAAGAACAAAGTGCTTTAGTGGGGGGACGACAAACTCAAGACAACATATTGATGGTGCAGGAGGTTATACATAGACTTAGAACCCGAGAAAGGAGAAGTAAATTTCAAGCAGTCCTAAAACTAGATATGTACAAGGCGTATGACATAATCGAATGTGATTTTCTCAGAGAATGCCTATTCAAAATGGGCTTTTGTGAAAGGTGGGTGCAATGGGTGATGCAATGTGTCTCAACGGTCTCATTTAGTGTGAATTTTAATGGGGAACCACTACCTAACTTTCAGCCAACAAGAGGGATTCGACAAGGTGACCCCCTATCTCTTTATCCTGGTGGTAATGTCCTATCTTATCAGATTAATCAAGCTGTTCAGGAGGGTACAATCCAAGGAATTAAGCTGAATAGAAGCTGCTCCACTCTGTCACATTTACTTTTTGCGGATGATTCTATCTTTTTTCTGAATGGGACTATTTTGGAATGTCAAAATCTGGCAGCTATTCTGCAGCGGTATTGTATGGCTTCAGGACAGGCTATCAACCTCAACAAATCAGGGTTTTTTTTTTTGGTAAAAATTGTCCAGCAAATCTGAGAAGAAATATGGCTGCAGAACTGAGAGTTCCAGAAATAGAGAAGACAAGGAAATACTTAGGGATTCCCTCATATTGGGGAAATTCAAAAAAGGAAATGTTTTCTTGGATTTTAGCCATAGTAAATTCAAAGTTAGAAAGATAGAAAGACAATTTGTTATCAAAAGCGGGGAAGGAAATACTGATTAAAGTTGTGGTACAGGCCATCCCAAACTATGTCATGTCAATCTTTAAAATTCCTGTATGAATTTGCAGAGCCATAAAGAAAAAAGTTGCTAGTTTTTGGTGGAGGAATAGCAATAAGCAATCGGGGATTCATTGGAAAAAATGGGAGATTATGAAACAAAGGAAGGATGAAGGGGGTCTAGGTTTTAAAGATTTAATAGCCTTTAATAAAGCCATGTTGGGGAAGCAAGCTTGGCGCATATTCCAACATCCACAATCTTTAGTGAGTCAAGTTATGAAGGGATTGTATTATCCAAATGATGGTTTCTAGAAAGCTGGCAGGGGAACCAGACCCTTGTGGGGATGGATTAGCCTAATCCTAGGGCGAGACTCGGTAGTCCCCCACACTATGTACTCAATTGGGAATGGAAGGAGTATCTCGATTTGACAAGACAGGTGGCTCAGAAGTGGAATTATTGGTGGCCCAACAACAAGGAATGAGCCGACTACTGTGGATAAACTCATTGAAAATGACTCTGGATCATGGAATACTCCATTGATTAAAAACTTATTTGATGACCAACGTGTGAAGGAAATCCTTGAAACTCCTATTGGTCTACCTACTACAGAGGACATGCTTGTATGGTTGAAAGATAAAGCTGGGTCTTATACAGTAAAGGGAGGCTACCATGCAATTCGTGAAGAACTGGTAGGAACAAATCCAACAGATGCCACCTCCTCTCACCTGACAAAGCCACAGCTTTGGAAAGCTATTTGGAATTCTAGAACTCTCCCTAAAGTGAAATTTTTCCTATGGAATGCATGTCAAAATGCTTTACCTACTTTGGAAAATTTATATAAGAGGAAGATTGTACTTGACCCGCTTTGTCCTATATGCAAGAAGGAAGTGGAAACTATTGAGCACACCCTATTACTTTGCCCATGGACTGGCCGAATATGGAGTGCAAATCCCCTGCATATCAAAATTTCCAGATTAGGGCTAACAAGATTAGACAACTGGTTGTCTCAAGTCAAAGAAGACTCACGGCTCTCTTCGAGCTTTGATCGAGTCGCAACTATTCTATGGAACATCTGGAAAGATCACAACCATTTTGTCTTTGATAATCACCCCTGTCTCCACGGCAAACATTACTAAAATCCCTTGCTCTATTTGACTCCTGTGCCACATGGAACCAGCAACCAAGGAATACAAAGAAGGGAGAGGAGAGTACATACTGATGGCGTCCCCCAGATCCTGGTGCTTTATCAGTCAACATTGATGCTTCCTTCACCCGACATGGTGAAGAGGAACACCAAGAAGAGAACAAAGGAAGGGACGAGATCAGAGGCACTATTGCATGCATAATCTGTGACTACAGAGGACAATTGATCGATGGATTTGCCAAGAAGGTGGATGCAACCTCGACCGAACAAGAAGAATCTTTGGCTCTTGCAAAAACCCTAGATTTCCTCTCCTCATGATCTAACACCCACCTGAAAGTACATTATGATTGCCTAACACTCGTGCAGCAAGTTAAGGCCACGATAGAGCCAACGTGGGAGATTGCAGCAGCTGTGGGCCGGATAAGGTCCAAGCTGGAGAATTTCACGGGCCTCACTTTGGCCAATTGCAGTAGAGAAGCCAATAGACCTGCCGATTGGGTGGCAAAAGCCCTTCGGTTTAATTCTCTCCCTAGAAACTGGGTAGTATACCCTCCGCATGCCCTTGTTGATTTACTTTGTGCTGATGTCTTTGATGTATTTCCTCCAAATTCGGTTAAGTAATGAATTAGAACCGTATTTTTGACCAAAAAAAGGACTAGCTGGTTGTTCAGCTAGTCGGATCCCTTGAATTGGGGTCCAGGGTCAGGGAGTTTAATAGGGTGAATTTTCCCCATTAAATAAGATAGTTTTTTTTTTTTTTTGTGTGATTAAACCACATTCGTTCAATTGGAGGAAAAAGTGTCATCTGCGTTAGGGCAAGTGATCTTTTCCCCTAAGGAACACATGTCTGCTTGAGTAGACAAGTTATAACCCCAAGGATAGTTGTCTGGATAGTCCACACTGGATGTATTGGATTTCTTTGTATAGTTAATTGTCAATAAACGTTCCTTTTCGCGGCTGGATTTTCCTTTATTTCATATTTGCCACTGTTTTTTCTATGATAGCCCGATGAACGACGCTGTGAAAGGGGATAAAAGCCCTAATTTTTGGCCGTTTCTTGGTAGTGAAACTAGGTTGAGGTCGCTTCCGTTGGTTGTTACGGCGCGTTTAGTTTTGCTGTGATTCAAAATTTTGCCGTTTGAACCAAATTGATGACCATTTTGCTCTGCATTTTGGGTTTTTCTGGCTTTTTGTTAGTAAGCCTGTTTTGCCTTTCCTTAATGGTATTTGCTTCCATTTTCACTTTCGACCGTTGTTCTGTCTTGATATTTCCTTTAATGATGGGATTTTCAGTTCAATTGTCTACGTGATTCGTGTCTGATGTTTGGTCTTGGCATAGAGTTAGCAAGGGAGGAGTCCAATTAGTTGGAATATCAGAGTGATTTTCATGGGAAGATCTGTGAGAATTAGATGTTGAAGTTGTCTTGTAGCAGGGGTGAAGTGTCCCCCTACTTGTTTTTGACCAATAATGTGGTCATCCATCCAACAAAATCGGAGAAGACCCCTTGACATTCTGCTCTCTGAAAATATTTTTCTTGCTTATGGGTTCTTTTTTTGAATTGATCCCTCTGACAAACAATTTTGAGGATTGTTCAACTCAGATGCACTTGTCTGAAAGTTGAAAGCTGAATCTTCTTGCATGGTCATTGCCTTAATAAGATGCCAAAAAGAGAGGCACTAAGATTTGGAATTTTCCACCATTATGTTGAGTTAAATGCAAGTGATGCAGGAGAAATCCAGCTTAGTAACGAGGCTTTCTATGCTCGATGATCTGTACCGCTTGGTTCATTTATTTAATTCACAAACATGCATCTTTTTTTTTTTTTTCTGAGTTAATGACCTGTGGGCATATTTTTCAGCTGTTTAGAGTCACGGAGATCAGGGATGCTTGAGTCACCACTATACCATACTGCTTTTCAGGCTTTCAACTGTTCTTTTTAGATTTTAAAGATATAACACCTCCACTGGTGTCATTTATATATGCAATTCTAATATAATGGCATCTATCTTCTTTCTGAACAATCTTCAGGTTCTGCCGCACTTGTAAAGAAATTGCTTGTGCAGCCTTTATTTAGGCTGCTATCTTTGGTTGTTTTCAGCCTTTTAGTTATGCAATGGCTGGTGAAGTCTCAGTGACCTCTTCCTCATGGCAACTGCATTGGGACGCCATCTAACCCCCAAAGGGCTTACCAAGTTGTTGCTGCTGCGATTTGAGATATGGGTAAAGGCAAGGATGGAAAACTTCCGCTGAGGCTTCCCTCAGATCTTAAATTTTTTAGAAGATTATTCTCTCGACAATTGATCCTGGGAAAAAGAATGCAGTCATAGTGGGTAGAAAAACATGCACAAGTATTCCTACTGAGCATAGGCCTCTAGCTGGCTGACTCAATGTTGTCCTCACTCATTCTGGGAGTTTTGACATTGCGACTGCAGAGAAATGTCATTAAATGTGGAAGCATGTGTACTGCCTTGGATTTATTGGCTTCACCTCCTTATTATTTATCAATTGAGAAAGTTTTTGTCATTGGTGGTGGCCAGAGTTATCTGAACATCCTTTTCGTAGCTACAACTGCATTTGGATTCTTCCCTTTCCACCTTACTAACTTTCGATGCTCCCAGATGTGATGCTATTCACATAGTTGAAATTGAGCTGTTGAATTTGACACTTTTGTGCCCATGGTTGATAACATCTGTCTCTCACCCATGATACTTGTCCTTTCCCGTCATTGAAAACAACATTTAATAGCTACTTATGTCCATGCAGGATGTTCTGCATCAGATTTCTGCCTAAAAAAAATGTTATTATCTTCAATGGTAAGACAGAGCCTGTTAATTTGAGGTGAAGAATTTTACCTTTATGCTAAAGACGATTTTTTTAGAGACATTAAGTGTAACCATACATGAGATTAGTTGAAGATGTACTGTTACATGGCATTCAAAAGGAAGACAGGACCGAAAACCCTTAATATCTTGTCAGGTGTTACATTCTATCTGGCAAATCTTTTCTAGCAACTAGTTATCACTCTGTTTATTCTCTTTCTGCGGATGTGGTTCAATCTGCGCAAAACCTTCCCTCTGTTTACATCTAAGGTGTGCTGCTCCAAGCTGGTCTACCTTTTCACTATCTTCTTGTAAAAATCATTTATGAGAAGTGGAAGGCTTTCATTCTAAAGCCTGTGACTGAGATATTGCTACTGACTTGTCTTAGAAAGTATTTCGGCTTGGAGATGTTGAAGAACTCCGTGGTTCATAAGTGGTTCTACAAATGCCAAGGTAATGACCAAGGTTAATTTTTTTTGTAGAGCTTGCATTTTTAAAAAACCGCTGTTCGTTTCCCCACAGGTTTGAACTCTATACAAGCTATAAAGCAAATGAATTGCTGCTTTTCTTAAACTGTTACTGATCATTGCCGTAGTCTGTCAGTCATCTTAATGGAATGTATCGATGACTTGCATTGCACTTCCACTTTGAGAAATAAGAGATTTTATTTTAAGCAATTATGATTCAAGATAATTGCTGAACAGGATTTGCCCAACAACTATTTCTGCAGTACTATGTCAGAGTTACTGATCGTTGCCATAATCTGGCAGTAATCTTAATGTAATGTATAAGTGAATTGCAACTTATTCTTTGCACTTCCACTTTGAGAAATAAGAGACTGAATTTAAGCATTCATGAATCAAGAAGATTGCTGAACAGGATTTGTTTAACTACTATGTTTAGACTACTGGTACCTCCTCTTCTCCCCCAGATTAATCAATTGGAAGCGCTGTCTAGGCTAACCATCAAAGCAATTGCAATTCTACTACTAATTTTGCCTAGTCATATGTTTTGCTTGATATCCTACTCATTATTAAGTTCTTGCATAGCATTCCTAATTTGCTGGGGAAATTTTGGAACATTTCAATATTATGAGTTTTTACAACCTTTTACTGTCGAGCAAGTTTCCACCACATTCTGTAGAACTGTCTGGCTTTGTTTTGGTGTGAAGTAATTGATAGTAAAGCCATTAAATGAGACCACTTATGTTTCAGCTTCCACCACACTTTTAGGTCACTCAGTTGATATATTTGCTGAGTATCTTTCAGAAAGATATCTATTGGAAAGTGTAGATCGTGCTCTTAGTTTAGATATCCCAATATATTTGCTGTCTTCATGATCCCCTGCCAAAATTAGATCGTGAAGACAACCTATAGGAATCTTAACCTAGAGCTAACTATAAAAACTGATTGACATATTTGCCAGGACATATAGAGACTTTGTGTCGCGTCTGATAGAGCAACAGCCTGTTAGTGACAAATAAGAATCACTGGTTGAGGAATATTAAATGTATCCTTTGGACCTACAAGATGGAACTGCAGTCATGTTTATAATTTGCTAAAATTAACCATCTAAAAAGGAAGTTAAACTTGAGGATGTGAAATATCTATTTTGAGAGGCCATGATGCTTTAACTGAGCATGTAGGTTACTCTTTCCTTTAATTGATTAATATACCTTTCATGTATGTTTTAATGGAATGATGACTCCATAAAGTTGAGTTGGGAAATTGTAATACTTGAAGTGAATAGAGATGGTCGCTGAAGTTGCAATTTAGGGATCTAAAGTGACATCTACATGAAAAGTAGATTGATATGATAACTCCCATGTGGGCTTAGTTGCCTTTGCTCTTAAGTGGGACATGTAATTGGTTTCCTGCACTTATATCACTTGGGAGGTATCCGGGTTGTGTCCGGTTGCCTTAAAGAAACTCTCTCTTGACTGTCTAATGTTGGGATGACATTGTAAGACTAATTTGAGAATGCCCATTTTCCAACAGATTCTTCAGGGAAAAGGCATTCCTATGTGGGATGACAATGAATCTAGAGACTACCTTGACCAATTTGCATCTGATTCACAAGAACCAAATATGTGTGGTTCATTTTATCTTTACTTTAATGACGTTTATCTTTATCTGAATAATTGAGAAGAAGGTGACTTAGGATCAACTTATGGCTTTCCGCAGCAACATTTTTGTGCTAGGTTGGTTGGCCTTAATTTTGTTGTTCAGTTATTAATGGTTGCAACCGTATATGTTTAATGACAGTATATAGGTCATATGTCAAGGGTAATCTGCACGCTGACTTACGGACCGAGGATTTGATCAGTTATTGGATGTTATTCACATCAAGAATAATCCAGATGATAGTTGAATCATACTCTCTGCTTGGAATCTATCTAAAAATGACGTCACTTCCACCTTGCCACATGTTTGCACAAGTTAGATATAATTGGTTTCATTTTCCCAAATTCTCTCTGTTTTCTTTCCTATCTTTGTTTGTTAATCTAATTTTACTTTTGAAGATTTATGTTGCAAATGGGGAATTGTCGTGTCAAATGCATCAGCACTCTGCTGACATGGGATTGGTAGTGCCATTTAACATTGCTTCTTATGCTCTCCTTACATGCATGATTACTCACGTTTGTGGTATGTATGTATGCGTTAGAAAAATGTCCCAATATTTGTGCTATGTTCTTCTCTGCATCGTTTGTAATGGCTATTGTCTAGTATTAATTAACGGCATTTTGGAGTACTGTAATTGCTGATGTGAGGGGAAAAGTGACTCACAGATGCCGTTCTTATGCTTTTACGGGTTAATGGTCGGAAAGGACTATGCATCTACAGAAAATGTGTTACTAGGATTACTGTTATAATAGTGTACACTCTAGTGGCTGCTAGAAACTTACAAGCTTTGATTTCCCATCCTAAAGGGTGGAAAAGTATCCTACTGACAGGAGGAAATAAACATATGAACCAGTACTTATTTCAAGTTTTTCTTCTGCAGATCTCTCTCAGTGATTTTGTCCACGCTATCGGGGATGCTCACGTTTATCAAACCCACGTTACACCTTTGCAGGAATAACTTCAGAGAGGACCCAAGCCTTTCCAGTGTAATCTACGGTAAAATTGCAGGATGGTCACTTCTCTTTTCATTTTATTGTTCTGACTCAACTTATCTTATGCTGTACTTATTAGCACTCTTGTTCAGATATATGGCTTTTAAAGATAAACCTAAGTTTCAAACTCATTGGATATGACCCTCAAAATAAACTAGAAATGAAAATGGCAGATTAGAGTTTCCTTGACATTTTTATATAACGTAGGTAGAATTTCCTAATTTCCTGCATTTCCTCTAATATTATTAGCTCTATCTTCTATATAGGGAAGATGAGCACTTGTGGGCTAATTTGTAAGTGTCAATATCTTTTATTTATGCAAATGAAGATAATAGGCTAGGTGGTTTGATCCTATTATTCTCCTGTGCAGTGTGCGCAATTTTGGCGCACTTAGCACTTTGCTAGCATGCAGTTCATAATAGGCACTAATGATTGTTTATTATTTTTATTTAATAAAAAATAAAGTATTAATTTATGATTATTTTTATTCCAAATTTCCTATGGGTCTTCGAAAGAAGCATTTGTTCACTTTGCAACTTAATTTGAAGGGTTGCTTCTGTTCTTAAAAAAAATTAATTACATAGTCTTAATTTTACCTCTCTTTTGCACTTCTTTAATTCTTCTTTTCAAAAAAGGATACAGTCAATATTTTCAATTATTTTCCCTGGAGAATTCTTGGTATAGATATTAAAATTGTTATTTGATATTTTTATTGAAACTTTGTTGTGTCTTAGAGGATATTTGTCGAAAATCATTAGCAAGATTGTAGGCAAATAATTCCTTAAAGATAGTGCCATTGTGCCTCAAAATTCTAATTCCATTGTTCTTTCCATTCTCGATATTATTTTCCCATCAATTTTATCACCATGTCCTTAACAGCACATCGTTTTAGGAAACATTTGGAGATTGCAACTGTTTCCAGTGATATTAAAGAAGGCTTTCTCAATCATAATAGAATATTTGTGTACTTATTTCTGATTGATTTCCTACTATCTTCAGTTCAGTAATCGATATGAAAGAGAATCCAGTCTTGTCGCCCCGCTATTCCATTAGTATTAGTTGTATGGTAGTGGTGTTGAAGTCGAGACTCTAGGCATTAAGATGAAGTTCAGAGTAGAGATAGATGCATCTGCTGTTTTGTTATCAATTTTTATACTGGAGCCTGGCTGTGGTTGAGTTTTTGAGACTTATTACATTGGCTGCGGAAATTGTTCCTCGAGACTGATTATATTTCTTTCTTAATTTTCTTCCAGCTTACGGAAGATTTCATGTTTCTGTCCTTCGCAGGGAATTCTTAAATTTGATGTACCTAGTGCTTGGCAATTTAGGAAGTGAGAATCCTTTAGGCTTCACAGAATTATGGTGGTTCTAAGGTGAATCTGGATGTTCTGTTATCTTGCTATCTCGTGAAGTTCTCTCTATGGATGCATAGCTCTTGCTTGCTCCGAGACGGATAAACTTTTGATATTGTATGGTTTGCCTGAGATTGTGTTTGGCAGATCAGGAAAATTTGAGTTGCTGCACATTTTCCAGTCATCATCATCAGACTATCTTGTCTTCTTCGTTGCATTTCTCTCCCTCTTTGACATCTGACCTTTTCGTGGCTTGTTACTCATGGACTCCTAAGGTGGTCAAAACCCCAGCTCACTCGTCCAAGCTTGTGGAGTCTGGTGGTATAAAGCAGAAGAAGGCTTCTCTCTCTCTCTCTCTCTCTCTCTCTTAAATGTTGATCTGTTGAAAGTATTGGGGACAACTGGGGTTCCTTTCTACTCGATGAGAATGTTTTCCAATGATGTTACATGAAATGAAGTGAAGAAGCAGATCTTTCATGTTTGGCTATGATGGCCTTGCATAATTTCAAATTTTCCCACTACATGTACATTTTATTAGGTAATTGGGAAGTGACTAACGAGATATAGGACTTAATCTGAGCTATCGAGGAGTGCAATGGGCCTTCATTATTGTTCCTTTTCTTGTTAGTTACTGATTGTTTTTACTGGCATGTGTTTTAGAGATTGCTCTCCACAATTTCAGGCAAAAATGTAATGAAAAAGGAACATGTTTTATATGTTCATGCTGCTACTATTTGTTGTTAAATCTCAGCTTAGCTGGATCATGATGGATTAGACTCTGTGATGGTGAGCAGAAACGGAGCAAGGGAAAGCTGAAAGAGAAGGTGAACAACATGGCGTCATTTGACCAGGCAGTTGCCTAAGTATATCTGCTCATCACCTGTCCATCGTCTCTGATCATCTAAGGGTACGCCTTTAATGTTAATCTTATCATAATTTATCATTGTCTCCATCTTGGTTTAGGCGTCAAAATTTTTGCCCTTTCCTGCTTACAGAATGAGTCATCTAGTTTTTTCTTATCTAATGAGATGGTAATTGCTATGTTCACATTCCATAGAACAAATCCCAATAGGGGCTAACTTCATTCGCTTTTGCTTTTAGCCACGACCCATAGGTAACATTTTTCATGTTTTCAATTCGCACATTAGGATTGGGCAGTTCTTTACATTGTTGGGGATAGTGACCTAATCTTCCACAGACATAGCAATAGTGTGGTAGTCGTTCATACCTGAAGTCAAGCCAGATGTTCTTTCCTTTATTGCTGTAAAGTGAGCCTAGTGGCAAGGGGGCTGAAATATCGATCTCAACTTTGGCTCTAGCTACTTTAAAGGCTGAGTAACCTCTTATTTCAATTCTGATAGTTGAGACCTTGCCAACTTCTTTAGCCACCTTTGAAATGACATTTTCCGAAATCCAATCCACAAATTTGCACCCAAAATTCGCAATAATTAAAATTATAACATGCAGATGGGGTATTTGGTTCCATGCCTTGAGTAGTAATAAGTGATTTGCGAAGGACCAAGGGCCTTGTTCTAGCACTCTTCCTCTATCTGCTGTATTCTAGAATTTGACTCAAAGATTCCTGGTGCTAGTAGGGATATCTCTACATTTTCTAGTTTCCAAGCCTTCCGCATTGTATTTTGGAATGCCTGGACATTTACTTTAGGGTTTTGGTAGAGATGACCGATTAGGGATAACTTACATTCTTGAATCTTCTTTGCAGAGATTTCATCATCAAGTGCCACAATCTCCTTATTTGCCCACAAGCCACCTAGTTTACGACACAGGGCAGCAAGGCGTTGGGCAGCTTTCTCCGATTCCTCCATAGCACTTCTTCAATAGTTTCCTGAACTTGCAGAATGCTTGATCGGTTTTCTCTATTGTCGCTTGCAATGCCAGAAGAAGTTGGTAGGGCTTGATTTCTCACATTTTACACTCAGGTTACATTTGGGGAAGATTTGTGTTAGGGTTAACTAGATGGGTGAAGATGGAGACAATGGTTGTGGAGAAATTGGGAAGAGGTTGTTGTATCAGAATGGCATATTTAGGTTTTGGAAGAGAGTAGTGAAGATTTCCTGGGATTTGGGTTTAGGATTTTGGGAATGTATTTGGATCTTTGGGAGTTGCCATACGGCAGAGGAAGCTCTCCTTCGAGAGAGATCATGAAATGCAGGTCACAATTCCTCATGGATGATAAGGTGGTCTTAATCACAAAATTAACGCCATATGAGAATCTCTCTGTCTGTCATTCTTTCTCTCTTTCTCTCTCTCTTTGAAGCTCTCATGGCGATCGAATATCCCTTTGCAAAGATGCTACGACCATCGAATCTCGTGGTTCGAGACCTTCGTCTCGGAGCAAAATTCGTCCTCTAAGCCGGACGTCGCCACCGCGGTGAGGCCGATTGGGGTTCTACTGGACCGGATGGACATGGACTTCTTCTCGTCCCTATACAATCATCCAAGCTTGGCGGAGATGAGGAGCGACGGGATGAAGAATCATGCTAGGGTTTACGAGTCCCTTCGTGTGAATGGGATTGTCGTCGACGAGCTCGATGGGCTGGAGCCTCCGATCACAGTCGAGGTCGTGTAGGAGCCAATTGATTTTTTCTTCACGATTTGGGGTTGACGAGTGAGAATATCAATTAACTATCATTAGGTCTGTTGGCCTGGGTTGCAACGGGGAAGATAAAGATGATTCCGGTGGTCGATTTGCTTCTATGCCCTACTTTCGTCCCAATTTATCAATTTGGGAAGAAATGGAAAACGAGCTCAAGCCAACTCTCTTAGTATCAATTCTCTCTCTCTCTCTCTTCCATGGTCTCCTTCTGCTTCAGCCATCTTCCCCCCCCCCCCCCCCCCCCCCCCCCCCCCCCCCCCCCCCCCTTTTTGCTGTTTAAGCTTGCATTCAATGGTCATCTACACTCAAATCTATTTCTCTGTGTTATTCTCAATTTCATATTCAAGTCTCACGAAACAAAAACAATTTAAATGAATGTGAGGTTCCTATTGTGATATGAACATATGATGGACACTTCCAATGACAGATTTGAGCAACTCTATCAAGTACGCTTCACAGACGCTTCGACAAACAGCCTGCGTGCAACGAGATTATTAGATCTAGCCATAAAATCAAAATGGTTTTCCATACAAAATAAGTATTTGGAACAACGATGTCAGCACCAATCATCAACTAACAACTCAGATTTTCGGTGATTTTACACATGGGTTTCATAGACGAAATTGGTCACACACTTCTACAGAACAGGGCGGGAAATAAAGCAATGAAATTACCTTGTCGAGGAGGGGTTCTCGGTTGTGCGTATTAGTCGAGCTACATGGGAGGATCTGAAAAGCGTCGCCGGTGAGAGTAAGCATTGGCAATGGAGCTTCATATGCGAAAGAGCTACTTTGAATTTTCGCAGCGGGAGAAATGGGGCCAAACAGAGTTTTTCCTGTGTTCTCCCTTAATCGGTGTGGGCAGAGAAGATAGCTGCCCAAGTATTTCGAGATGGTTCACAAGCCTCAGTGGTTGATCACCACTTCGTGAGCCATAGACGAGCTAGGCTTGCGCCCATGGACGAGACCAGAACGACACCAAAAGGGGGTGAGCAACAATGGAGCCGACCGTGAGATCTGTGGTCAGAGCTAGGCTTGTGGCCAAATCTGGACGAGCAACGAGGGAGCCGACCACGACTGATGATGGAAAATGGAGCGTGGGTCAACCGCAAGCGATGCCAAAGAGGGGTGGGGGTGGTCGGAAAGGAGGAAGGAAGGAGAAAAATCAGATTTTTAATTGATCCGAGAAGAGTTTTAACATTAAAGTGGATGCAAAAAAAGAAAAAGAAAAATGAAGATGATAATATTTAAAGGCCATTTCGTGGACTTGACCGTGTGGTTCTTAACTATAGTCAGCTCAGGTCTTGAAAAATTGGAATAAATCCTGCTGCCCGACAAGCAAACAAGAGCTGCTTTCCAGCGCTAGACGCATGCACATCAGTCAAACGTTCGTCCATGTTCTTCAAAGGTGTAAAACTAAACAAATTATTGGCGTTTCGGTATTGAGAAAACCTAAGCTGTAATCCTCATCGTTTCGCGTTCATTAGTGAAGTTTGCGAGCTTGTTCCCAGCTGAAGAAGCAAAGAAGGTTACGAAAACATGGTAGTACGAGCAACAAGTGGAAGGGACAAGGAGCAATAAAGACGGAGAAGATGATGGTGATGGGATGGGTGTCGGATGGAGAATTGGGCTTCCCTTGGTACTTCACTTCGATGGAGTTGAGCAGAACTGTAACGATGAGGGCGGAGAGAATAGCGTGGTGTTGCTCCACTGATTGCGCCCGATGGTAGGCATCTGGGAGTTGCATGACTTTGGAGGAAGAGGAGGTGCAAGAACAGAGAGAATAAAATTCAGAAATCTTATTGTGATTTGGAGGGAGGATGTATATGTGTTTATAGCAACTCATATTAGCATCTTAATCCAGAAATCTTGAGAAATTTTGTCCAACAAGCTTTAAATTCATTGTGTGGCGACCAATTCAATTATAAATATTTTAATCGTGCTATTTAGTTTTATACCTTTTGACATTTTACCAAATTAGTCACAAACATTTTTATTGTGCGTCCTAGACTTTTTAAATCAATTTAATTATAAATCTTTTCACAAATTATCAACTTAGTAATTCCGTAAGATTTTGGGAAGAAATCACAGATATGGCGATCCTATCAATATTGACTACATTACCTGGCATGGTGGTGCTCACATGAATAACTTCTAATCATTTATTTATTTTAAACTCTTTCTTTTTCCATTTTTATGTTTTTTTTTTCCTTCTTTTTTTCTTCAAGGGACTAGCGAGGCATCGACCACTAGGAGAGGGGCGACAATCTCCATTGGCCATTAGGCAAGGGTTGTCAGCCCTAAGCCCTCACCTAGTGCAACAAGGGTGGGTGAGGGCTTAATGTCAGCCCTATAAAGAAAAGAAAAAAAAAGAAAAAAAATTAATGAAATGTAATTCAAAATTAAATAAATTTATAAAAGAATTCCCATGTTAGTTCCAACATTGCCATGTAAGACAACGGGGATTGAATAGATTGCCACATTAGCGATTTTCGATAAAAATTAATCGGAAGGACCATATAAGTAATTCGTTAAAAAGAATAGGGCTAAATTGATAAATTCTCAAGAGGTTTGAGACTTAGGCTCCGTTTATTTTACGGAAAATAAAATAGTCACAGAAAATATTTTCCACTAATGGAAAAAACACCTTCAAAAGTGAGGAAAATGTTTTTCGCTTTTTTGAAAGTGGAAAACATTTTATGTCTTCTTTGTTTGCCTTTAAATATCGTGACCTTTGACAAACGAACACCAAAAAATATTATCATTTTCTAGAAAAATATTTTCCAGATTTACAATTTTTTCCATGAAACGAACGGAGCCTAAATTAACATAATTGAAATGCGTAAAACTGATTTAGTCATTTTACGATAGGTTTATTATTATTATTTTAAACAATTTTCCTCATGAATCTTTCAAAATAGTTGATGTAGGGAAGTACTAATAGTGGGTTAGGACGTCAAATTTGAGTGAAAAAGAGAGAAATTAGTTCGTTGGTGGAGAAAACGGAAGAGAAACTTCTAATATATTGAAAGGGAATAAAAGGGAGATGCACGTGTGGGGAGAGCTGCCGCGAAGTGCCATTGACATCAGCTCTTGAGGACGACGAATCTTAGGCTCCGTTTATTTGGTGGAAAATATAGCATCTCCAGAAAATATTTTTTAGAAAGTTATTTTTCAAGAAAATGATAATATTTTTCGGTATTCGCTTGAAACTTAAAAGTGGACTGAAAAATATTTTCCGCTGTTCGGTGGAGAAAATATTTTCCAGACTTTAGCACTTGTTTTCTTTATATGCCTCAAATTTGGCAAGACCCATAATTTTAAGCAAAAGATGCATGCCACAAGCGCAAATCACTTCAAAGCAAAATGAAGGGCGGTGGGAGTGCAATTCCGAAAATTCGACCTAAAGGAAAGATCACTCAGCTCAAGAACGAAAAGGCAAATTGATCAAGTATTGCTGATCTTTCAAACCATATTGCCTGACATAACAGCTGTTTGAGCTCTTTTTCTCTCTCCCTGGAATAGGGTTCATTCGCTCTACTCATTTGTCTCCTCGAGAAGAGTCGAACAGGACCCAAGGAAATTCACTACTGCACATCTATCACAAGTGCTTTTACGATGGACTACTCTAACTGATCCAGATTTAAGGCACGCATCGGAATATTTAAAGCCGGACGAAACATGCAAGAAATAGAGAGGTAAGAAGCACAACATTGAAACGCAAACCAACACTCGCCAATCCTCCACAGAGACTATGAAAAAACTCGAGGCATCTCCAACTAATACTTTTGCAGGATGAGAAACGACAGCCTCTCAAACATAGCTTAGTCAATGAAGAGCAATTATAAATCAACGGAGACAATGTGTAATCTCCGTCCATTGGTAATCCTCCCACGGTATATACCACCGATTATTCATGTCAAGAAAAACTTCCACTTGATGATCAACCGCAAAGCGAACACATGAATCGATGTTAGAGGGCTCCTGCTCTAGTCTGACGTCAAGATGGAACTTTTCGCCTTGGGCCACACATAACGCCTAAAGACACTGTCCACAAACCGATCACTACAAGATGAGACAAAGAACCTGAGATCCAAGACAGAGGTACAAACAGACCACCACCTTTTCGACAAAATGCACATTTTCAACATCTGTAGAACCTATGCCACAATCTGAACTCAACAATAGCATTTACAATTACAAAAGTAAGCTGCTAATGAATGACCACATCTCATAATAGACTCTGAACACAATAATTCTTTCTTCAAAATCCACAATATCGTTCAACAGCAAAAGATGGCTAAATTCCCCCAAGGAGCAAAAACAAAGAAGTAACAAGTTACTTGCATTGAATACCTTACAAAGCTCTAAAAAAGTATGTGACGTCATCCGTATTTGACTTACACAATGGATATCACCACTATATAACACACGATTCATCTATAACTCTCTTTCGTAATCTCGATTTACATGAGGCTCTCTTGGTATGAGGTTCTCATAATTATCATGATCATCCATAACTAATGTGAAGATCGTCATAATTGTTGTTGCCGCACCCGCTACCGCCACTTGGGTTTTGTTATCATTCATTTATATTGGAACACGCTGATCATGAAACCCAAAATACAGCTGAAATACTTGAAGGTAATAACTGGACTTGAGAAATAAGAGAAGAAACAAAATGTATACCATAACATTTCTCGGCCAGCAAATTAAACTAAGCTTCTACTTGGTCTCCAAGCATTAATTAAGAAAAGATCCACCTACTAGCATCCCTGCCGCCCCCAAAAAAATACGAACTTCCACAATGAATGCTTAGTTTCAACTCCTTATTCAATAGACAAAACTCAGTTCATTCAAAATCAATAAGAAAACAGGATGACATTATAAAAAGTAACAAGAGGACAATAAACTAGTCCACAATCAACAGTTCGCAGAACATATAGATGTTCTATTAGTTAGCCATATCAGCAATTCAATTTGATTATATAGATGTTATATATAGGACAAACAGCAGAAGTAACTATAACATAATTCTCAAGGAAGACCTAAAGGCACATAGACGTAAGAAAACAATAGGAAACGAAAATACAGGCCTCAAAACCAGTAGTTACCAGATACTGTGATCCTGCTATTTAGTGCGACGACTTTCCGAAAGCTAGTAGTTCCCAATTAAATTCCCAAAACTAATTACACCCCGCACCTGAAAATTTAAATAAGGCACAAAATTCAATCCACATATTGGCACAAATAGGCAATAATAGGAAAAGATCAAGCGGGTACTGACTATAATCACAGCCAATTCGGCACTAGTAAAGGCCTCAAACGTAGCGAGGAAAATAAAAACACGGGCAAGGAACGGACAAGAACCAACACCTCATACGACTCCAATCCTAGACTTCAGACGGGCCGAGCAACAATCAAGAGCGACCAAAATTACCCCTAAAGGAGGAGATCAAACCCTAGAGGCTCAAACCAAATGAGAGAGAGAATGACGAAGCGAATAAAGGAATTCCCAATCCCGTGCCGCGCCCTCTCTACTCCGCGACCAAACGAATATAGGGATTATGGCAATTCAATCAAGATCAACCTCGTAATTGATGCTAAGGAGGGCAAGCAAAACCAAAAATTCAACCAATTGGCAAATCTAAGCGAGAATGACGTACCTAGGGCAGAAACAAGAGGGTGCAGCTCGGAGAGAGAGTTCTTATGGAGTGAGAGGGTTCGAAGCTTAGAGAGGGAGGAGAGACCTCAGGGGAGGAAGCCGAAAAGGGAGGCAAAAGCATATGGTGGTGACACGCGAGGAGGAGCTGCAGTCTGGTTTGAGGAACATTTTCCCCATTTTTAGAAGAATCCTTCTCATTGACTGAAAATATTTTTCCCCAAACACCATAAATTTCAAAAATATATTTTCTACCAAACGAACGGAGTCTTGATGTCGAAATTCCTCTATAGACTGAATAGGGAGGAAGAATGGTCAACCTCACCATCCCAACACAGCTCATGGAGATTCGCGGATTATTAAAATGAAACCGATCACCACCCCCATGGGCCTACCGGTCATACGGTCTTTGGTTTCATTAACGTCAACGACAATTAAAAAAAACAGCAATCAATCGTTTTGGGATGATCTTAGGTAATCTTGATCTGATAAATTTCGACACGAATCGGACCCCAGCCAAATCAATTCGTCTAAGGGACGATGACGGCTCTCCTGTTCAGAAAACATCTTTTCAGGAATAATCTAACAAGTCTAAAACTCCATTCGTTTCAATATAATATTTTTGAAAAATATTTTTCAAAAAGTTATTTTAATCTTAGGTTTAATGTCCTAAATTACTTTTTAAATCTACAAGATCTAATTGACATTTTAGTCTTCCATACACCCATGACGTACGAGCTCAGCGACAAGCGAGCTCACTTGACCACAGTGTTCCAACCTCTATTTGTTCATCACAATCATTTCCAGCACGTTGATTGAAAATCTCCTCGAGGACCAATTGTTCTTATAACTAATCAATTTAATTTTGATAAAATAGATAGACACATGCTAACGGTCATCGATAGTCAGCACTTAACATATCGACCGGATACTTTTAAGGATTATTCAACTCGGCTACTTGCAACACATTAAATACAATTTTGTATGAAAAGAGACGTTCCATCCAAATATCTGCTCCAACCGTCAATTAACTTATCCTCTGCAAAATCGATAAGACAAAATAGTATATGGCTATCATATTTATATGTGGCTAAATATGAAAATCCCTCGGAGATTTCAGATTATTGTAAAGATCCTAATCGTTTATCACAGTTCACACAATATAAAAAGTGACATTCCCCTACTCACCATCTATAATTACAAGCATTGTGGGGTATTCGTTAATACAAGTCTTTAAAATATAAATAACAATTATGGATTGTTGTATGTCATCTAGATTATTTTTTCGGTCAGAGTATGTCATCTAGATTTTGTTCGGCCTAAAGTACATCGGGCAAACTATATGCACAATAAATCAATGTCGGGAAATTTTAAAAAAAGGGCAGTTTAGATTTTTTTTTTGGTCGAAAAAACATTCTTCATATATTCATATTCGAATATGATTGGAAGACGATGTTTTGATTTCAGCACAAACCCGATCCATTAGGCCTACAGGAGAAAACATAATCCATGAACTCGGGCAGCTTCTTCAACCTTTGGACTTTAGCAACCCAATATGCAATTTGGTTTGCTTCTCTAGAGTAGTGGGCTATTTGCAGTTGTTTGTATTGCTTCGCCTGGGCCTGGGCTTCCCCTGATAAGCACGCGAGCTTCCCAATTTACTTGATCTGTTCCTGCACCGATCACTTCCACCAAAGTATGATTATCATACTCTAGAAGCAGCTTTTGTTTGTGGAACCCTCTGAAGTAAACTAGGGTTTCTAAGATGGCCGCGGCCTCAGCTTGAAGAGCAGAAGACATCCTTAGGGCAGTTTGGATTGACATGTTGGATTTAGATAGCTTGGGTTGAACCGACATCAAGATTAAGAAAATGCTTGAGCCTTGGGCCTTTCCTACTGATGGTCGCGTTAATCGACATAATTGATTCCGCCGGTTTAGGTTGAATGGACATCAAGATCGAGAAAATGCTTGCTCCTTTGGCCTTTCTTGCTGATGGTCGCGTGATTAAATTAATGTACTTGAGAATTGTCCTACCGCCTCACATATTATAACAAGCTAAGAATCAAGGTCGAAGGGCCCTCAAACTATTATAAGTCATCCGGCGAATGTGGAGAGGAGAGAGAGAGAGAGATGCTGAGGAACGGTAGGGTTAGAGACGGACGGAACACTTTTGTATTGAATACAAGATTCTGAACCAGAGACTTTTGGTCCTAAGTACATAGCAGACAATGAATTGTCGGAGTCCGGATTCCGACAATTCCAGGTCTCCGATGAACGCCCCCCATGCTTCTAAATTTTCCTCATGAAATTCGTTCGATTACTCTTTAAATATAATATCAATCATAAAATATACCGCTAAAAAGCATCTATCTATAATATTTTTTTATGATTAGTAATAATCATAATCGGCCACCCGTTATTACTCTATATCTTCAATGAGTAATAGCGGACGACCGACTCGCTATAACTCATTAAATAGTGGATCAATTATCCACAAGGTAGTTAATAGTAAACAATGGGGGCATGACGAAGCAGCACATGAGCAACCTATCGGAGGTGTCAAACAAGGAGCAAGCGGCTATAAATAAGCGACTCATTCTGTCCTTCTCACGACTGCAGACATTTATTCCGCTCTTGCAGCTTCCTGTTTTCCACGTCTGTACCCAATCACGGATGCCGATTTTCGGGCGTGATCAATGGAACAACATCGACGCCATCGTCACCTTTATTGTCCCAGTTCTGGTCAACTTCCTTACCGTGAAATATCAGGGGACGTCCGATTCCCCTTTTGACACCCACCCCGTCACCATCTTCCTCACCGTCTTCACCCTCCTTCTGTATTGCTCCTTGTCCCTTCCGCTTGTTGCTCGTCTACCAGCCTTTCGTACCGCTTGCGGTGTCCGCACCTTTCTCTTCCTCAGGGTCCTTTCCTTTCTCTCTATAGCTTTCCTCACATCGTTGTTGTTCCGAGGCCCCTCCTACATTCTCCTCTATTTGCCGTTATTGATACCGCTCTTTGCAGCTCACTTTTGGAGTCTTATTCAAAAGCTCAAGCAAAAGATACTATTAGTCGCATTTGTTCATTGCTTCCACCATCGGGGAGAAGTGCCTCTGCCTCTATGGTTGCCGATATAAATTTTATGTGAGAATTGTAGTACTACCTGCTGTTCAACCAGTCACTGTTAGTGGTGCAAGAAGAAATAAATAAAACAGTAGGCAGTGTAGTGTGATGGACTGGTTTAGGACGCTTGTCTGCTCAAAAGGAATAAAGTTTCTATATTCGAGTTGTCCCATGATCATAGCTTCATTGAGGGACTCGAATCTACTCTGTTGTAAGGGGAGTCTTCTATAACCCCAGGGATAGTTGTCTGGATGCATCGATCCATATCAATAGTCCATTCCAGATGTCCTGGATTTCTTTGTATCATTAGATGTGCTACGTTAATTGTCAATGAAATTCCTTTTCGCTGTCGGATTTTCCTTTCTTTCATATTTGCCGATGTCTTGTCTATTATAGCCCAATGAACGACGTTGTTCAAGGGGACGAAAGCCCTCATTTTATGCCAATTTCTTGGCAGTGAAACCAGGTTGAGGTTGCTCCCTTTGGTCGTTCCTGCGTGTTTAGTTTTGCTGTGACTCAAAATTTTGCGGTTCGAGTTCAAATCAGTGAGCATTTCGCTCTGCAATTTGGATTTTTCTGGGTTTATGTTAGTAAGCCTGTTTTGTCTTTCTTTAATGGTATTGGCTTCCATTTTCACTTTCGACCGTTGTTCTGTCTTCATATATGCTTTAATGCTGGGTTTTTCAGTTCAATTGTCTAAGTGATTCGTGTCTGATGTTTGGTCTTGGCATAGAGTTAGCAAGGGACAGTTCAATGAATAGAAATATTCGGAGTGATTTTCATGGGGAGATCTGTGAGAATTAGATGTTGAAGTTGGCTTGTAGCAGGGGTCAAGTGTCCCCCTACTTGTTTTTGACCAATAATGTGATCGTCCATCCAACATAACCGGAGAAGACCCCTTCATAATGTTTCTCCTTTCTCTTTTGTGCTGCATTCTGCTCTCAGAAAATGCTGTTCTTGCTTATGGGTTGCTTTTTTGAATTGATCCCTCTGAGAAACAATTTTGAGGATTGTTCAACTCAGATGCATTTGTCGTAAAGTTGAAAGGTGAATCTTCTTGCGTGGTTGGTGCCTTAATGTGATGCCAAAAAGAGAGGCACTAAGATATGGAATTTTCCACCATTGTCTTGAGTTAGATGCAAGTGATGCCGGAGAAATCTAGCTTAGCAAGGAGGCTCTCTGTGTTTGACGATCTGTACAGCTTGGTTCATTTATTTTATTCATAAACTTGCATCATTTTTTTTCCTGAGATGACGATCTGTGGGCTTACTTTTCAGCCGTTTAGAGTCATGGATATAAGGGATGCCGGCGTTACCACTATACCTTACTGCTTTTCAGGCTTTCGATTGTTCTTTTTGGATTTTAAAGATATAATACCTCTGCTGGTGTTGTAGATATCTGCAATTCTAATCTAATGGCATCTATGTTCTTTCTGAACAATATTCAGGTTCTGCTGCACTTGTAAAGAAGCTGGTTGTGCAGCCTTCATTTAAGCCACTACTTTGGTTGTTTTCAGCCTTTTAGTTCTGTAATGGCTGGTGAAGTCTCAGTGACCCTTACTCACGGCAACTGCAATGGGACTCCATCTAATCCCCAAAGGGCTAACCAAAAGGTCTTACCAAGTTGTTGTTGCAATTGAGAAGTTTTTGTCATTGGCGGTGGCCAGAGTTATCTGAACATCTGTTCATAGCTACAATTGCATATGGGTTCTTCTCTTTCAACCTTACTAACTTTCCTCCTTTGGTGCAGGGAAGCTCTTGACGCTCCCGGATGTGATGCTATCCACATAATTGAAATTGAGACACCAGTTGAATTTGACACTTTTGTGCCCATGGTTGATCATGTCTCTCCCTCATGGTACTCATCCTGTCGTGTCATTGAAAACAACTACTAATAGCTACTTATATCCATGTAGGTTGTTCTGCAGCAAATCTCTGCCTCAGAAAAATGTTATGATGTTCAATGGTAACACAGATTCTGTTAATTTGAGGTGAAGAATTTTACATTTCTCCTCGAGATGATTTTTTTAGAGACGTCGAGAGTACCCATATCTGAAATTAGTTGAAGATGTACTGTCAGATGGCATTCCAAAGGAAGACAGGACTGAAATGGTACTGAATCAAAATTCAAAGCCAGGTGTGTTTTGTAAACAATGAATATCTTGTTGGGTGTTACATTTTATCTGGCACATCTTTTCTAGCAACTAGTAATCGCTCTGTTTATTCTCTTTCGGCGGATGTGGTTCAATCTGCACAAAGCCTTCCCTCTTTTGACAACTAAGGTGAGCTGCTCCAAGCTGGTCTACCTTTTCATTATCTTCTTCTTGTAAAAATCATTTATGAGAAGTGGAAGGCTTTCATTCTGAAGTCTCTGACTAAGATATTGCTACTGACGTGTCTTACAAAGTATTTTGGCACGGAGTTGTTGAAGAACCCTTGTGGTTCATTAGTGGTTCTACAAATGCTAAGGTAATGACAAGGTTATTGTTTTTCGCAGAGCTTGCATTTTTAAAAATCCACCGGTTATTTTGTCCACAGGTTTGAACTCTATATGAGCTATAAAGCAAATGAATTGCTGCTTTTCTTAAACTGTTACTGATTGTTGCCGTAGTCTATTGGTCATCTTAATGGAATGTATCAGTGACTTGCATTGCACTTCCACTTAGAGAAATAAGAGATTGCATATTATAGCAAGTACGATTCAAGATAATTGCTGTATAGGATTTGCCCAACAACTATTTCTGCAATACTATATCTGAGTTACTGATCATTGCCTTAGTCAAGCTGTAATCTTAATGGAGTGTATAAGTGAATTGAAACTTATTCTTTGCACTTCCACTTTGAGATACAAGAGACTGAATTAGAAGCATTCATGGATCAAGAAGATTGCTGAACAGGATTTGTCCAAGAACTATGTTTGCACTACTAGTAACTCCTCTTCTCCGCCAGATTAATCAATTGGAAGCGCTATCTAGGCTAACCATCAAAGCAATCGCATTAAACTACTAATTTTTCTTAGTCATATGTTTTGCTTAGACCACCTATTTTTCAGCTTCCACCACACTTTTAGGTCAAACTCAGTAAATATGTTGGCTCTATATCTTTCAGAAAGAAATCTACTGAAAACCATGCTTATCAAGTTTGGATTGTGCTCTTAGTTTAGATATCTCTATATATTTGCCGTCTTATGATCTCTTGCCAAAATTAGATCATGAAGACAACCTGTAGGAATCTTAACCTAGATCTAACTATAAAAACTGATTGACATTTTTGCCAGGACATACAGAGACTTTGTGTCACGTCAGATAGAACAACAGCCTGTTAGTAACAAATAAGAATCACTGGTTAAGGAATATTAAAGGTATCGTTTGGACCTACAAGATGGAATTGCAGTCATGTTTATAATTCACTATAATTAATTACCCAAAAGGAAAGTTAAGCTCGAGGATGTGAAATATCTATTTTGAGAGGCATCGATGCCTTAATCGAGCATGTAGGTTACTCTTCCTTTAATAGATGAATATACCTTTGATGTATGTTTTAATGGAATGATTACTCCATAAAGTTGAGTTGGGAAATTGTAATAGTCGAAGTGAATAGAGACGATCATTGAAGTTGCAATTTAGGGATGACATTTACATGAAAAGTAGATTGATCTTATAACTCCGATGTGGGCTTAATTGCCTTTGCTCATAATTGGGAGATGAAATTGGTTTCCTGCGCTTATATCACTTCGGAGGTATCCGGGTTGTGTCCATTCACCTTAAAAAAACTCTCTCGACTATCTAATGTTGGGATGACTTTGTAAGACTAATTTGAGAATGCCCATTTTCCAACAGATTCGTCAAGGAAAAGGCATTCTTCTATGGTTGGTTTGCCTTTATTTAGTTATTCAGTTATTATTCGTTGCGGCAATATTGTTTAATGATATTATGTAGGTCTTATGTCAAAGCTGGTAATCTGCATGCTGACTTACGGGCCAAGGATTTGATCAGTTATAGGATGTTATTCACAAGATCAAGAATAATCCAGAAGATTGTTGAATCACACCCTCTTGAGTTCAGTGACCGATATGAAAGAGAGTACAATTTGGTCGCCCAACTATTCCATTAGTATTAGATGTATACTAGTGGTGTTATAGTTGAGAGTCTAGGCATTCAGAAGAAGTTCAGAATAGAGATAGATGCGTTTGTTGTTGTGTTGTAGTGGTGTTGTAGTTGCCTCCGCCGCTCGATTCTCCTTTGACAACCCATTTTGGACAAAATTGAATCATGGACTTTGTATACCACATCAGTACGACCACATAGATCCAAGGTGTTAAGAAAATGGTCAATAATTTGGCCAAAATCGAACAAAATTCCACCAAACGCAAACCCTAACCCCCGAAATTTTCGCCGCACAATTAGCCTTTGGTGATCACCAAAATGCTGAATTAACTTAGGGCTATTCTTACCCATGGTAGCGTGACCGTTCTGGTCTGAAGTCGGGCAATGGGTCGCTGGAATTTGGCTGGATTAAGCAAATTCTCCCCTTGGCTTGAAAAGCCCAAATTCTATTTCACCCAAAATTCAACAAAAATTCTCACGAATTCATCAAAACATATATGAGATGGGTCTGATACCAAATGTTAGATTAAAAACATGAAGATCTTATGTCTCAATTATCCATAAATGAAGAAACTTCATTCGTAATCGGGACCAAAAATGAAAACTTGAAGAAATCTTTACTAACCTCTAGTCATTGATAAAATTCGATTGAAAACTTCATTTTCAAAGTGTCGACTGTTTATAGAATGGATTTCTCTAACTAATTGCTCTATTTAAACTAATAGTGTGTTTGTCTAAATGAATTCGAGAATGAATGAATTCGGTTTGATTCAGATTAAGAGGATTTGGCTTAGAAACCCTTATATATACTTACGTTCATATAATTTCTCCCATAAAAAAGTCGACCTTTTGGGTGTCATCGCTAACATAAAGTGGATAATATTTGTTAATAAATTAAAATGAATAATTTATAAATCGAATGTAGGATTGTGTTATTATTTTTTGACAGCCAGCCGTCGCTGAGAAGCCGAGTGTTGTCGTTTTTGCTGATGTGCTGTTACAGAGAAGATGTTTTTTTTTAAGACCAATTTGTTCATCTCTTTGGAGGAGAAATCGGGGAGCGTACTCTTCAAGCAAAATAAAGAACAAAAGACAAATCCGAAATTGGACGGAGGTCGATAGTGGGCAATCCTCGAAAGGCACTTATAATTGGAGACGCAACACGATTGATGATTGGCCTCGTCGAGGTCCAGGAGATGAACATAACGACAAGCCACATTGCTAGCAATGAAGTACACTGACAGCAGCAGAATTATTGTGGAATTCACATACGAGGGGACAACTCCAAAGAATATCCTGGTGAGGGTCACCGGCAGCGTGGCCCTTCTTTGTTATCCATTGTCAATAAAAAAAGAGTATCGTTATATAAATAGAAAGAACTATTTTACTCAGAATCAAAAATTTGGGATGAGCAGAGTCACCAGTACTGTTTATTTTTTCTTTTCTTTTTTTAGGTGGGGTCAAAATTTGGACGGTATTATTTTGTGTAAAAATAAAAGGATCCGGAGGTGAAAATGAAAATGAGCATGGGGTAAGTAACATAGTGTATTGTATGCCCGTTTGTCTCTTCCATATTCTTGAAATGACATGGTTATCGAGCATGATTATATATAGTATAGGATATTATTATAGAATCGGATTCAAATTTTACTAAAGAAAGAAAATCTCTGCTTCATATATGATTCTTATTTGGGAAATCATGGCATGTAACGATTCTAACAAACAACACACGCCTAGAGGAATCATAAAATTTCATTTGATTAATAGCTATAAAAAAAAAACATGGAAATCTTATGCTATCGACGCTGGTGGGTTAAAGTTTCGGCAGGCAACTTCCCCCCGCCTCCTGTTGTCTTTGTTTCTTCTTGTGCCATTGATACTGGTGGGTTGGGTTGAGTCTGGTATGACAGTTTTGACGTGGGATGTTGCATCATCAACCCTAAGTGGCAGGAGGGGTGGTGATCTTCCTCCGTGCAGTTGACGACAAAACAAATGGACTATTAGAATATTTGGCTTCACCACCAGAAGAGAGACTAAAGTAGAACAAGCAAGTGGGTGGCAGAGAGCAGTATTAGCAACGGCAGAAAGAGGACAAAGAAGGAGTCATCGGAACGACAAAAGCCGGAAGCAAAGCTATAGAGAGGGAAGAAGAAAGGATCATTAGGAAGCGAAAGATGCGGTCGCCGCAGGCAGCATGAAAGGCCGGTTGATGAGCAACTGGTGAAAGGGACGAGTCGCTACAGGGAAGAGGAGAGAGAGGGAGAGATGGTGACGGGTGAGTGTGGAATGGAGAATTGGGCTTCCGCTTGGTAGTTCACTGCAATCAAGCTGACGAGAACCGGAATGATAAAGGCAAGAAAGGCATGGTATTCGTTCATTGATTATAACGGGCAGGAGGCATTTTTGGATTTGTACATATTTGGCGAAAGAGGAGGAGGGGTAGGAGGTGGTGCAAAACCGGAACTTCATTGTATCGAGAATGCGTAAAAATATTTGTGGTTTACATGACATTATTAATGGCTCAATAAAATTTAAATGCTAAAATATATAATGGTTATGAAAAGACACTACTCTTTGAAAAAATGACATTATTTATGGAAGTGTATGATTTATAAATAAGAAATACTGTGATGGAAGTCAACTATTGAAAAAGGTACTTATAAATGTATATAATTTAAATGTCTGGTCCTCTCACCACCCGTACGAAACGAAAAAAGTATTCTATTCTCCATCAAATAAATACATTAACGTTAAAGTGGGTTAAGAAATAGTAATTATATATATTTTTCATTTCTTCCGTTTCTACCACAATCATTACTTTTAAGGTTATTGCGTTACGGAAAGATAGGTCTTTATCTTTCTTATTGTGAAAATAATGAAGATTCAATCTCCTTTTAATGATGAATTTTTACAATAACAAATTACATCTGTCTATCGTCAACAAGAGGATCTTGATAGGGCTGGAGTGAAGCGGAAATGGGTCACCTACCACAAAGACTGGTGACATGATGGATACCACAGCCGTATGATTTGAATTGGGATCAAACGGCTATGGTTTTTTCAAAAACAAAAAACAAAAAATATCCCCTCTATTAACGGGAGCTGTTTGATTTGGAATCGGACAGCCACCAAGATTGGAACTATCATGTCACCTGTCATAAAGGCAGGTGATCCGGATCAGCTGAGGATTCTGGTTTTCTTCTGATGACAACTTTACTGCTTGCATCTTTTGCTGCATGATTAATGCGGATTTGTCTTTCACACTGCACTTTCCCACCATCTTCCAAGGACCCAAATCCATCAGCTTCCAAGGACCCCAAAAGTCGATAAAAGCTCCGTCCTCACCCCTCCTCCCTTTATTCCTGCCATGAGATTATAAACTAAGTACATAAGCCGATGACTCATTATCCATTCGAGCCTATCTCTGATTATTCTAATTTTTATAGTCCCTTTACTTGGTGAAAAATTCGATATTTCCAAAATATAACAATAAATCACACTTTCAAGTAGATGACAATATCATTTAGTATTTAGTCAAAGAATGAAAATAAGTTAGAAATTATTTTTCACTGGTTGGAAATCAAAAAAACTCAATCGCGTTATACTAGAATGATGAGCTATGCGCGTGATATGTGAGCTACACATGTTGTATCATCATTTATTTTCAATAATGTTTTATCGAAGAGGTGAGATGTGCTTGCGAATGTTAAAGCTTGAACACAGGAAACTTTCACGAAGGGAAGGAGAGATAGATAGAGAGAGAGAGATAGATGGTGACGGCTGAGTGTGGAATGGAGAATTGGGCTTTCCCTTGGTAGTTCACTGCAATCAAGGTGACGAGAACCGGAACGATAAAGGCAGGAAAGGCATGGGAATTCGTTCATTGATCACAACGGGCAGGAGGCATTTTTGGATTTGTACATATTTGGCAAAAGAGGAGGAGGGGTAGGAGGTGGTGCAAAACCGGATCGAACTTCATTGCATCGAGAATGTGTAAAGATATATGTGGTTTACATGACATTATTAATGGCTCAATAATAATTTAAATGCTAAAATATATAATGGTTATGAAAAGACACTACTCTTTGAAAAATTACATTATTTGTGAAAGTGTATGATTTTATAAATAAGAAATGTTGTGATGGAAATCAACTATTGAAAAAGGTACTTATAAATGTATATAACATAAATGTCTGGTCCTCTCTCTACCCGTACGAAACAAAAGAAAAATTCTATTCTCCATCAAATAAATACATTAACTTTAAAGTGGGTTAAGAGATAGTAAATATATATATATATCTCTTTTTTCATTTCTTCCATTTCTACCACAATCATTACTTTTAAGGTTATTGCGTTACAGAAAAATATGTCTTTATCTTTCTTATTGTGAAAATAATGAAGATTCAATATCCTTTTAATGATGATTTTTTACAGTAATAAATTACATCTATCTATCTTTAATAAGAGGATCTCAATAGGGCTGGAGTAAAGCGAAAATGGGTCACCTACCATAAAGACAGGTGACATGATGGACACCATAGATGTCCGATTTCAATTGGGATCAAATGGCTGTGGTTTTTCAAAAATAAAAATAAAAACCTCCCCCTATTAATGGGGGATGTTTGATCTGGAATCGGACGGCTTCTAAGACTAGAACTATCATGTCACTTGTCATAAAGGCAAGTGATCCGGATCAGTTGAGGACTATGGTTTTCTTCTGATGGCACTTGTGCTTTTGCATCTTCTGTTGCATGATTAATGCGGATTTGTCTTTCATACTGCACTTTCCCATCATCTTCCAAGGACCCAAACCCATTAGCTTTCGAGGACCCCAAAAGTCGATAAAAGCTCCGTCCCCACCCCTCCTCCCTTTTATCCTGCCATGAGATTATAATAAATGTACGTAAGCCAATTACTCATTATCCATTCGAGCCGGTCTCTGATTATTCTAATATTTATAGCCCCTTTACTTGGTGAAAAATTCGATATTTTCGAAATATAACAATGAATCACACTTTCAGATAGCTGACGATATCATTCAGTATTTGATCAAAGAATGAAAATAAGATAGAAATTATTTTTCTCTGTTTGAAAATAAAAAAAACTCAATCGGGTTTTCTTAGAATAATGAGCTATGCGCGTGATATGTGAGCTACACATGTTCTATCATCATTTCTTTTCAATAAGGTTTTATCGAATCCGTGTGATGTGCTTGCGAATGGTAAAGCTTGATCACAGGAAACTTTCACGAAGGGGAGGTTACGGATGGGGCTTTTTTTTTATTTGTTTATATGAAAGGCAGTCTTGTACTTTTTTTTGTTTGACCATTCCATGATCTCGACAAAAGAAGGATAAAGTCATTCCACTTGATAGGGTTCAATTAGGTGTGTATGACTATGATCCACTCACGGAGATAGAAAAAAAAATCCAAGCATCGAGCAAACCATAAGGAGCGACTCCACTTGAATCTAATTAGAGCCGGAGCAATCACTTGTTACTCTTTTCTTCCCTATTTCCAATGTCATTAATCTTTTCCATCTATGAAAGATAGGTCCCAAATTTACTACATCCTTTTACATCGACAAACGACCAACAGTGGCAAATCTGGAGAAGTGAAGAGGGGGGGGGGGGGGGGGGGGGGGGAAGGGCAATGGTGGGTTGGAGTGTGACGGACGGTGCCCCATAGGGACGACTATATACATGTCACGCTATTCTCACGGATGATGCTCAACAGACAAGTCGACCAGTTCTCGCTGCTCCGTCTCTCCTTCCTCCTGTTGTCCGCATCTATTCAGCTTCAACGATGCCGATTTTCGTTTGCGATCAATGGAACAACATCGACACCATCGTCAGCTTCATTGTCCCAGTCCTAGTCAACTTCCTTACCATGAAATATCAGGGGACGCCGGATTCCCCATTCGACACCCACCCCATCACCATCTTCCTCGCCATCTTCACTCTGCTTCTCTATTGCTCCTTGGCTCTTCTACTTGATGCTCGTCGACCACCCTTTCATACTGCTTGCAATGCCCATGCCTTTCTCTTCCTTAGGATCCTTTCCTTTCTCTCTATAGCTTTCCTTATGTCTTTGTTGTTCCGAGGCCCCTCCTTCTTTCTCCTCTATTTGCTGTTGTTGATACCGCTATGTGCAGCTCACTTTTGGGATCTTATTCTGAAGCTCAAGCAAGAGATTCCACTTGCATTTGGCCGTTGGTTCCACTATCTAGGAGGGGTGCCTCCGCCAGTACGGTTGCCAGTGTAAATTTCATGTGAGAATTGGAGTACTAGCCAGTGTTCAGACAGTCATTGTCAGGAGTGCAAGAACAAAGAGAGGAAACAGTAGGCAGTGTGGTGTGATAGAGTGGCATATGAAATTCGTTTCCATTGTTGGATTTTCCTTTCTTTCATACTTGTATTTAATGTCTTGTTTATACCTGACGAATGACATCATAAAAAGGGGAAAAAGGGCCCAGTTGAGGTCACTCTCATTAGTTGTTCCTGCGCATTTAATTTTGCCGTGATTCAAAATTATGCTATTCGGGTCCAGATCAGTGAGCATTTTGCTCTGCATCTTGGAATTTTTTGAGTTTATGTTGGTAAACCTGTTTTGTCTTTCTTCGAAGGAATTTGCTTTCATTTTCACTTTTGACCGTTGTGCTGTCTTGATGCATGCTCTAATACTTGAGTTTTTCATTTTTGTTCTCTACGCAACTCATGTTAGATGTTTGTTCTTGGCCTAGAGTTAAAAGGGGAGAGTACAATGAGTAGGAATAATTCAAGAGTGATTTTCATGCGGAGATATGTGAGAATTAGATGTCAAAGTCGGCATGTAGTAGGGGTTAAGTGTCCCCCTATTTCTTTTTGAGCAATAAAGAATTGTGATCATCCATCCATCCCAACTAAATCCAAAAAGACCCCTTCATAATTTTTCTCCCTCTCTCTTTTTGTGCTGCATTCTGCTCTCTGAAATTCTCGTTCTCACTTATGGGTTCTTTTTTAAAAATTTATCCCTCTAAGAAACAATTTTGTGGATTGTTCAATTCATATGCTTTTATCTGAAAGTTGAAAGATCAATCTTCACCCTAGCATTGTTACTGCCTTAATGTGAAGCCAAAAGAGAGGCACTAAGATTTGGAATTTTCCAACAATATGTCAAATTACCAAGTTGTTGTTGTTGTTGTGACTTCAGATACTGGTATAGGCAAAGATGGAAAACTTCCCTGTAGGCTGCCCTCTAATCTCAAAATTTGTAAGAGTTTAATTCTCTCGACAATTGACCCCGGGAAAAAAAATGTAGTCATAACAACTAGAATGAGCACGGTTGGACGGTTAGTATTTTAAAAGTAACTTGTTATGAATGAGCATGTTAGGATGTGCTCTTATCCTGATTCTGAAACACTTTTATTTATTGATTAAGGTTATCTATGAAAGGAGAAGAACAGGACAACCTAGCCCCAATTCGTACGGCTTTCCCCGTATCAATAGTTGAAAGTCTGTAGACTTGCCAAACTAGACATGTAATTTTGATTTAAAAGTTTCTAAGTATTGATCTATTTCTTAAGACAGACGTAAAGTGGTTGGAATATGCCAACATAATATGCTAACATGGCGGTGCTCGATTTGCTTCTATGCCCTACTTTAGCCCCAACTTATCAATTTAGGAAAAAATGGAAAACAAGCTCAAACCCACTCTCTTAGTATCGACACAAACACACACACACACTCTCTCTCTCTCGCTTCCATGGTCTCAGCCATCTTCCCTCCTCTGTTTTTTCTTTTGCTGTTTGAGCTTGCATTCAATGGCCATCTTCACTGAAATCTATTGTGTTATTCTCGATTTCATATTCAAGTCTCACGAAACAAAAGCGATTTAAATTAATCCAAGGTTTCTATTATGATTTGAACATACGATGAACACTTCAACCAACAGATTTAAGTAACTCTATCAAGTATGCTTCACAACTTCATGGAGACATTTCTGACAAATAGCCTGCGAGCAACGAGATTATTAGATCTAGTCATGAAATCAAAATGGTTTTCCAACTAAAATAGGTATTTGGAACAACAATGTCAGCACCAATCATCAGCTAACAACTCAGATTTTCGGTGATTTTACACATGGGTTTCGTAGACGAAATTGGTCTCACACTTCTACAGAACATGGCAGGAAATAGAGGAATATAATTACCGTTGTCGAGGTTGTGCTTACTAGTCGAGCTACATGGGGGGATCTGAAAAGTGTTGCCGGTGAGAGTAAGCATTGGCAATGGAGCTTCAAATGCGAACGAGCTACTTTGAAATTTCGCGGCGGGAGAATAGTGGCAAAACAGAGCATTCCCTGTGTTCTCCCATAATCGGCGTGGGCAGAGAAGAAAGCTGACCATGGATTTCGAGATGATTCACAAGCCTCAGTGGTTGATTACCACTTCATGAGCCACAGACAAGCTAGGCTTGCGGCCATGGACGAGACCAGAGCGACGACAAAAGGGAGTGAGCAACAATGGAGCCAACCGCGAGATCTGTGGACAGAGCTAGGGTTGTGGCCAGATCTGGACGAGCGACGACGGAGCCGACCATGAGTGACGATGGAAATGTAGTGTGGGTCAACCGCAAGCGATGGGTGGAGATGGTGGTCGGCCAGGAGAGGGAAGAAGAGAACAATCCGATCTTTAATTTTTTAATTCCACCTTAGCAAAATTGAAAATGTAAACCACATTGTTTGGGACTATTAATACATGTCCGTGAGCTGCGTGATTGGAACAAATTGATAAAAGAAAAAATTGTAACATCGAAATTTTGACGACTTAAATCAGAGTTGGCACTCAAATAGTGATTTTTTTTAAATGCCATTTAAATGATCCGAAAACACTTTTAATATTAAAGTGGATGCAAAATGAAACTTTCAGTACTTCTAAAATTCTTTGTCTATAAAATATATATTTAGCAAATGTGCTCAAACTTTTAGGACATATAAAAATCATTGCCGCTTGAACATACATCCATTCAAGCTCCAACTACTTTTATTTGTCCAACATAAATTCTATACCAAAAATAATTTGTCATTATCAATCGGGATTCATGTCGTGCAAGTTCATAAACCTCTCCCACCAACCAACTCCATTTGAAATGATGAGTGGATTTATGCTATGTTCATTTCACGGAAAATATAGCATTTATGGATATTATTTTTCAGGAAAATGATAATATTTTCCGGTGTTCACTTGAAACGTGGAACGGGAAATATTTTTTTCTACTTGGTAGAGAAAAATATTTTCCCGACTTTACCACTTGGGCATGAATCATTTTGTCAACCCATAAATCTATCAAAGTTATATTAGTGAGACATGAGAAAGGGAGAGGATTCACAACTTTAGATCCAACAAATAACATCCAATCACTTTAGAAAAAAGAGCAAGCATTCTTTAAGTTGAAATGTAGAGTCCACATTGAGATCACTAAAAATAAAATAGCTAATAAACATAGATGTGCTCTTCTTCTTTGTACTCGCAACTTACACGGAATTACTGACTACAACCTCTTTCTACCTATAAATAAGTAGAATTGTTCACTTACCCTCACACCTCTTTTTGAATTTCTCCAAAGCAACACCACACGCTCATAAAGGAGCAAAAACAAAGAAGCTCAATAAAATGTATCACTATTCTTTGCTTAGAAATTTATCAATCCACACTTTTTGAAACTTTGCATTCTTCACCATGAATGCTTTTCCAATTTTTTCATTGTCAACTAAATAGTCAAAAATCGATGCAAGTGTAACTTTATCATATCCATCCACTTTCATCACCACGTTGTAGAGTTGAGAGTAATTGACACTGCTTTGACCCAACAACTTTATTGCTGATGCCATCTCTTCAATTTGATTTGAAAGTGTGGCATACTTATCATCATTGCCGGAATGTCTTCTTCTTTTATGAGATCTGTTCTCCGAAGGCACAATAGATGAAGATGTTTTTTATCCCTTCATCAACTCATCCAAGTCATCTCGTAAATAAAGGGGTGAGGAGTCAACTTCCGTTTCATCAATATCTCCGAGCTGCTTAGCAAAGCTTCCAGTGGCCATATCTTTCCCAACCACCAAAGCAATCTTATCATATATATATCAATCATCTTATTTAGATACTTTACATGAGAAGGATGGACCTATCAATGTATATTATCCATATAAAGACAAAATAAATAATTTAATTTGTCATGATATGCACAATATTGATTTAGCAATGAAAATGAAAAAAAATGCTTGGGAAGCAACAAGAGTAACAAACTAACGCCAAGAAACAAAGCCAAATCAATCATAATCTTACAATTACAAGAGCATGTTCCATAAAAGTTGATGAGAACAATTACCATCACATTTCATCAAATTCCTTTTTCCAAGCTATGACCATCTTCAGCTTGTCATCCAAATTGAATCCACTCTTACCATGTACAATTTGAATCGTCTTCCAGTTGTTTCTCCCTGTCTTCAAATGGTTCTCAACGTGGTTAGGCTCACAGCCAAAGCCAAACCTCTCATTAATTGCACCAACAACTCAAGCAATTGAAGAGGGTTTGAATGCACTTGAAGGCTTGTTTCCTTTACTAGCTTTATTAGCAAGAATTTCAAGTAGAACACAATCCATAGGCTTAAACCATCTAAAATGCTTTACCTTCTCATCATTTGCCTTACTTTTACCCATCATAATACCTATATGACAACTTTAAACAACAAAATAAGAAAGAAATTATGGTGAAAAGGGACAATGTAGTAAATACTCAAAGACGATTAACATTAAAGGAATGAAAACTACATGTTCGAAATGAAACACTAAAAAAAAAGAAAAACTATTGATTTTTACTAGTATCTTGATAATTGATCCACATTTCATGCGCAATTCTATCCCTTTTTGATGCTCATATCCTATTATCCTCCTTTTTTTTTGTCTTTGAGAGAGTTGGATTCTTGGATTTTCTCTTTGAGATTCCATTTGTGTATTCATCTCCTCCATGATAGAGTCATTAGGATCAAATCCCATTATAAAATTGTGAATGATACAACAAGCGAGGACAACATCGACTTGTGTTCCAAATGACCAAAAATGTTCAAAATCCAATACTAAAAAATGCTTCTGTAGGACTCTAAACGTTCTTTTGACAATTGTTCTCAAAGATGAATGGCTTATTGAATAGTTCATTCTCATTTTTAAGCGGGTGATCACTGAACTCCTTCAAATGGTATCTAACACCACGATAGGGAGAGATGATGCCATTTGGATTCCATAACCAGCATCGTCAAGATAATATTTTCTTACAAGTTATAAATAAGTTTATCACTAAGATACAGAGTTCAATTCAAACATTATATATAAATTTCACTTTCTCATCACTAGGTATGTTCAATTCATCTGGCTTTGAAAGTGCATCAGATAAAATACGTGAATAATGTGTAGTACCCTCCCAACTAGCTAATACATAAGAAAACCTCAAGTCAAATGTAGCAACAACTAATACATTTTGTGTTGTTCCATCCTTCCGACCATGAAATCTTCCTTGAATTTTAAGAGGAACTTATGCATGTACATGAGTTTCATCTATTGCTCCAACACAATCCTAAAATAATAAACATAATTACCAATCAAATACTAATGAAACTGCTTAAGTAATGTAAAACGATTGTTTTTTTTTTCCTTCCAAATTTCATACCTTAAAATATGGATAAAACCTTTGACTGTTCTTTATCTTGGGAGGAGTGGAATTGCTCAGTTCTTTCGCCACATGTTTGTATAATTTCAAAATCGCTTGCAAGATGATTTTGAAATATTTGTGTATGGTATCTATTGATCTATGAAATATTCCCCCAATGACTCTAAACTTGACATTATGTCCAATGATATGGAAAAATACCATAACTTGCTCCCTTATAGAAACATTTATTGTGGAACGCAATATTACTTGCACTGAGTACCTTACGAAGCTCTAAAAAAGTATGTGACGTCATCCGTATTTGACTTACACAATGGATATCGACACATATATAACACATGATTCATATACAGCTCACTTTCGTAACCTCGATTTACATGAGGCTTTCTTGATATGTGATTCTCAAAATTATTGTGATCATCCATAACTAATGTGATGACCGTCATAATTGCTGCTGCCACACCCGTTACCGTCACTTGGGTTTTGTTATCATCCATTTCTATTGGAACACATTGATCATCAAACCCAAAATATAGTTGAAATACTAGAAGTCGATACCAAAAAAGCCAAAAGTGCATGGGAGAATAAATGTATGTATGCAATGAGAATGTAAATGCTCATTCAACCATTTAATCATATTTCTATGTGAAAAAATTAAATAGGTACTTGTTATATTATATGCTCAATCAATCCTATGTGCAAATATATTTTTTCTTCGCTTTTCTCTCTTTTGCGAGTTTCAATGCCTTTCTTTTTCTCCTAAGTCTCCTTCACATCGAACAATTCTTACTGATCAAGCATCCAATAGCTGCATCTTTGAAAGTTCTCATTTTCTTGACCATGCGCGTAGTGACAGTGCAGTGCGTTTACACTTCCAACCTAGAATTGCTCAAAAAGATTTATCCATCAGACAATGATTAACAGGATTATAAAATGCCAAACATTGTAACTTAATGAAAAATCACTATGCAATCAAAACCTCTGATGCTATATGTGAATATTCTCTGAAACCAAAAGAAAATCAGGGAGAAAGTATAGAAATAAGGAGTTGACGAGGCAAAATCACAGTAACAAAACAAGAAAGAAGAAAAATCCTTTGGCAGAACTTCTCATGTGCCTCATTCACCGTCTTTCCATCCCTCTTCTTCCTCCAGTTAATTACAATCGTTTCCAGCACGTTAGTTAAGGATCTCCTCTAGGACCTGTTCTTATAACTAATTCTTTATTATTTATGATTACATCGATAGTCGGTTCTTACACATCAACGTCACCCCCCCCCTCTCTAGATTTTCCTTATAATAGTCATTTGATTACTCTTTAGAGATATATCAATCATAAAATATACCACTAAAAAGAATCTATTTATATATTTTTTTATTATTACTGTTAACCATAGTCGGTCATCCGTCATTACTATATATTTTAATGAGTAATAGCGGATCACCGGTTCGCTATAACTCATCAAATAGTGGATCAATGATCCACTAAAAAGCGCATCTAATAGGATAAAGTAGCATAGCAAAGACGAAGGAGCCAGGTATATTTTAATAACTAGTAGTGGATGACCTTCTCCTATTGCTAATAGCAAAGCAAAGAGCGAAGTATTGTACTAAACAATGACGGGCATGACCGGAAAGCAACAGCTAAGCAACCACAAGGTATTTAATAGTAAACAATGGCGGGCATGACGGAAAATAAGCAACCTATCCGAGGTGTCTATATATACGCGCGTCATTCTGTTCTTCTCACAACTGCAGCTTTTGCAGCTCTGTCTCTCCTTCCGGTTTCCCACGTCTATACAGAATCACGGATGCCGATTTTCGTGCGTGATCGATGGAACAACATCACGTCTTCGTCACCTTCATCGTTCCAGTTCTGGTCGACTTCCTTACCATGAAATATCAAAAGACACCCGATTCTCCGTTTGACACCCACCCCATCACCATCTTCCTCACCATCTTCACCCTCCTTCTCTATTGCATCTTGTCCCTTCCGCTTGTTGCTCGTCTACCAGCCTTTCGTACCACTTGCAGTGCCCGCACCTTTCTCTTCATCAGGGTCCTTTCCTTTCTCTCTATAGCTTTCCTCACGTCATTGTTGTTCCGAGGCCTCTCCTACTTTCTCCTCTATTTGCCGTTATTGATAGCGCTCTTTGCTGCTCACTTTTGGAGTCTTATTCAGAAGCACAAACAAAGGATACTAATAGCTGCATTTGTCCATTGGTTCGTCCATCGGGGAGAAGTGCCAATACGGTTGTCAATATAAATTTCATGTGAGAATTGTAGTACTAGCTGTTGTTCAACCAGTCACTGTTAGTGGTACAAGAAGAAATGAAGGAAACAGTAGGCAGTGTAATGTGATAGACAGGTGTAGGACGCTTGTCTGCTCAAATGGAATATATTTTCTAGTATTTAAGTTGTCCCATGATCATAGCTTCATTGAGGGACTTGAATAGACAAGTTGTCTAAGGGGTCTACTATAACCCCAAGTGTTCTCCGCGACTTTGGTACTATTAACTTGGTCTGTGTTTCGAGACTTTTGAAATTGAGGGGCATATGATATTCTGCAATTTGACCCTTTGTATTTGTTATTTCCCGCAATTGATTTAAGGCTTTTGTTATCCAGGCCTTTGGGTTTTATATTTTCAAAATTTCATATCCTCATTCAATTTGTACGTGGAGAATCTCGAACTTTAGGTCAGATATATGAATGGTAATTTTGAAATTTGAAATTGAATTTCTTTTGTTCCTTGAATACATAATTAGTTGGGGGCGTTCTATTTTTATTTTTATTTTATACGATAACATGATTCATTCACGAAATTTATGTGGCCTATTGCTACCTAAACCGAGAGAATTTCAAGCATGAAAGTTCTGGTCTTATGTTGAGACCAAATGAACATACTATGAATTGGGATTACACCTAAAGTGGAGATTTGCTATGATACAAAAAAAAATGTTTAGGGTAGAATTGAAATTGAGATTGGAGCTAAAGTTCGAGCTATTTTCAAAGTACTAGACCTCATAAATCATAACCAAGTGTGTTTTCTTTTTCTTGAATAAAAATGAGGAAATGATAGTTCCAAGTGATTTATTGTTATAAGATGTCGAAGATGACTTTCTATCTCTTGAGGGTGAGTCGGTGCTGCAATTCTTAATTCAATTTCCATGCCTGGAGCCATGCATGAGAAGCGTATTCATGGAGGAGGTCAACTTTCTACATTTACTTTCTAATCTATCAGGAATTTAACGTAACTCATGCTTTTGGAATTCTGTTTAAGGCGAAACGTTCATAATTTCCGAAAATGCGGAATTCTCCATGCGTAGAATCGGATTCAGAATCAATTCTCGAGCTTGGTTAGTCCGGAGCGGCGCTTATTGATTCGGCAAAATTTCAGCGCCATACTCTGCCACTGTCACCAGCATTTGGTTGACATTACCAATCTGCGCAGATCCAGAACCCAGATTCCGGGCGGTCGATGACGTTGGAGAGCCGTCTCAGGATGAATGAATGAGACAGCGAAGCAGTTCGGACGTCCTGGAACGCCCTGATAGAGGAGCAACGGCAATGCAAGACAGCGTGAACAAGAAAGCGATGCCGGTGTAGCTGCTGAATTTGTTGGGGAAGACTAAGCTCGAGGTGAAGAGCCAGGGGAGGTTGAAGAAGGGAAGTCGATGCGCTGCCGGCCAAGATGGGATCAAACCATAAGCAGATCAGTCTCTCAACCGGCCCCGATTGACGACCACAAGGCCCTGCCTACTCGCAAGTTCTCGTTTTGAAAAATGGAGTGATGCTTATCTCGACATAGCCCGAGTTGCATTGATGCAGAGAATAGTTAGGGAATGCAAAGTGGTCTCTCTTCACTCACTGAATGATTCGCTCACTTCCTAGAACCCCTTAAGTTCAGTGGATAGGCAACGGATGCTTTTGCTGGTTTTGCACCTTGGAAAATACTCCGATGCTAACGTGATCAATCCATGCACAAGCTGTTCGTCTAGTTGCTAGAACTCTCTTCCACAAAGTAACCTTGGAGGCTTGCAAAATACGAAAATATTTTCTCCAAATGTCACGAGTTCTTGTCCTAATAAGATGATCAGAGGGTTCGTGATTGGAGTCTCTCGACAGGATATTATTCCTGATCAGATTCTTGGTCAAGGGATTTTAGCATTGTGCATATTGTTAATTACTGCTCAGGATATGGTTAGCTGAAGTTGCGGATCTCTGTCGATACACAGCAACAGAGAAGACTTTGATGCAGAGGAATTGGAATGTGTGAAACCCGCGATTTTTCTGTGCGTTATTCAGATCATGTCACAGGAACATGTTTATGAAAGGTTATGCCAAAGAAGCAAACCCCTCCAAGCGAAATTTATGCTTGAGAGAATGCTTAAAATCTATAAGAAACATCACGGAATTACAGGTAGCCTATATGTTAAGCTGACATTCAACTTCAGGACCTTCTTGAGCAGTAAGCCTAAGACAGTCGGTGATCCAGACAGCGTGTCAGAATTTGGTCACGCAGGAACGAGACAACTATCGTTGTAAAGCACGAAAAGGTCATGGAACCTCAGGTTGTAGCTTGAATCGACCTGTCTAAGATTCTAATCTGTGAGGTCGAGAGCTAATAAAATGAAGTAAGATTCTAATATGTTGATTGTGGTTTTATATTTTGAATTTGAGATGAAAATCCTGTATCACCTCGTTATTTCGATCTTCTTTTTATTTGGGTCTAAAGGAGTGTTTAGTTTTGATTAATTTAATTTTTATGCATCAATCGAATACAAATTGCAAAAGTTAATACTTACAAATGTGCATTCTTGATGTCAAATCAGCGTGTAAGCTTCCAATTTATTCTCATATAATGAATCAGTACCGGGCTGTTATTTATTTTCTAATATATCCATTGGGTAAAATCCACTATGACAACAAGGGCGTTTAAGGAGTCGTTCTGTACCGGGTCAAGATCCCTCATGCACGCCCATCGATTGCAGAAGTACAGCTCTGACGCATGCGACCTCGTGCTATTGTTGTTGAGCTCCATCCTGTGAGCTTTGATGATCCAGTAATCAAAGACGAGCAAAACAGCTAAAATTGTAGAGATGAAGAAGAAGATACACAGAGGATGCTGAATAACATCGCTTCCATTGATTTGATGATTACAAGCTCTCCTCTTTCTCTGTTGCTCTACTCTCTATTCTTTTTCATTGCTTTCTACTGAGTAGTTCTCATGCTTTCTTTTATATTCAATCTCTTCAGTGGTATGAAGAGAGGTACAAAAATATCAGACTAACAGAAAACTAACTATAGAGCTAACTAGATCAACAACAGCTTTAGTTAATAAACTATAGTTAGTTCAGTCTTCCTCAAGCTTGCTTTATACGCAACTCTGTATCCTCTGTTCTTGACTGCAATTCCTCTTCATTGTGCTTCAACACTTCAAATCGATTATTGAAAGCCACGTCATTTCTACAAGTGACATTGGCCTTCATCATGCTGGTAATCCCAACATCCCCCCTCAAACTGGGTACGGGTAGCGATGCCAAACCCAGTTTGGTGCGCAAATTGTAATAACTGGATCGAGGAAGAAACTTGGTGAAAATATCTGCAAGCTGTAGGTAACTGGGAGTGTACTGAACACGAAGAGATCCCAGAGAGACCTTCTCCCGAACAAAATGATAGTTGAGTTCAACATGTTTCGTTCAGGCATGGAAAACAGGATTTAAAGTGAGAGCCAGAGCAAAACACGCTTGAGATTTTGATAATCCCCAACTGTAGGTGCTTGCATTTTTTGACACAGTAGATTCGTGGCAAAAGCAATATCGGGGTGAGTGATGGTAAGATATTGCAAGCCACTTACTAAACTTCTATATTCAAAAGGATTTGACCAAGACACATCATCACTAGGAGAGGAAAAAATCTTCAGTGATAAAGGTGTGGCAATAGGTTTACAATCCTTCATACCTGCATGATCTAGTAAATCAAGTGCATATTTGGTCTAAGAAAGGAATAACTTGGCAGGTGTATAATGAGCCTCAATCCCCAAAAAATAGTGAAGAGTACCCATATCTTTCATATGAAATTGATAGCTGGGAGATTGAATCAGTGAAGTAAGCAATGAAGAGGAACTCCCAGTAAGGATGATATCATCAACATATAACAGCAGAAGGATTGTATCATGACTAGAATGCATGATGAACAAAGAAGGATCCGTGGAACTACAAAAGAACCCTAGCTCTAGAAGATAGTTACTGAATTTCTCAAACCAGGCTATTGGGGCTTGACGTAGACCATATAAAGACTTGTGTAGAAGACAAACATGATCAAGTTGTTGTATAAATCCTAGAGGTTGCTCCATGTACACGGTTTCAGACAATATACCATGTAAAAAGGCATTTTTAATATCTAATTGATGTATTTTCCAGTGTTTCATCATGGCCACAGAAAGAACAATGTGGATTGTTGCTTGTTTTACCACAGGACTAAACGTCTCAAAGAAGTCTATGCCCTTCTCCTGATGAAAGCCTTTAGCAACCAAGCATGTCTTAAATTTATCAAGAGATCCAGTAGCTATGAGTTTAGTTTTAAAAACCCATTTGCACCCTATGACTTTCATCTGAGCAGTGCGAGGGACTAAAGACCAGGTCTTATTGGCAGATAAGGCATCCATTTCTTCTTTCATAGCCTTAGACCACCCTTCATGTGCAAGAGCAGATTTAATAGACTTAGGTTCAAAAGGGACATGATACTCAGTGAGACAAGCATATTTAGGATTGGGTTTGACAATGCCTGATTTAAGTTTGGTATGCATAGAATGATGAGAAGTAGTATTTTGTTGTAAAGAAGAAGGGGACAAACTGGAGGTAGGAGATACCGAAGAAGAAGGAAGTACTTGCAAGTGATCCTGTGTAGAAGAAAGCTGAGGTATAGAAAAAGGGGAAAGAGTAGTCGAGGGCTGAGAGGAAGCAATAGTTTGATTAGTGGAGGAACTAACAATGTGATGACTTGGTTGACCATCGATATCATATAAGAAACCAGAATGATCATGAAGATTATAAAGTAACTCAGGTGGTCTAGAAGGCTCAAGAAGTTGCACTTCTGCTAACCATTTCTTGTATAAAGTTGTAGGAGAAGGATAAACAGCACTTAACCTATGAGTAAAAGGAAAAGATCTGTTGATGAATCAAGGCTTGCACCAGTTTATTTTTCTGTTGAAGTCATGTCCTATATTTTGAAGATAGTGGCTGTTTCAAGTCTATCTTTAGAGAGGTTGTTTAGTCCTATTTTATAGGAGTGTTAGTTTCAGAATTGTTAGTGGACAACGTGTACTTATGGTCAAGGCTTTAGGTTTGTATTTAAGAAGAAGTTTCATTTTTTTTAATAGATGAATGCAGTTTCCCTTCCATTATTCTGTTCTTGCTTCAAACTCTATTTTTTGCTGCTGTAAATTGTTCTTCTGTTCACAAATTCAGCAAAGAAACAACATTTGGTATTGTAGCTCTCTTGATCTTAAGGGGCTGTGAGTGACTTGTGAGACTGAGTGAGAGTGTGCTACCATTCATAAAAGCTTCAAGGCCAAATGGAGGCAGGTTCAAGTGGTTTTTCAGCAATGGCTGCACTAGTGTTTGACGGAGAAAATTATCAAGCCTGGGCAGTTAGAATGCAAGCTTATCTAGAGGGCTGTGATTTTTGGGAAGCTGTGGAATAAGACTATGGAGTTCATCCCCTTCTTGACAATCCAACCATCAACCAAATCAAGTTTCACAAGGAAAAGATAACAAGGAAGGCAAAGGCAAAGTCATGTTTATATGCTGCTGTCTCACCCGCCATTTTCAGCAGAATTATGGCTTGTGAATAAGCAAAAGCCATCTGGGATTTCCTCAAGGTTGAATATTAAGGAGATGAGAGGATCATAAGCATGAAAGCACTGAATCTGACCACGAAGTTCAAAAGGCTGAAGATGAAGGAGTCTGAGACAATCAAAGAATATTCGGATAAGCTGGTAAGTATTGCGAATCAGGCAAAGATCTTAGGCACTAATCTTTCTGACAATAGATTGTTGCAGAAGATTCTTGTCACCTTGTTAGAGAGATTTGAGGCAACCATTGCTTCTTTAGACAATACCAAGGATCTTTCTCAGATCAAGTTGGCTGAATTGCTTAGTGCTTTGCAAGCACAAGAGTAGAGGAGATTGATGAGGCATGAGGAAAATACAGAAGGAGCTTTGCAGGCCAAAGAATGGAAAGGCAAGAACTGGAAAGGGAAGAAAGAGAATGGCAGCAGTGGTTCAGAAACTGTTGTGGGAGAGAGTAGTGCAGGCAATTCTAAGAACTCTTGGGGAAAGTATCCTCGTGTAAGCACTGTGGAAAGAGAAACCATCCACAATTTCGGTGTTGGAAGAGGCCGGACGTAAGATGCAGAAAGTGGCAAAAGCAAGGACACATTGAATAATTCTGCAAAGAGAGGAGAAATCAGCAACATGGTGAGGTACGAGTTGCTGTCCAGCAAGAGGTAGATCAATTATTTGCTGCATCATCTTTTTCCTCTAGTACTCCATGTGATAATTGGCTAGTTGATAGTGGCTGTACAAATCACATGATTAGTGATAAAAAGCTATTTTCATAGATCTTGACAAGTCATTGAAGTCAAGAGTAAGGATTGGAATTAGGGAGTACTTAGAAGTGAAAGGTAAATGGTCTGTAGCAATAGAGAGTTGTGTTGGAACTAAGTTGATTTCTGATGTGATGTATGTACTTGAGATTGATCATAATTTGCTGAGTGTTGGGCAGTTGGTAGAGAAGGGATTTAAGATGATATTTGAAAAGGAGAAGTGTTTGATCTTTGACTCTAATGGTCAATAGTTGTTCAAGATAAAGATGCAACATAAGAGTTTTTCTTTGAATCCTCTTAAGAAGGAACAGGTGGCATTTAAGTGCCAGGCAAGAGATCGTTGTCCGAAGTCAGAGTCAGAGTCAGAAGATTGATAGATGTTTTAACATCTGCCAAATGTTACAAGATCTGAGATGTTACAATATCTGCTAGACGTTACAAGATCTGAGATGTTACAACATCTGCCAGACGTTACAACATCTAAGACGTTATAAAGTCTGAATGCAAAATCTGAAGACTGCCAAACTCTGAAGGAGCAAGTTGTATTCATGTGTCAAACTAGTGACTCAGAAATATGGCACAAAAGATTAGAGTACTTTAATCAGAAAGGCTTGTTGTTCATGCAAACGAATGAAATGGCAATTGGGTTATCAAACCTAGAGGAGCATATCGTAAGGGGTAAGGCTTGTTTACTGGGCAAATAGACTAGACTTCCTTTCAAGAATTCAACTTGGAGAGCTACAAAGAAATTGCAGCTGATTCATACAGACCTATGTGTTCCACAAGTGACACCTTCATTAAATGGAAGCAGGTATTTCATTATTTTCATTTATGATTATACCAGAATGTGCTAGATTTATTTCATAAAGCAAAAGTCAGAAGTTGCTGAGATTTTTCTGAAGTTTAGAAGATGGGTTGAGAACCAAAGTGGCTGCAAAATTTAGGTCATCAGATTTGACAATGGATTAGAATATACTTCATAGAGGTTTAACTCTTTCTGTGAAGATGTTGGAATTGAGCATCAACTTACTATTCCTTACTCTCCACAGCAAAATGCAGTAAGTGAGAGAAAGAATAGAACCATTATGGAGATGACTAGGTGTCTACTGCATGAGAAGAATCGGCCAAAAGACTTTTGGGCAGAAGCAGCAAATACATCAGTTTTCTTGCTGAATAGACTACCTACAAGGGTATTGGAGAAGAAGACACCTTTTGAAGCTTGGTTTGATGTCAAGTAAATCCTAAAAAATCTAAAAGTGTTTGGCTAGCTGTTTGTGTTTTTCTCATATCCCACATGTTAGGAGAGACAAGTTGGGAGAGAAAGCTGAACTTGAAATCTTTTTAGGCTACAGCTCGGTGTCAAAAGCCTACAAAATCTATCAACCACAAATAAAGCAAGTGATCATTAGTAGAGATGTTCGGTTTTTGGAAGATGAGGAATGGAATTGGACAAATGAACCAGAAGGTAAGCACAAGGAGATCTCATTAGAACCCGACGAGCTGGTGGATGATGTTCTAGTTAGAGGTACTCGATCTCTAACTGATATATATGAGAAGATGTGCAATGTTGCTGTTTTGGAACCTTCAGGTTATGATGAAGCTAAAGATTATCAAAGGTGGTTAAATGCAATGAAGAAAGAGCTGTCCATGATTGAAAAGAACCATACATGGGAGCTAGTTGACAAGCCTGAAGACAGAAAGGTAATCGGAGTAAAATGGGTTTTCAGAACCAAACTTAATGTCGATGGCTCAGTAAATAAGCACAAGGCTAGGCTGGTTGTGAAGGGATATGCACAGGTGTTGGGAGTGGATTTCTCATAAACTTTCTCTCCTGTGGCAAGGCTAGACCCAATCAGAATGTTACTTGCATTAACAGCTCAACAAGGATGGAGAGTCTATCAATTAGATGTAAAATCTACATTCTTGAATGGAGTGTTATAGGAGGAGATTTATGTTGAGCAACCTCAAGGTTTGCCACACCAGGCCAGGAGGAGAAAGTTTATTTGATGAAAAATGCACTTTATGCGTTAAGGCAAGCTCCATGAGCGTGGTACAGCAAGATGGATGAACACTTGCTGAATTTAGGCTTCGAGAAAAGTTTTAGTGAATCCACTTTATATGTCAAGAAGCTATTATCTGACATAGTTGTGGTGTCTCTTTATTTGGATGATATGCTTGTGACATGAAGTAATGAAGCTCAGATTGATGCATTCAAACATGAGATGATGAAGATGTTTGAGATGACTGATCTAGGTGAAATGTCATTTTTCTGGGGATGGAAGTTAGGCAAACTCAGAATGAAGTTTTCATCTATCAGAAGAAGTACTTGAAGGAGAATCTGAAGAGATTCAACATGGAAGAATGCAAGAGTGTGAGTACTCCAATGACTCACAAAGAAAAGCTTCGAACGAATGATGGAGGAGAACCTGTTGAGGAAAGAACCTATAGAAGCCTGATTGGATGTCTTATGTATCTTACTGCAACTAGGCCAGACATCTTATATTCAGTAAGTGTCTTTTCTCGTTTTTTAAGTTGTGCAAGTGAGTTGCATATGGTAGTTGCAAAAAGAGTGTTAAGGTACTTGAAAGGCACTCTTTCATATGGGATAAAGTTTAGCAAAGTTCAGGAGTTTAAGTTACAAGGCTATTCAGATAGTGATTAGGCAAGATCAATGGATGATATGAAGAGCACCTTAGGTTATTGTTTTACCTTTGGGTCGACATGTTTTTCTTGGTGTTCAAAAAAGCAAGAAATTATGGTTCAATCAACCGCAGAAGCTGAGTTCATTGCAGCTACTGCAGCTATGAATCAAGCATTATGGTTGAAGAAGTTGATGGATGATTTACATTTGCAACAAGAAGAAGAAATAGAATTATTTATGGATAATCAAACTACTCTGGTTATTTCAGTGAATCCAATATTTCATGGAAGAACAAAGCAATTTAAGGTCAAGTATTACTACTTGAGAGAAGTGCAGAAGGCTGGAGAAGTGAAACTGATGTACTGCAGTTCAGAGAATCAAATTGCAGATATATTCACTAAATTGTTTCATGTTGGTCGGTTTGAACTTCTCAAGCAAAGCTGGGAGTGTGAAGCACTTGATCTAGTAGGAGAATGTTGATGAATCAAGGCTTGCACCAGTTTATTTTTTAGTTGAAGTCATGTCCTATATTTTAGGAGATAGTGATTGTTTCAAGTCTATCTTTAGAGAGGTTATTTGATCCTATTTTATAGGAGTGTTAGTTTCAGAATTGTTAGTGGACAACGTGTGTTTATGGTCAAGGCTTTAGGTTTGTATTTAAGAAGAAGTTTCAGTCTTTTTTGAATAGATGAATGTAATTTCCCTTCTATTGTTCTGTTCTTGCTGTAAACTCTATTTTTTGCTGCTGTAAATTGTTCTTATGTTCACAAATTCAACAAAGAAACAACAAGATCCCTCATCAAAAGTGACATGGCAACTGATATAAATCCTTCCATCCGTGAGTACAAGATATCTATAGCCTTTATGCTTATCACTGTAACCAAGAAACACAAGTTAGTGAACGAGGATCAAACTTGTGTTGCATATAAGGCCTAAGACATGGGTAACAAGCACACCCAAATACTCGAAGAAAGTCATAATGTGGCATTCTGGCAAACAATTTACTATAAGGGCTGGTTGATTGTAAGACTGGAGTGGGGAGCAGGTTAATAACATAACTGGCAGTGAGGAAAGCATCAACCCAGTAGATCAAAGGGACCCTTGCATGATAGAGCATTGATAAACAGAGCTCTACAATATGTGTATGTTTTCTCTCAGCAACTCTATTTTGCTCAAGAGTGTACGGATATGACATATGATGTCTTATACCACAACTTTGTAAGTATTCCTAGATTTTTAAACCAGTGAACTCATTTCCTCCATCACTTTGAAAGACTTTTATCTTGTGCTCAAACTGATTTTCCACATAACGTTGAAAGATAAGGAAAACAATATAGAAGTCTCATTTATTCTTCATTGGATAGATCCAACTATAACGTGTGTAGTCATCAACAAAAACAACATATTATCTAAATCCTTGAAAAGACTTCATAGGGGATGGACCCCATATATCACAGTGAACTTTCTCTAAAGAAAAACTAGTCTTGGTTTCAGATAGAGAAAAAGGTAATTTCAAACTCTTGATAGGTTGGCAGCTTGTACATAAAGATAAAGATGACTTGTTCCATTTTATGAGATTCTGATCATGTAGAAGTTGCGGGTCTTTTTACTTGTGTGAGCCAGCCTTTGATGCCACAAGTCTGCAATTTCTTTCCTACGGCTTTGAGTGAAAAAGGCTGTTGTTGCCTGATGTTCCACTTGTAAAGTCCCTGACTCTTCTGTCCAAGCATCACCACAGAATTGTTTTGATTATCCTTTACATAGACATCGTATTTATCAAAAATGAATAAACAAGGATAATCACCTATTAGCTTAGAAACCGAGAGTAAATTCTTCGTTACATTAGGCACCACCAACTCATTATTTAGAGGTAAAGGATCAAGCTTAGTATGAAGTATTGTACTGCCAGTATGTGTTATAGAAAGAAAGGAACCATCACCTATCATAACACTATCATGACCCTTATATGGTCGAGGATTAGAAATGATACTAGGATGTGTTGTAATATGTGCTGTGGCTCCTGTATCAGGATACCACTCACTTCCTTCAGGATCTTCAAGATGAATAGCTGCAAGAGCTATTGGTATCTCCTCAATCTGAAACGAGTTATCAAACTTATACCAGCATCGTAATGCTTCATGTCCTGGCTTCTTACAAATTTGACAAACTATTCTCACATTGCCTCTAAAATTATCATCTTCGACACTTTTACTCTCAATTGAAGGATAAATCTTCACATCTTGATACTTTTGTGAAGAGTTGGTCTAAGGCCTGAAACCTTGTCCTGAGCTAGCAAACTTTTGTTTTTGGAGCATCTGTTCTTCTTTGTTCATATCAAAGGGTCTATAACCTTGACCTCTTCCTTGATAGCCAAAATTATTACCTCTACCATATCCATGACCTCTATTAACATTCCTTCCTCTGCCACCTTCATACATTCGAGAAAAACCTCTTTGACTCGTGAGAGCATAGTCTACAAAATTGAAATCACCAGTTACATCAACCTTTTGGTCACTGCCAACTGACCTCCATCCATAATATACATGTTGAGGAGTTAACTGATTAGAATTATAATTCTGTAATCTGGCTTCAAATCTCTCAAGCTGAGAGATAACCTCATCATACTCTGGTTGAGGTTTTATAAAATATATGGTTGTTCTAAGATTCTTGTATTCAGAACTTAAGCCCTCTAGAACACCAAAGACTTCAGTGATTTCATCAACAGGTTTACCAATGACATTTAGTTGATCACATATAAGCTTGAACTCTCTGAGATAATCAAACGAAGATCTATCTCTTTTGCGACAGGCTTGCAATTTTCCCCTTAGTTCAAACTCCCTAGCCACTGATTTTTGGCTAAACCGATTACATAGTGTTTGCCAAACTTCGAATGAAGTATTCAGCCCAATGATTAACCCTAGAATGTTTTATGAAACCGCTCCACTTATCCAAGAAGAGATTAACTGATCAGTCTTTAACAAATCTGTGTAATATTTACTATGTGTTTCGATTGTTCTACCTTCTACTTCAACACATACAGTCTTTGGCGGAGATATAACCTCGCCATTAACAAAACCAATAAGCTCCTGACTCTTTAGAAATCTACATACTTGAGCCTGCTAGAGAAGGAAGTTGTCCTATGCGAGCTTACTTGTAACAAAATTCCCAATATTAACATGGATAGGGAATGAAAACTTTGGCGATCTGCTATCCATCAAAACTGCGTAGATTCAATGAAATCTCTCAAGGATGGCTCTGATACCATGTGAGCTTTGATGATCCAGTAATCAAAGACGAACAAAACAACTAAAATTGTAGAGATGAAGAAGAAGATTCACAGAGGATGCTGAATAACATCGCTTCCATTGATTTGATGATTACGAACTCTCCTCTTTCTTAGTTGCTCTACTCTCTATCCTTTTTCATTGCTTTCTACTGAGTAGTTCTCACGCTTTCTTTTATATTCAATCTCTTCAGTGGTATGAAGAGAGGTACAAGAATATCATACTAACAGAAAACTAACTATAGAGCTAACTAGATCAACAACAGCTTTAGTTAATAAACTCTAGTTAGTTCAGTCTTCCTCAAGGTTGCTTTATACGCAACTCTGTATCTTCTGTTCTTGACTGCAATTCCTCTTCATTGTGCTTCAACACTTCAAATCGATTATTGAAAGCCACGTCATTTCTACAAGTGACATTGGCCTTCATCATGTTGGTAATCCCAACACATCCACCTCTTTTTGCCTATTCCACAGAGAATATAGAATTCCAATTTTGTCCTCAACCAAAGACAAGTCGCCGATGTTTCTCTCACCAAACGCCCAGTCAATTTTCCCTGCCAAAGACTAAAATCATTGTTTATTCTCCCCTGGAAGGAAAGAACTGTGCTGGCAGCATTCGTTTCGATATCTTTCCGACTTCGACTGATTCCTGTCAGTCCGAGGGGTGGATGGACTGTGGATACAATCGAGCCTGTCTTCTAACGTGGTTAGATAATTGTTGCAACTTGTACACCGCCTTTGCTTGGTACAAAATTTAATATTTTCCAGGGATATTAATGAATCATTTTTCAGAAAAAGATAATAATATCTTTACATGTTTGGTTAAAAATAAAAAATAAATTAGAATTTAGTTTTTATCGTATGAAAACAAAACATTGAACTTGTTTTCCTAGAATGACGCGCAATTCATGGGATGATAAATTGCACATGTTGTATTGTCATATTTTCTTAATCAAGTTTTATCTAGTTTGTGTAATATACTTGAGAATGGTTAAGCTCGATCGCGATACAACTTTGCGAAAAGGAAGTTATAATTAGGAGTTTTTGGTAAGGACATTTTTCTACTCTTGTAAGAACGTTTCCATAACTTTGATTAAAAAAAAGAAAAAAAATCAGATTCCATAATAAACTTTGGGTTTCGATTAGTTGCATGGTCCCGCTCACCCGAGCATTCAGGCCATAAAGCTTTCCTCTCCTTTTTATATTTTATATTTTTTCTTTTTCTATTCAACTTTTCTCTAGATCAGCGGCGGCCCATGTAACCCTTAGTCATGGGAGCATGAGCAAGATAGGCCGAGAGCCCTCACATTTTTGGACAAATCAAAACCAGAATTTTGATATTTCTGTTTTAAGGGCTTATAATATCAAGTCATTCACAATACTTAGTACGTCTCATCTGAAATGTGAGGAGTAAAAATGTACATTTACGAAAGACATCGTTCAATTTCAGTAAATGAAAAAAAAACAAAAACAAAAACAAGGACGCATCTTATGCATCCCTTCACTTAAGATCCATTGAACCTTCAAGGTTCGAAACATATACATCTTCTTCCTTTGGTGTTTGTAGACTTACAATGGATTCACCAACTTTCAATTTTCTAAACAGATATCATTTTTTAGTACATGCAGGGGACAAGGACTTCTATGAAGATTTTTTTACTTGGATGCTGAAGCCTAATATCTCAACTAGGTCTCCAACCTAGGCCCAATGGACCTCAGGCAGCCTATGTCGACTTCGCTTGAGAGCCAACGAATTGGCAGGGGAACAAGGTATCTGGGCATGGCCATGGTGGACCCAAAAGTGGCTGTAGGGGTCTTAGGTCCGCCATCTAGGTACATGAGATGCACGAGATGCATCTTCCATTATGTCCCGAATATTTGAAGCTATATTGGACCTAACAATTTGAGATAAAAAACATTGACCAAATTGTACTTGATCATACTCTTTTGATAGGCATTCATGGTCTTTGAGATTTACAACCTAGCATGAGAATGTAGGGAAGACGTTCATAACACCTATCCTAGCTCATTTAGGCTTCAAGAAAGTATCATATCCTATTATAATATGGGTCCCATGAGGTCAAATCAATTGGCAATGCCTCCAGAGACAGAGAAATTTATCTTATGATTCCATTCAAATTTTGGATAAGGTCATTGCACGTTAATATGATTAGGGTATCTTGTCGTATTATAGACTCTTGTCTTGATCATCTCATGCTAGTTTGGATAGTGAATCCCTCACTATGGTTGTGGAAGTTGCATGCAATAGTCAATAGTAGATGTTATATACACCCCCTCCTCATTCAAAACCATTTGAACACAGATATATGTTTAGGGCAAGATGTGAATTGCAATATGCATGGCGGTGTGCTCGGATGTTTAGCCTTGTCAGACTATTCAAGTTGGCACGGATGTACCTTTTTCTCTATTGGCTGACATACTTCACTCATACAAATGTTACAATGCTAGTTTCTCGAGGTTATGGGCAAACTAGTATAGCTATAAATCCAAGGTTCTCTTAGATTGTACTCGCCAACTAGTATAGCTACACATCCAAGAACTAATTTAGAAAAAATAAAAAATATATAAATCCACGTCGGGAAAAAATAAAAAATAAAATCCTTGTGGGACAATTTGCCGGAAATGACACTTACATGATCGATTTTACTCCTTGATGTGGCACTTAATAAAGCGGAAAAAAAAAGTTATAATGTTGAAGTGAGCGCCGTACGAAAGTTATGACATTTTTACTATTTTTATTCTCATTTAAAATTATATATTTGGTTGCTTGAAATTTGACATATGAGTTAAAATAGGGGTTAACGACCCATTTCGATATCTATAGTTAATAGTGGCTCAAATTAGCCCGGAAATCTTCCAAAATAATGGATATGGGGAATGACCAAGAATGGGTTAAGATTCATAGTGAAATGATTAGGTGGGCAGCAAAGAGTAATATATATAGGAAATGAAAGAGAGATGCACATGCTCAGAGAGTCGCCGGGAAGTATGGTTGGCAGCAGGATTCGTCGACGTAGATTCTGATGTCGAAATTCGTGGGCCTACAATAAGAACCAATCTTGCAGTTGCTTTCTCTAGCTTCGTCCTTGGATTTCTTCGTGTCGTGCGAACCAACAGAATGTTCCCATTAGCAATATTACCGAAGATTTGCAGATAATCAAAACTCCATTCGTTTCATGGAAAATAACTTTTAGAAAAATATTTTCCTAATTTTTTAGCATTCGTTTCACGGAAAATTAAATAGTTAAGGAAAATATTTTCCATCAATGGGAAAAATACCTTCAAAGTGAGGAAAATATTTTCCGTTTCTTTGAAAGTTGAAAACATTTTCGGTCTTTTTTGTTTATTTTTAAGTATCGCGGCCTCTAATGGTGTTCCTCGACCTCCCTCGAGGCCGTCGAGCCGGCGGTCTTTTAACAAACGAATACCAGAAAATATTATAATTTTTCAAGAAAATGATTTTCCAGAAAGTATTTTCCAAAAATGTTATTTTTTCCATGAAACGAAGGAAGCCTAAATTGAAACCGATCAACATCCCATGTGATAAAAAAGAAGAAAGGAACAATCCTGTTGTATTTGGCTACACATATGTTATCTAAACTGGGTTACCGACAATTAATAAGCAATCAATACTTTCCTATGAACTTCTCTCTTGTTCAAAAGACTAATAGTTTAATTTTAAGACCGTGTTGAATATACAAGGCGAGTTCTGTCACGGGTGGTGGAGAGCTTGCGCTCGTTTGCCGTGGCGCCATTACAGAGATGATCTTATTTTAAGGCCAATTTTTGCTCAAATTTTGGAAGGAGAAATCAGGGAGCATGCTCTTTAAGCAAAACAAAGAATAAAACACGAATACGAAATTGAGCGGAGGTCGGAAATGGGCGATCCTAGGAAGGCACTCCAATCGGAGATGCGACGTGGTTGGTGATGGCTTCATCAAGGTCCAGGAGATGAGCAAATCGACGTCAGAACCACCTTGCCAGCAACGAAGTATGTCGACCTTTGCCTTTCTGCTTTCTATACTTCTGTGAGCTGAGCATCTTCTAACATCTCTCCCTGTTTTGTTTTCCACTCATAGAGATCCGAAAAGTCATAGGTTTGAAAAATCGCACGTGCGAGAATTATTTGGGCAAGACAAATGTAAATCCAAGGATCCACTGTTTTATTATAAATGCACCAACTGTCATTGCATACTCGGTGTTAAAATCTATTATGATAACGAGTTTACATTGTCAATAAAAAAGACTATCATTATATAGGAGAACTTTCCTCCCTTTGCTTTTGGTCTATTTCTCTATAATAATAAAAAAACAACTTTTCATTTTTGTCCCAATTCTACATTTTGTTCCATAAAAAACCTCCAACTTTAGGTTATATCTCAATTTTACTTTAAGTGTGCATTTCACGCACTACACACTCAAGCAGCATGTCGAGGGTGTGCGGGTTTCGATTAGAAAGTGTTTGACGGCGTTGTGTTTTAATGAGGATGCTCTACATTGTGATCAATTTATTTCACATGTTTGGTACTCTTAAGAATGTGAAAACACTATGAAACTTTATATAAGTGTATTTTTCAGGGTATATTGGCATTTTCTTCTGTCTCTCTTTGATTTTGAATATACATATTATAGCTCCTATGTATGTATGTGATTAGATACGAAATGTGTAAAGCATAATTAATTGATAACATGTATAAGGTTTCACATGTATCGATGGATGAAGCAATGTAATTGGCATAATGTGACGCCCCGAACATCAATTCATAGATAAAACGAACTTAATTATTTAAATTAAGTTCAAGGACTCGCCACAATAGGATTCATCATACCCTGATCCGTTGGGCACGTGACAAACCCCCGCATGGCCATTATTTTATTTGTCACTTGCGACAATATTATCCCATGACCCATTGTAGACTTTATCATCAAGCGGAAGCAATCCCCATACATTACTTGGTAGTTAAATAGGCAAAGTAAGCAACATGTGACATAAAGATCTACTTCATATATTATTTACATATCAACACAAACCACCATTATCAACATAGCAAGTAACCATCAAATACAACCCCAACAAAAAGCGATGTGATTACAACAAGACGCACCAGAAGAACTTTTAAAAATGAGTGGAATAAGATCGGGGTTGGTTATCCCTAACTCCTCTACCCTAACCTCTCAACAAAAGGAGCGAGGAGACATTCACCGTCATCTCAACGGGCACACCAAAATGAATCATGGGCTAACCATGGTACGATCCTGGGTGAGATAACTCAATAAGTAGAAATTCTAAACCTCGCCTAGGAGACGGCCTCGCAATCAACAAGCAAAGGTTTGAAAACCACAATTTAAGAGATTATCAAATCATTCCCAAAACCTTTCCATTTCTTTTTGAAAAGATCGCATTTCAAGGACTTCCAAAAATCACCCGTGAATCCCAAAATCAACAAAGACTCCACATTGCATGCATTTATCTTTTATTATCTGTTGGCCCTCCCCGGCCGCTGGTTCCATAATGAACTAACCTTTTGGACCGCATCCCAAGCAATGCCTAGCCCCATCTAGACGGCCCATCTGACTCAAAAGCCGGGCACACCCGGCAGAGCGCTTCTCCGCTAAAGTCCATCTGACGAGGAGGGTCATCATCTGGAATTCTTCCGGGTTCATCATCACCAACACGACCTTGGTTGTGTGGCGGGTCCTATCTTATAGAATGCATCACACCCAATCACCCATTCCCAAAGACCATTTCTTTCTTTTTATCTTTGAGATTATAACCAGCACTTTCTTTGAAAAAGAGATCATCCATTTCAAAAATCATTTCTTTCACCTTGCTCTTGAAATTAAAGACATCATTTTGCAAAAGAAAAGAATTTTGACTCAAGAAGTAAGATGCAATTTTGAGGTCAAAACAACAATCTTTTTAAACAAGACCGGGAAGACCAAAGCTCTATGATAATTTTAAAAGCTCCAATAAGATGTAGCCTTGTCCAAAAATAAGCAGCACTCAAGAAATAAGCTGGACTTGGAAAGTAGAATAGAGAACAATTTTTCAGCAAGACTAGTAAGACCAAAGTGTATAGACAAATTAGGAAAATCACTTCACGAGTTAACTACGTAACGTCACGCCCTACCTGAGGGTTAGAAAATCCACTTACAGTTTAGAAAGCCTTTTCTTTGTAAAAGATAGATTTTTGAACTCAAGAAACGGACTAGAAATCATAACAAGAACATAAACATTTTCTGGAAGACTAGTAAGACCAAAGTGGAGAATAAATTTAGAAAACCACTTAACAAGTTAACTACATAACGTCACGCCCTACCCGAGGGTTAAAAAATCTACTTACAGACAGGTGTCACTCAAAAACACAGAGAAGAGTCGAAGAAACACAAGCATGAACTAATCAGAGCATGCGAACAACAACCAATCGTCCAGCTCGGTAACCTATGGACAATTTCCAGGGGCCCTACAGCAGTGAATACTCAATATTTTGGAGCGTGGTCGGTGGCGTTGGAAAGCTCTGGATATTACAAAGATAATGGCGCTGGTTTCACTTGATTTGGAGGTTGTTTGATCAGTCAACCAGGGTCAAACAAAATGGTCGACGGTGCAGTATTTCGGTCCAGGGGTCTGTAACTTCCAGAGTTGGTTCAGGAGGAACCAGAGCTCCGTTGGAGCTGAAATTTTGCAGGAGGGACGGTATGGAAGTATATAAGAAGGTGGTGGAGGGTTTTGGTGAAGCAAATGGCTGCTGGTGGCAGAAGAGTGGCTGGGTTTGCTAAGCTATGAATTTTTAGAAAAAGGCAGAAGTGGTTTGTGTGTTATTGGCTTGTGATGTGTCCAAATGAAGTGAGCTGCTCTTTATTTATAGGTAAGAAAGATTGGGGCCCAAGGCTAGTACTATCTCACACATTAATTGCCTAAGGTCTAATTCCATAAAATAACTATAGGACTACTATTCAATCATTAATGTCTTTGTCCTTTCTTCATTCTTCCTCCCCCTCTTGCCTTGGCCGAATTTCTGCCCTATTTCTTATTGTTTCTTTTGTCCATGTGATCATTAATTAGTCTATATTTCCTTCTAGGTACTAACGCTATAGTATTTATTAAATGGTAGCTCATGTGCCTATTTTTATTTCTTATATTAGCCCTTTAATTGTCTATCCTTCTAATAGCTTCCTAGGATGACTTCATGCTATAACTAGGTGCATTACATCATCAAGATTACATTATACTATGTCTAATAGCCCGCTATATCTAATTCTCATGATGATACTATAGTTAGGCTCTTAATTACATATTCTTCTAATAGCCTTTTAGGATGACTTCATCCTATAACTAGGTGTATTACATCACCCACATTACATCATCCTAAGCTCACTAAGCCACATGCCTAATTCTAATCTAAATATAGCCTTAATATTGACTTGCTTTATTTTGCTTTTCTTCCCTTTTTCTCCTTAATTGCCGCCGGCCACTCTATCTTCTTCCTCCCCATGTGTGGTCTTCTCCAAGTAGATATTAGGTACTACAATCTAGCCTTATGTCATCTTAAATCATCCTACACTTGTACTCCTTGAATTAATAATTCCTTAGATCAAAACCACTCTAGATTTTCTTGTCTCCTTTGACTCCAATAATTGTCAAGACCCTACAAAATATTATTATTCTATTTTCCTTCTCTTTCTATTTCTCTTTCTCTTTTTCTTTTTTTTTCTTTCTTTCCTATTTCCCTATTCGGCTCTCCCTTGGCCAAATGGTCTTGGCCCACCTTGGGCCATGCTTCTTGGTCCACCTATCTTGGGTCAAGCCTAGCCTTCTTGGGTTGGTCCACCTCTAAGTCCTTGATTGGGTTAGAGCCTATCTCTCTCAATTTAGTGCTCAAAAATTAATCTAATGAATTTGTGATTAAGTGTTGCCTTTCAGTGACCTCAAATAGTCCTTAAATGATGATCAATAGGGTATCGCCTCGCGAGTCCCAGGATTACTCCACATTGAGCCTCGCGATCCTTAGAGTATTCTCGGTTGTCATTTAATCGAGCGGGATGATCGTCTCGGCCAGTCATAGGGTCGTGCCGACAATTGAAGGGTCGATTCGGGTTAATTATTGCCACCTGGAATTACCCATGAGTTGGCCATAATCATCCAACAAATCCATTCCCAAAAGATTGCGCATCAACTCATGCTAATGCAAGGTCATCTTGCTTCGATCCTTATGGTCGAGTAATTACTCTAAGGCCAAGTACTCTCCTTGATCACGCTCGTCGATTCCTGATTGTCTTTACCCAAGGATTCAGCGAGCTAATTTACCCCACTTTTAGGCCTTGACACCTTAAACCTCTTTTCAATAAACAGGGCCTCAAATTAAGGATGTTACACATAACATGCGATTTTAGGGAGAAATTACCCATATCATCAAGTCTAAAATCGCACGTATATAGTAAATGTGAGACATAAAGTTTATATCCCTGATATAAAAGAGTTTCAATAATTCAATTGGGTTGAGAAATATCGATCTCATATTTTAATGTAATGTCTCATGTTTTAATGTGTGGTCATACTCCCAAAGGAGATGATTAGATATTGGTTCATGAAAGGACATATGTACATATATGATTGAAGAATGATTGATCCTAATAGTTCATACACCCAAATGTGGTGAATTTGTATAGATTGGAATATATTCTTATGATAGCTGTCATGTGAAGAGTATACAATTGCATATTACATATTCTTCATAAAAGATGATTATATGATGATGTATGTCTTTCCAAATGTGTATTTATACGGTTTCAAGTTAAATAGTGCTCACATGATACTAATTGTATACATTGCTTGTCATTCAATCACCTTGGTGGAGATGGGTTATTGGAAAATCAACAATGGAAATTGAGAGAGCAGCAAAAGGGTAGATGGAGCCTGGGACGATTGAAGAAAGGAAAAAGTCACAAAAAAACTCAAAGCTTCATTTACTATGACACATCACGCTAAACTATTCCCAAACTTGCACCAATGTACCACGTTTATCCTAAATCTTTTTTCTATAAAAGCAAAAAATTCAAACTTTTTTTATGACGTCAAAAACTCTAAAATTTTTTATGTCACTAAATATTTGGGATAAATGTGTTACATTGACACAAATTGAATAAGTTTGAGATAAATATGTTACATTGTATAAGTCTTGGGTAAATGTGTCACATGAATACAAGTTTCGAATTGCTGATGTCATAAAGAAAACTTTAATATAAATATGTTGCAATGGTTATAATTTAAGACTTTTTGTGACTTTTAAATTGATCGAACTATTCGTAAATATATATCCTATTTTAATACAATGATTTTTATTCAATCCATTTGAAGTACGACCTTTACATGCTCCCAGAAATGTACCACCTGTGGTGCTTTTGTTTCGATCATTTAAATTATAGTTTTCCGTGTTTTCCTCATTATTATTTTTTATTATCTTAGTAGTTCAATTACCTGGGCCTAATAGGTATCAGAGCCTACTTATCTAGGGATAAGAGAAAGACATACCTCTGTGGATAACACCTTTATTCCAGGAGAGAGTACCACTTATAGTTTTCGTTTGTGGGCTTTTGCGGTATCTTTTGTAAACATCGGTGGAAATTGTCACACACAAAACCCCACAAATGCTTTCCTTGGTGGTCGAATGGATGATTCGATCTCCTTGCATTGTCTGTTTTTCTGCTCGATCTCTAGGAAAACGCCACGTCAATATTGACCCGCCTGTGGGAATCTCTTCGCCTTTCACCGTTGCCATTAAATAGCCCACTTTTTTGAGCTCGCAGCCCATCCCATTTCGCCCTCTCTCATTCTAAGAGGGATACAAGCAAACTGTTTTTTTGGTTCTTGGGTTGAGGCTTGCTTTTTGGTTCTTCTGCAGATCCGTCTCTTCCTCTTCTTTTCCGCATCCATTCAGCTTCAAGGATGCCGATTTTCGTTTGTGATCCATAAAACAACATCGACGCCACCGTAACCTTCATTGTCCCAGTCCTGGTCAACTTCCTTACCATAAAATATCAGGGGACACCGGGTTCCCCATTTGACACGCACCCCATCAGCATCTTCCTCACCATCTTCACTCTGCTACTCTATTGCTCCTTGGCCCTTCTCCTTGATGCTCATCGATTACCCTTTCATCCTGCTTGCAATGCCCGCACCTTTCTCTACCTCAGGATCCTTTCCTTTCTCTCTATAGCTTCCTTCACGTTGTTCTTCCGAGAATTGGATCACCTAACCTACAAGGTATGTAGGTTAGGTAACCTACTGTTGCCCCAAATCGGACGATTGAGGGCAAAAACCACTTTTTTCGAAAAAAGTAAAAAGTAAAAGTAAAAAGCCCCCCATTTAATGGGGGCCATCCGATCTCAAATCGGACAGCCCCCAAAAATAGGTCACCTGACCTACATACCCTGCAGGTCAGGTAATCCGGTTCCTTCTTGTTTCGAGGCCCCTCCTTCTTTCTCCTCCATTTGCTGTTGCTGATACCGCTCTTTGCAGCTCACTTTTGGGATCTAATTCTGAAGCTCAATCAAGAGATTCCAGTAGCATTTGGCCGTTGGTTCGGCCATCTAGGAGGGGCGCCACAGCAAGTACGGCCGCTCATATAAATTTCATATGAGAATTGGAGTACTAGCTGGCGTTTAGACAGTCATCGTCAGGGGTACAGGAAGAAACAGAGGAAGGCGTATGAATTTCCTTTTTATTGTTGGATTTTCCTTTTTAATATTTGTTTTTAGTGACTTGTTTATTATGGACCTGGCAAATGACGCAATAAAAGGGGAAAAAGGGCCCTAATGTTTTGTTCCTCCTTTGGTATCGAAACCCAGTTGAGGTCACTCCCCTTGGTTGTTCACGCCTATTTAATTTTGCCGTGATTCAAAATTATGTGATTCGGGTCCAGATCGGTGAGCATTTTGCTCTGCATTTTGGATTATTCTGGGTTTATATTAGTAACCCTGTTTTGTCTTTCTTTGCAGGAACGTTGTTCTATTTTGATACATGCTTTAATGCTGGGTTTTTCAGTTCTATTCTCCGCGCAACTCATGTTTGATGTTTGGTCTTGGCATAGAGTTAAAAGGGGAGTACGATGAGTAGGAATATTCAAGAGTGATTTTCATGCGGAGATGTGTGAGAATTAGATGTCGAAGTGAGCATGTAGTGGGGGTTAAGTGTACCCCGAGTTCTTTTTGAGCAATAATGAATCGTGATCATTCACCCGACAAATTCGGAGAAGACCCCGTCATGATGTTTGTCCTCTCTTTGGTGCTTGCATTCTGCTCTCTGAACATGTTGTACTTGCTTATGGGTTCCATTTTTGAATTGTTCCCACTAAGAAACAATATTGGGGATTGTTAAATTGATATGCTTTTACTTGAAAGTTGAAAGATCAATTTTCGCCCTCGCGCCATTTCTGCCTTAAGGTGAAGCCAAAGGAGAGTCACTAAGATTTGGATTTTTCCACCGATGTGCCAAGTTACCAAGCTATTGTTGCTGCGACTTCATATATTGGTATAGGCTATTATGGAAAACTTCCATGGAGGCTGTTCTCTAATCCCAAAATCTTTAAGAGCACTATTTTGTCGGCGATTGATCCCGAGAAAAAGAATGCAGTCACAATGAGTGGAATGAGCACGGCTGGACAGACGGTATTTTAAGAGTGGCTTGTTATGAATGAGTATGTTAGGATGTGCTCTTATCCCAATTCTAAAACACTTATATTTATTGATTAAGGTCATATATGAGAGGAGAAGGATAGGATGACCTAGCCCCAGTTCGAACGGCTCTTCCCATATCAATAGTTGAAAGTATGTAAATTTGCCAAACTAGGCATGAAATTTTGATTCAAACTTAGATATTATAGATTTTTGTAGGGAGTATTAGATCTTTTAATATTCTTACAAGTGGTACTACAGCCGGTCTTGATGCAATTCCATGTATAGTGCATGTAGATTTAAAGGTTCGTGGGTGAGTGCACAAATCAATTATTCTAGTTGCTTCTTTTCGAAATTGACTTGGGGTATTAGTTAGCTACGCTATAGCAAGTGTTCTCTGCAACTTTGGTACTATTAAATTGGTTTATGCTCCGAGACTTTCGAAATTGACGGGCATGTGATATTTTGCAATTTGACCTGAATTTCAAGCATGAAAGTTTTGGTCTTATCTTGAGACCAAATGAGCATACTTTGAACAAGCGTTATTCGTCATTTTATTTTTTGAATTTGACATGAAAATATTGTATCACCTCATCATTTCGATCTGACAATCGTACACCCCCTTTGCTTCTTAGAAAATTTGATATTTACCAGAGATATTAATGAATCCTTTTTCTGAAAAGATGATAATATCTTTATGTGTTTGGTTAAAAATAAAAATAAATTAGAATTTAGCTTTTATCGTCTGGAAACAAAACTTTGAACTCGTTTTCCCAGAACGATGCGCTATTCATGTGATGTATAAATTGCACATGTCATATCGTCGATATTTTTTTAATAAAGTTTTGTCATTATGAGTTTTTGGTGAGGACGTTTTTCTTCTCTTTTAAGAACGTTTCCTTAACTTTGACAAAAAAAAAGTCAGATTCCATAATAAACTTACAAATCGGTTTCGATTAGTCGCATGGTCCCGCTCCCCCGAGCATTCGATCCATAAAGCTTTCCTCCTTTTTATTTGAGCATTCTCCTTTTTATTTTTTCCCTTCTTTTTCTATTAAACCTTTCTCTTCTTTTTCAATTAGCGGCGGCCCATGACGTAACCCTCAACCATGGGAGCACGAGCAAGATAGGCCGAGAACCTTCTCATTTTTGGACAAATCAAAATCAGAAAATTGATATTTCTGTTTTGAGGGCTTATAATATCGAATCGTTCATAATACTTAGTGTGTCTCATCTGAAATACGAGGAGTAAAAATGTGCCCTTACGAAAGACATCGATCAATTTCAATAAATGAAAAAAGAAGAAGAAAAAAACAAGGACACATAGTATGTGTCCCTTCACTCAAGGTTTGAAAAATATGCATCTTCTTCCTTTGGTGTTGGTGGACTTATAATGGATTCACCAACTTTCAATTTGCTAAACAAATTTCATTTTCAAATACATGCCGGACAGGGACTTTTATGAATAATTTTTCCACTTTGATGCTGAAGCCTGATATCCTGGCATGGCAACGAGATCTCCAAATTAGCCTCAAGGGACCTCAGCCAGCCTATGTGGACTTGGCTTGAGAGCCAGCGACTTGGCATGGGAGCCAGGTATCTAGGCATGGCCGCGGAGGACCTGAAAATGGCTGCCGGGGTCCTAGGTCCAGCATCTAGGTACTCGGGGGACTAGGTCTTCGAGGACCTAGATAGAGGCAGTGGGATTTTTGTGCCTAAGCATCGAGATTTATTTGTATTGTGGAGAACGGTATGCAATTTTTAGAAGGAAAATTCATTTTCATCAATTTTCTTTATTAATTATATGAAGTTTAGCTGTTAACTCATTTTTCTAAAGTATTCAAGGCAAAAAAAAAATAGAAGATATTTGCCGATGAATTACTTCTCACAAAACAAACAAATTCTTAATTGTACAGGACAATCCCGTTAGGCGTCGACTACTACTTTTTATCTATTTTTCTTCTTATAATCCGTAAACCAACTAATACCGAAACATGTTTGTAATGTCTTACCGGCAAAAACAACTTGAGAAAATATGAAGGAACCCACCACATGGCGAGCATGAGGATTACCAATCTTCCATTCTCAACTTAATTTTCTTAGCAACCGGGGAGGGAGAATGTGGGCTCAGATTTTGAATGGCTTGAGAAGTCGGCTCAAAATCTCTACTCACCAATTTATGAATGGTTTAATGCAAATTCTATTTGGTATACACTTTCAAAAGTTTCTAAGCATTGATGAGAAGAACAAGGGGCCAAGCACACCGTCTTTGACTTCTCCATCGCGTTCCCCCCACCGGTCAGCCTCCTGCCTTGGGCTTCCTTTTTATCTTTATCACCTTCGTTTAGAAATCTCCAAGATATAAACTACCACAAACAATTTTGACTTTTTCGTGTTATAAAAATTTTCAATTCCAAACTTAAATTTATGCGACGAATGTACCACGAATTTATTATTATTCTTCAAAACTCTAAACTTATCAATTGTGATTTGTATATTTCAAATTTTTGTTTGTGTGACAATACATTCGAAACGTATATCAGTGTGAGTCCATGAGTTTAACAGTTTTAATGATACGAAAGATTTAAAATATTTATACATGGGTATAATTTGAAGATTTTTATGGTATTTTCCCTTTATATTGATGGGAGATCATATCTTTTTGCTGAGTGAAAAAGGGAAATCGAACTGGCCTCCACTCCACGTTCGAGATGGTAAAAGTTTGTCGTTTTGGGCAATTCGCACACGCGCAGATCACAAAGCATGTGAAAGCCCAGCTCATAAGGGAATTTTCAAACTCTGATCCAGTTTTGGAACAGAGAGAGCAGCTTCATCCCCTAAACTTTGAAATTGTTTGTGGTAGTTGAAATTTTTATCATTTTATCCCAAGATAAAAAAAAAGAATTCTTTTTATTTATATATTTATTGATGGATCTTCATGATCTTATCCAGTATTTTACATATCAGCATGAATCCAGGGCTTCTGCTTTCGTAGTTGGTCGCAATGGGCCTCGTGAGCTTGGGCCCTCAACTTCTCTAGCACGTTGATTTGGGTCACTGTCTATAGCTTCAGCTTCATTTATTTATCTATTTATTTATTTCCAACCGAAGTCATTTCAACTTATATTTTTGAAAAAAAAAGGTCATCAATAATCTCAAATTATACTTACTATGATACATTCATCGTGATTTTTTTTATAGCGTCAACAACCGACAAAACTATGCCTATCATGACATATTTTATCATAAACTTTTTTCTCATGATAGAAAAAAGATCCCAAATTAGTGCTTAGGTGACACATTTATTCTCTGTCAAGATTCTTTCAAATGATTTCTCAGTCAACACAACGTCGTTTTTTATTTCACTAAAGCTATGTGGGCGCCATGTCGGGATTGCTGACACCTAAATTTTAGGTTTTAAAATCATCGGCGGCGATTTGGATTTAGTGGATAGGAGAATTTGAATGAAATCATGATTTTTAACCAAATCTTTTCAAGATTTAGCTGAAATCCTCCTTATTCTAAGGTTAAATAACATCCGTGAGCATTAAGCAAAACAGGGGGTAGATAAACGTTAAAATTAGATAAATTTCGGTCAAATCTTTAGCAGATTTGACCGAGATTTAGCTTTATCTCTTCCTGCGAGCGTCGAAGGTGTATAAAGGGGAGGTTTTCGGCTGAAAGGGGGGGGAAGCACAAAGACTTCCAGAGAGTGAGAGACCGAGGGAAAAAGAAAAGATACGCAAAGAGAGAGAGTGACCGAGAGTGGAGGGACTTCGGGGAGAAAAGCTTCCTTCATCCGACACACATGTATACGCAGATCTTCCTTTGGGTGAAAAGCACGCATAGAGTGATACAGAGAGAAGATCGAGAGAGATTGAGGGAAACCGAGAGAGATTGAGAGCGAGAGAAAGTGCCGGTGTTCGAGCGAGGCCTTCGACGTGGCGACCCATAGACGAATCTTGCCTAGGTGACCCGTCCACGGTGTTTGCAGCTCTCAGCTCCGACGACCCACTCATCGCTCCGCTTCCTTTCTCACGGTTTTGCTCGGTTCAAGGTGGGTGATGATGTTCTTGAGTAATCCCCAGGTTTCTGCATTGTTGATTGCGGTTTGTGTTTGCATGCCTTCAATGCATCGTAGATCCAGACTTTATAAGTGGATTTGAACTTCTAAGTGTGTATTATCCCTGCAAGCCACCTGTTTGATAATTTGCCCGATTGAGTTTGCGTCGTCTCGCTTTGTTTTTTTCGGCGTCCTTTGGTTTGTTATTTTTAATTTCGTCGTCTCTGGAGTTGGCTAGTCGCCGCCCGCTGTGATTTCATCACGAGGAGGTGTTGCGTCGCCGAGATTTCTTGTCTGTGCAGAGGGTGTCGCGCAGGAGCTGAGAGGAAGAAGAAGACCTGCGTGTGGGAAGGCCGAACATGTAGAGAGGAGGCTTCGCGTGTGGGTCTGGTCCATGAGTGGATCGAACCGTAGAAGAGCAAGCCCGCGTGAAGGAAGAGGCCCATGCGCACATAGAAGGAAAAGGGGCAGACTTTAGGTGAGTTTGGGCCGAAGCAGTGCAGGGCCTGCTTAGGGAGAAAGGGACCATAAGCAATAAAAAGGGGGAAACTGGACTAGGCCCATCGCAAGCCCAGTCCAGATTTCCCTACTTCTTTCGTGGGCTTCCTTTCAAGGGAGCTTCGCGGGTTAGGAGGCCGAACCGACCCGGTTCGGCTGCCTGACCCGATTTCTTTATTTATGTTTTTTTAATTATTTCGTTTATAGAAAATAGAAAAAAATATATTTTCTGCAATAAAAAAATCTTTCCTTGTGCTGATGCATTTTATTATTTAGTATTTGCGTGTTTTGTTATTTACTTTTTTTTTAATGATAGGCACTATTAATAATGATTTCATTTTCATGTGCATTGGTCGATAGTCCGATCTCCCGTCCGAGATACGACTCGCGACTGCACGTTAAATTGACCGATCCGATCTCATGCCCGAGATACGATCGGTTGATTTAGTTGCATTTTTATTATTTAAAAAAATACAAAAAATTACATTCCATGTTAGATAGCATGTTAGATAGAATTGCATTTTCATGTTTAGATTAAATTGCATTTATATCATATTGCATAGCATGATTAGGTTGCATTTTAAATATAATTTGCATAGTTAAATTAGAGTTTCATGTTTTATTTCAAAGTCAATAAAAAATAAGAAGGAACTCATATGCATATCATAGCATGAACCTTTCTTTTCATTTTAGGTTGCATTATTAGTTATTTCATAACATTTAGTCTAGGTACATTAAATCTCATGTCAATTAGGAAGATTGCATGTTATTAAATCATATGTCACTTAGGAATTGCATTTTTAGCCATGTTAGAATAATAGGTCACATGTTTAATTTGTGCATTTATTAAATTTCGAATTTCCACTGATAAAACTCAAAAAATAAAAAATCATTTAGATAGTTACATGTAGTTAATTAATTTAGTTAAATGTCATTGCATGTCTACTCATACCATAATAGAATAATACATTTAGAAATCTAGGTATCATAATAGATTAGGTTTTCACTTTCTGAATTTTATAAATAAGAAAATGCTTAAAAAAATACCTTTTTGCATGTCATTTAATTCATTTAGTTAAATAGCATGTCATTTAGTCCAAGTTAATTTCATATTAGGTCATGTCATTAGGATTAGACTTTCATGCATTTGCATATTAGTTTAGTTTTCATATTCTAAAGATATTATCCGCAGTTAAGATAATGTTTTAGTTTAAATTGGGGATTAATATAGTTTAGTTCCTAGTTTAAATTAGATGTTAATTAACTATAGGTAATTAGTTTAGTTCCTAGTTTAAATTCTGAATTTCATAAACAAGAAAATGCTTAAAAAATACCTTTTTGCATGTCATTTAATTCCTTTAGTTAAATAGCATGTCATTTAGTCCAAGTTAATTTCATATTAGGTCATGTCATTAGGATTAGACTTTCATGCATTTGCATATTAGTTTAGTTTTCATATTCTAAAGATATTATCTGTAGTTAAGATAATGTTTTAGTTTAAATTGGGGATTAATATAGTTTAGTTCCTAGTTTAAATTAGATGTTAATTAACTATAGGTAATTAGTTTAGTTCCTAGTTTAAATTCTGAATTTCATAAATAAGAAAATGCTTTAAAAAATACCTTTTTGCATGTCATTTAATTCCTTTAGTTAAATAGCATGTCATTTAGTCCAAGTTAATTTCATATTAGATCATGTCATTAAGATTACACTTTCACACATTTGCATATTAGTTTAGTTTTCATATTCTAAAGATATTATTGTAGTTAAAATAATGTTTTAGTTTAAATTAGGGATTAATATAGTTTAGTTCCTAGTTTAAATTAGATGTTAATTAACTATAGGTAATTAGTTTAGTTCCTAGTTTAAATTCTGAATTTCATAAATAAGAAAATGCTTAAAAAATACCTTTTTGCATGTCATTTAATTCCTTTAGTTAAATAGCATGTCATTTAGTCCAAGTTAATTTCATATTAGGTCATGTCATTAGGATTAGACTTTCATGCATTTGCATATTAGTTTAGTTTTCATATTCTAAAGATATTATCCGCAGTTAAGATAATGTTTTAGTTTAAATTGGGGATTAATATAGTTTAGTTCCTAGTTTAAATTAGATGTTAATTAACTATAGGTAATTAGTTTCATTAAATAATTTTGGAATTCATAAAGTTGCATTTAGATGTTTGCATATAGAATTAAGTTTTCCATTTCATGCATTGCATTCATATATAAAAAAAACAAAACAAAAATCCTTTTGTTGATTGGTTTCATTAGGTCATCTTTGTCTATTGTTTTGTTTTATTTAGCATTTACATTAACGCTTGCGCACTCGTGTGATCACCGTGCATGTTAGGGAATAAAGTTAAAAATCAGTTCAAACTGCCTGCAAGTTATTTTTGAAATAGAAGAAATAGGTTCTCAAGTCCCCGAATTCAAAATCTTTGGTTCGTAGGGGTAAAATACGACTCCCAGTATTTTACATGGGTTCCTAATCGACCCACCGTAAATAGATTAGTGGCAACTCCCTTTTGAAATTGGCTTTGCATGTTAAAAATTTAAACCTAAGTCGTGAATTGGTATGAGCTTGGGAGAGCTCGAGCTAAATTAGGTTTAGCAATCCATTAACCTAACCCTAGGTGGGGCACCTTCGGAGAAGTCGCGACAGTTTGGCGACTCCACTGGGGACTTAGTTCAAAGAACTCTAATGGACTTAGGACTGTTTACTTCTTTTCAAAAAAATTGCTTGGTAGTGAAGATTTCCATTTATGTCCTTATCACATGTGGTAATTGTTTTTGCAGGTTGGTATTTATTTTGAGCATTTAATTGCTTTATTTGGAATTGCTGTTTGATCTAAACTGTTGTGCATGCTTTATAGTTTTAGCACTACACTTGGCACACACAACCTGCCGCCGGACCTGGGCCACATAGGATCACTTAGGATGATGTTGAAGTAGATACCACTCCGACCGCATGCTCGCGGTACGAGTCGCCTACTTCAACCCTAAAATTTCTTTCTTGGTGTCGAGAGTATCCACCCCTGTCCGCAAGCCTGCGACCCAGGTCGACTCTTTGACTGTGCCTGTCACGCCCCGAACCTCGAGCGTGCGCACATCCCACCATGGTCGAATGAAATGCGACGTTCCCAGGTGGCGCCGCCGACCCAATCTTCTATACACATGCGGAAGCGTAACTAACAATCCCCGGACAACAACAAACTTGAAATAGGAAAGTAAGACAGTCAATTCACACAAAACACATCTTATAAAACAATCCCGGGTTCATGTACAAATGACTAAACCCCAAAGAAAGGTTCGTCTACTCCGGGATCTACAGCCACTAGCTCCACGTCCTCCAAAAAGGCGTCCTTCCAAAACTATCGTCTATGAGACCCCGCGACGTATGTGTCGTACCTCCATCTATGTACCTGAAAAACAGTTCACCGAGTCAACTCTCCAAGCCCTTATTAGGAAGAAATCCACCCAAGGATAACTTATTCATACCAACAAATCAGGGTCTGGAAAACAGCAGACAGAACAACATCGGATACCGTCAGAACATACATCGTCTGGTCGGTTAGAACATGCATCGTCTGGTACATCGTCTGGACACATAGACGATACATTGTCTGGTTAGTCAGAACACATAGACGATACATCATCTGGTTAGTCAGAACACATAGACGATACATCATCTGGTACAGTGTCTCTACAGTTCATATATATAAACATGCAGCAAACATCTTTAATAACCAGTATGCTTCACATCAGCCATCATCAACTTATCAACAGCTCAATTCACGCTCAATCAACAAACTCATGGCTATAATAACGTCTCGCATAGAATCATCTTAGCGTGTAGCACTTAGTCCTTGACTGCGTATGACGATAGTACAAGGTTCTAGAGGTGACTCACACGGTCTTTGGCACAAGGTTCTAGAGGTAACCCCCGCAAAGTATACGTATCGCGTGGCACTTAGTCCTTGTCCAGAAAGCATAGTACTAGGTTCTAGAGGTGACTCCCATGAAGTATACGTTATCATGTAGCACTTAGTCCTTGACTGCGTATGACGATAGTACAAGGTTCTAAAGGTGACTCCCATGAAGTATACGTTATCATGTAGCACTTAGTCCTTGACTGCGTATGACGATAGTACAAGGTTCTAGAGGTGACTCCCATGAAGTATACGTTATCATGTAGCACTTAGTCCTGTACTTGCTAGCCATGCATCTGAAGTTTTCACACAGCCCATCATCTTTCAATAATCATTACATAATCACATATCATCTTTAATCAGTCAGCAAATATCATATTTCATCAATTACCAATATCATCCTTCACCATCCGTCACATAATCACACACCATCAAACCAATATTAAGGAGGTCGATCATCCGGCCTTGCTGCACACGTCCCATACCGTGCCAACTCAGCTAAATGTAAAACCACCCTAACTGGCAAAACCAAGTCACTTGCGTGTTTCCACGTCTAAATCCAGAAACATAATCAAATCAGTTCGTAAAATCTTCAAATTTGAATATGTCATAAAGGACACATAAACCAACATTTTTTATGAAGACACCTTAGTCCAAATCCTTCCATAAAAAGAGCAGTAAATCGCTCAATCTATTACAAATACTGCACCAGTTTTCAGAAATCATGTTCTCGAGAATCAATTTAGTTCGAAATCCAAAACTCATTCGTTTGGTCTGAAATTCGAATATGTTGTAGTAAAAGATGTTATAAACAAATTTTGTGAAGGAACTCTTTTAAAATTCGAACTCCAAGAGTGGGTAAAAATCCATAGAACATCAAAAGATCTCAAGTTCCAGAGAAAACAAAGGTTCTGTTCTGTTCAAAACGAAGTTGACATAAATCCCTTTTAACTCCATAAAATCCTGAGTAAAATATATGTCATAGCTGAAGATGTTTAAAACACTTTTCATGAAGGAATTAACTTCATAATATCATCACATCTCGTTCCACAAATTCAGCAAACAACAACAGTTCAGTAAACATACACGAGAAATCCTCGGTTCTGAACTAAATCACCATTACTTGTGCTAATACCGTCTAACACATATCTTATCAAGCTGATCAACACTCAACTAAACCTCTAAGTGTAATCGCAACCTAAGAAAGGTTTGGAAGTTGACTCACCTGATCAACAAACAATCAAGTCCACGACAAAGATGGCGCAAAGGCGAATCCAACTCACTCTTACTTCAACTTCGAAAGAGACTCAGAAGGTGCTGTAAAAGCCTTGGAAGTTGCTTTCTGAGGTGCTGGTTTGAGAGCAACGTAACTCAGCTTGAACAATGGAGGTGTCGAAAGTGAGAATGTCTAAAAGAGACTGAAGTAGAACCAGCTGTGTCTCTCACGTTCAGCTGTATACAGGGGAACAAACAGCCTTGAAAAGTCAACATAAAATATCTAAACACTTGAGTATTTGCCCCAAAAGTCTTTTACTTCATCCAACAGTACTTTCCCCTCTCAATCTTCTCCAACAAGCCAAGTATAAAGGCTATAATGCAGTAGCCCCACATACCTACGAATTTGCACCCATTCAGCTCAAGTCACATTCAACTTCTCATTGATTCAACTTATACTCATTCTGAAAATTATTGTCTTTGAGAGGTGTTGAAATTCAGGATGTCACAGTGCCGGAGTCATAAGGACCCGACTTAGTATGCGTGCCTGCGGCTAGTCCGATCATCCTTATGGCTCTACTTTGCTAAGCCTTTTAGAGTAGAAATCGAGCTTCACTTTTCATGCGCATGTGTATGTGATTGCTCCCGATATACCTGTGCAGTAAGTTTTCTAAACTCTCACTTTGCAATTTATTTACATCATTGTAATTTTTGTTGGTCCATGACAATAGGTTGCATATCAGTTTGGTCTATATATCATGGGAAAACACGACATTCGACTTGTTCCTGCTCCTAAAGCCGAGCTGAGCATGTGGTGGGATAAGTTGGACCGAACTGGCCGCGACTTTGTTTAGTCTAAGATCGGCCGCCTTCTTCCGTTGATGAGAATTGAAGTTCACGAGGGTTTAGTTCAAGCTTTGGCCCATTTCTAGTGCCCGGAGACATCCACTTTTATATTTGGTAAGCATGAGCTTACTCCTACTCTGGAAGAATATAGTATTGCCATCGGAAAACTTTTGGGATCGGAATTGATTAGTCTACCTATCGGAGTGGAAGTTGCATCCATTCTACCTGATTTTTTGAGAATAAAAGAATCTGAAATAAGAAAAGTTCTGAGAGCAAATCGCAACACTTGCCCTTATTCATTTTTACATGAGTGTTTTAAAAATGCCACATCTTTTCAAATGGGTAAAATTTTTCTCTTAACTTTCTTTGGGTTCATGATCTTTCCTCATTGCAAAAATGCTATTGCTCTTGGGTGGTCAAACAAGTGTGTGTAGGGGTGAGTTATGTCAATACTATTTTGGCTGAAACATTTCTTTCCCTCACCCGATACAAAGAAAATGGGGATAAGGTCTTACATGCTCCCCCTGAGCTGTTGCAAATATGGTTTCTTTCTCATATGAAAGGTTTTGGAATTTTAATGACCATTCGTGAAGTTAACGATTCAGACCCCCCGATTTTAAAATTTGAAGAGAGAAAAAAACATGCTCCAGATTATCATTACTCCGAGTGGTTATCTTTCATGAAAAATCCCGATCCCAATGGTTTCTTATGGCATGCTAAATGGTTCCAAGTTCGAGAAGCAAGGTTTACATGCGCAAGCATCGGACCAGTCGCTTTGCTGGGATTTACTAGTGCAACCGAATATCATCCGTCCAGAGTTGTTCGTCAGTATCAAGTCGTGCAGGAGCTGCCGCCAGCATTAGAAAAAGATCCACTTCGGGCTAATTTTACTTACAAAGACCAAGATGAAGAAGACATGGTCAATTTGGTCAAGTCAATGTGGGATATGTGCCCCCTAGACAAACTGACGTGGCCCAAAGAAGAGTTGAAAGGAAGGGAGAGGAAATATTATGCCTCGCTCGAATACATCAAGCAACACAAGATCCCTAAGGAACTGCTTCCAGAGATACCAGATGTACCTGTAAAACTCACTAATCGGGCAGAGATTGGACGACTCAAGAGAAAGGCGGGACGATATCAAGAACGTGCCATAAAACTTGCTCGAGCAAATGAGCAGTTGCGAAAGAAAGTCGTTTCCCATGTGTATATAGATCAAGCTACATAAAAAAAAAAAGCTTGAATCTTTCGTTTCAATTCTAGCATTATTGGTTAGGAGTTTTGAGTTTTTCAATGGCTTTCATGTAAGACCAATTTCAATGGTTAAAGCAAGATGTTTTGCCTTTTGTCATGGACCATTTATTCTGTCCCTCTATTCCCGCACTATGCTTATCCCTGTCATTTTTCCTTCAATCAGGCTATCACGGGTCGATCTCGTTCCCCAATCAGTACACGATCAAGAGCTAAAATGGCCGACCAAAATGAACTGTATGAACGCGTCGCCAACATGGAAGAACAAATGAAACAGTTTCTTGCTGCAATGCAGGAAATGACAACTGATTTAAGGTAGCTCGGCTGAACCCGGCCCCGGTACCTTTGCCAAAGCAGAAGGAAGATATCGTCGTTGAGCTAGAGGAGGAAATGCCTCCTCTAGAGGAAGATCCCATTATTACTTGTGGGAAAGTTGCTGATGATCTACACAAAACCGAGCAGGAGAAACGTCTCGAGAAGCTCGAGGAAAAGCTTAAGCAACTCCAAGGTCTTCAAGACCCGTCGCCGACAGACCTTTCTGTTTATTACCCGTTCAAGGTGCCAAAAAAGTTTAAAATGCCTGAATTCGAGAAGTACAATGGCATGACCTGCCCAAAGGCCCATTTGTAGATGTACTTGGTGAGAATGACTCATTATGTTGACAATGCACCTCTGATGATCCAGTCATTCCAGGTAAGCTTGACAGGACCGGCTCTGAAGTGGTACATCACCAAGAGCATAAATCTATGTGAGACCTGGAGTAAATTATGTGAAGCCTTTCTTAAGCACTATAAGTTTATAACAGACGTCACACGCTCCCATGATGATCTTGAGCGTGCTGAAAAGAAAAGGAATGAGTCGTTCAAAGAGTATGCCATCCGTTGGAGAAACTTGGCCGCCCAGATCGATCCCGAGCCAACTGATGAGGAGCTGAGAAAAATGTTCATTGAGACTCTTCCATATGAGTATCGTACTCGTATGATAGCCACAACTACTGATACCTTTAATCAGCTTATCCCGGTGGGCGAGCAGATTGAGATTGGGCTGAGAGACGGGTGGTTTAATGAACCAACTAAGAAGTTTCCCGCAAGGAGAGAAAAGGAGCCGGCTGCAGAGGTGAACCTGGCATATACACAACCAGCCCCTAGCGGGTCTTCAATTGCGCATGCCCCCAGAAATCAGCAAGGCGGAGGTCGGGCGTTTGCACTACGTCAATTCAACAAGAGGCAGTTCACTCCTCTTCCCGGTCCTCTTTCTAAAGTTCTGCATGTCCTCCAAAGTAAGGGTCTGCTTTCTCATGAGCCAAAGCAACCTAATGCTGAGACATTCTCCAATTACGACCCCTCGAAGAAATGTGACTATCACATGGGAGAATTGGGGCATTCGATCGATGAATGTATGACTCTAAAACACAAGATTCATAATCTGTTGGACACAAAGGTGTTCACTTTCACTATGGCTCGACCAAATGTCGAGAAAAATCCTCTTCCGGAGCACGAGAAAAACGTTAACGCGATCTTTGAAGTTGACATTGGAAAGAAAGGAAGATTGACGGTGGATGTCGATAATATTTACCAGGGATTGGTAGCAGCTAGCTACTATCCAGCCAATGAAAACCTTCCAATGCTAGTGGTGAAGAGAAGGGTCCAAGAAAGTATTAAGGCTGGTGTGGTTGTGCATAATGATTGCATTGGGAACATATCAACTATTGTTATTGATTGGGTTGAAGACCTACTGTTGTAATTGCTGAGAACCAGTTAGATCCCCAGCTTGAAGACATGCCGCCTCTTGAAGATGCATCTGATAAAGAAACAGACACGTCTGCAATAGTGATCGAGGTACCTCAACCTTATGAGTACCGTAACAACAAGGCGTTTCCTTGGTCCTACGATTTTGATGTGGACTTGGTGACAAGGTCGGGGCGCACCTTTGGGCAAACTAATTCTCAACCACCGAAACATGTCACCGATGAAGAAGCCAAAGAATTCCTCGCTATAATCAAAGCTAGCGAGTATGATGTGGTGGAGCAATTGCGTAAAATGCCTGCACAAATCTCTTTATTGGAGCTCTTACAGACGTCAGAGAAGCATCAGAAATCACTTATGAAGGTCCTGAGCGAAACACATGTGCCCGAAACAATTGATCATGGCGAGCTGGAGGGGTTCATAGGCACAGTACTTCTCAAGGACCTCATTTCCTTCTCTAATGAGGAGCTCTCCGTTGAGACGGGGGGACACACGAAGGCGTTATACATCTTTGTCATATGCAAAGATTCACATGTTGCTCGCGTTCTTATCGACAACGGGTCGGCCCTGAATATTTGTCCTTTGGCAACTCTGCGTCACCTCAAGGTAGACATCTCCAAGATCAATGCTACTAAAACCTCTGTTCGAGCTTTCGACAGAACGAAGAATGAGGTGATGGGTGAGATTCATTTGGATGTGCAAATAGGGCCAATAACATTCGACGTCCTGTTTCAAGTAATAGACATATCTACCGCTTTCAATTTTCTGTTAGGTCGTCCTTGGATTCATGTTGCTGGAGCTGTGCCTTCAAGTCTTCATCAATGTGTGAAGTTTGTTGTCGAAGGCAAGTTAATCATTGTCCATGCTGAAAAAGACCATCAAATTTACCATGAGACTGCTATCCCATATGTTGAACCAGAGGATAGCTTTGAATCCACTTACCAGTCGTTTGAGCTTGTATCAATGATACACAAGTCTTGAGGATTAGTCGCACCAGTGCCTGAATTCTCAGATGCTGCCATCATGGTAGGGAAGGTTATGACCCAAAATGGTTTCGTCCCTAGAGGAGGACTTGGTAGAGAAGGTTAAGGGATCCGATATCCGATCCAACCTTCCCAGAGGCGTCGTTTGGCTGGATTAGGATACCGTGGAATATGTAGACCTTCTAATGAATCACAAAAGCGCGTGGAGAGTAAAACATTGCCTCCTTCATCGAAGAAATATTCCCAGGATCGTCCAGAATGATGCATGAAGAGGCGATTTATATTCTGAAAGGACCAAACAAAAGCTATGACTATCATGTGAGGTTCTCTTTTCCCCTGAGCTTCTATATCAACTCCCGAGACATCGTTCCAGACGGGTAGGGAGGCATGGGTGTCGTGGTCCCTGAAAGCCAAGCCGATCAAGATGAGAGACTCGATGGAGTGGCAAAATTATTTGAAGATCTCTTCATATGTGCCATTGAGAATGAGCCCCAAGGAGAAATGGGTGCAAACCCACATGAGTAATTTGTTTCTGTTTCCCTCCCCTGCGCGGGAATTTCTTTCATTTATTGCTTTCCTAGGATTTCCTGAATTTTCAATCAAGTTCTGCAATTTCCCTGCAACCAGTGTAATTTATTTAGAGTTATTTAATAAAATTACCATTTTCGTTTTGGGGGCATGATGAGGTACATCAAACCAGTCCGGTGATGATATCCAACGGTAAAAAAAAAGTATACCACCCAAGGAGAACTCTGAAGCCTGGACTTCATCATCCTTTTTTTTTGTTCAAAGTTTTCGAAGAAATCATTTTTTTTCTGTTTTCTTTTCTTTCAAAAAAAAAGAAAGGAATTAACCCTGTTTGTTTTCCTGATTAGTTTACCTTATGTTTCAGGAATAATCTTGAAGAACACAATCCAGACGATGGAGATCTTGCTGGAATTCAACAAAGTCTGGAACAACATGAAAAGCCGAAGTCCCTGACAACCGAGCGCACTATCACAATCAACTTGAGCGACGCGGAGGACGTTAAAGAAGTGAAAATTGGGGCAAATCTCCTCGAAAGAGAAGTCACGCGCCTTGTTGCCCTTTTGAAGGAATACCAAGATATCTTTGCTTGGTCTTATGCAGATATGCCGGGTCTTGACCCAATGATGGTAGAACACAGTTTGCAGACGAATCCACATATGCCTCCTAAAAAGCAGAAGTTGAGAAGAACAAAGCAGGAATTATCAAAGAAAATTGAGGAAGAAGTCATGAAACTTTTGAAGGTCGGATTCATAGAAGTCTCGCAGTACCCTAATTGGGTAGCCAATATAGTACTAGTAATGAAGAAGGATGGTCGAGTTCAAGTTTGCGTCGACTATCGTGACTTGAACAAGGCTAGCCCAAAGGATGAGTTTCATTTGCCCCACATAGATGTCCTTGTAGACAGTACGGCGGGTTTTGAACTATTCTCTTTCATGGACGATTTTTCAGGGTATAATCAGATCAGGATGAAGGATGAGGATAAGGAGAAAACTGCATTCATCACCCCATGGGGAACCTTCCACTATAGGGTAATGCCATTTGGTCTCAAGAATGCGGGGGCAACATACCAGAGGGCCATGGTCGCACTCTTTCATGACATGATGCATAAAGAGATCGAGGTGTATGTTGATGAATGATTGCCAAGACTCGGCAAGAGGAAAGTCACATCGACACTTTGAAAAAGTTATTTGACCAACTTTGGGAATTTAAACTCCGACTAAACCCCGCAAAATGTACATTTGGGGTGACTTCGGGCAAATTACTCGGGTTCATGGTGAGTAATAAGGGAATTGAAATAGACCCCTCGAAGGTAAAGGCTATATGCGAGTTACCACATCCGAAGACCACCAAGGAGGTTCGAAGTCTCATGGGAAGATTGAATTACATAGCTCGATTTATTTCCCATTTGTCAGAAACTGCTAAGCCTTTTTCAAACTTCTCAAGAAGGATGTGTTGGTTCGTTGGGATGATGATTGTCAGAAAGCATTTGACAAACTGAAATCATACTTGATGTGTCCACCAGTCCTGGTTCCACCAATACCGGGGCACCCCTTGATTCTCTATCTCACCATTAATAGTGAATCATTGGGTGCAATGTTGGCTCAGAAAAGGTCCGATGACGGGAAGGAGCAAGCCATTTATTACTTGAGTAAGAAATTCACTGCATCAGAACTGAATTATTCTAGTGTGGAAAAAAACTTGTGCTGCGCTAGTTTGGGTCCTACACCGGCTCCGGCAATATACGTTGCACTACTAGATATTTCTTGTGACTGAGAATGATCTGATTAGGTATTTACTGGACCGGCCAATTTTAGTAGGAAAGTTGGCCAAATAGCAAATCTTGATTTCTGAATTCGACGTACAGACTTTGCCACAAAAGTCTATAAAAGGCCGAGTTATTGCAGACATACTGGCCGAGAACCCCAGGCCAACACAGGAAGATGAATATTCCCCTAATGATCGCATCCTGTCTATCGATAAAGATACGTGGACCATGTTCTTTGATGGGGCGGTGAATATGTCTGGTTCAGGCACTGGGGCAATTTTAATCTCTCCAGATGGACAACATTATCCAATTGCCGCAAAATTAGTGTTCCCGTGCACTAACAACATTGTTGAATATGAAGCATGCATCCTCGGTCTACAAGCTGCAATCGAGATGAAGATAGATCGGCTCAAGGTGTTCGGAGATTCCGCATTAATCATCCTACAAACAGTAGGAGAGTGGAAGACGAAGGATGCTAAATTACTTCATTACCACAAATATCTCGAGCAGATAGTGGAAGAATTCGACGAGATCTCGTTTGAATACTTATCTCGAGCCCATAATCAGTTCGCTGATGCTCTAGCTACATTGTCATCCATGCTACAGGTAAGTGACGGGATGGAGGTAAAGTCGCTGAAAATTGACGTGATGGCAAACCCAGCTCATTGCATGATCATCACTGAAGAGCCTGACAGGAAGCCATGGTATCATGATATCATGAATTATATCAAAAGTCAAGAATTTCCTGAGGAAAGCGGACCTGCTGACAGGAATTACATAATGAAAATGGCGTCGAAATTCTTCGTCAGTGGTGAAAATCTATATAAGAAATCTTATGATTCAGTGTTACTGAGATGTGTAGATGCTACTGAAGCTACACAAATAATGCAAGAAATGCATGAAGGAATGTGTGGTCCACACATGAATGGTTACATGCTAGCCAAGAAGATCATGAGATTGGGTTACTATTGGCTAACTTTGGAGAGTGACTGCATCAAACATGAGCGGAATTGTCATCGGTGTCAGATTTATGAAGATAAGATAAATGTTCCCCCGAATGAGTTACATCAGTTGTCTGAGCCATGGCCTTTCTCAATGTGGGGGATTGACGTTATTGGCCCAATTAATCCAAAGGCGTCGAACGGTCATCGGTTCATCTTAGTTGTAATTGACTATTTTTCTAAGTGGATCGAAGCAACTTCCTATGCAAACGTCACTACTCGAAATGTAGTGAAGTTCATCAGACGTGACATCATTGCTCGTTACGGCATTCCCGAGGCCATCATCACTGACAATGGGACTAATCTGAACAACAAGCTTGTCGATGGATTGTTCAGTGAATTCAAGATTCGGCATTTGAACTCGTCTCCTTACCGTCCTCAAATGAACGGAGCAGTAGAAGCAGCCAACAAAAATATCAAGAAGATTTTGGCAAAGACGGCTGAAAATTATCGTGACTGGCATGAAAGGTTGCCGTTTGCTCTAATGGCATACTGAACTTCGACTCGAACCTCGGTAGGGGCGACGCCTTTCTCCCTTGTGTATGGCATGGAAGCAGTGTTGCTTGTGGAAGTAGAGATTCCATCCTTGCGTGTGCTGTCCCAAATGGAATTGTTTGAAGCTAAATGGATACAACAAAGGTTTGAGCAGTTGAATTTGATTGATGAGAAGCGACTGGAAGCCATTTGTCACGGTCAATGTTACCAACAGCGGGTAGCCAAGTCATTCAACCGCAGGGTTCGACCAAGGTATTTTGAAGCAAACGATCTTGTTCTACGGAATATACTCCTAATTATTCCCGATCCAAGAGGTAAATTCACTCCAAACTATAATGGGCCATATATTGTGAAGAAGGTACTCCCTGGAGGCGCGTTGATCCTAGCTGAAATGGATGGACGGGAATTTTCTAACCCCGTTAATGCAGATGCTCTCAAGAAATACTATCCATGATTATTTTTCTTCTGTCAATGCTTTGATTCAATTGATAAAATGCTGAATGATGCAATTTCATGATTTGACAATCCATGAATGATTGAGTTTTTCAATGTGATGTATCGAGATGACGAAAGGCAAGCTCTACCCACACACAGTCCCTTACTTATACAGTTGTGAGATGAGCGTACAAAATTCCATGTCTACATAAGCAAAGAGTTCTCTCGCAAATGGTACGATAACCAAAGTGATGAAAGGCAGTTCATTTCTCTATCCCAAACACTATAATGATCCATTGCTTACCCATTTTTGAGCCTAAATACATGAGAAGTTTCATTTCATATTACCCCTATCAAGAACAACCCCACATCGGGGCATTTTGGAGGTACATTTGGATCACTGATGTTACAAGGTGAAAAATGGATAGAAGTCTTCTTGCTTTCACTTGCATCAATTTTCTTGTGTTGCTTTTACATGTGGAATCGAGTATTAAATCAAGTGCCTTAGGGATGATGAAGAGCATCCATGTCTACCTTTTGTTAGCTACTTTGAGCCTGTGATTCCATTTCAAACCCACATTGGTGATAATCTCTTACACTGGAGCATGTCAAAATCAGGACTATCAGAAATAGCACAATACAAGCGCCAAGTCCATATAAAAAAAATTGCAAAATGGGGCATAAAAAAAAGCAGTGTGCCTGGTAAAAGCAAGGCCGATGCCCAAATCCAAAAGGAAAGTGAAAGAACTGAGGGATAAGAAAAAGCAGTGTGCCTGTTAAAAGCAAGGCCGATGCCCGTAGAAAGCTGAGCCAAAGGCTCAAATCTGCAAAACAATTAGCCCAAAGTGTGTTCGGGTTCTCAAAAATGCTAAATGAGGCAACTTTGTCAATAGTCCTTAGTGAATTTGACATCAATGGCATCCCCAGTGAACAAGGTTTTAGGCTCGAAGCATGAGTCTGAGGAAAAGTTCTCAGTTTTTCATCCCATACACAACTTTTGAGTCAACCTACATTACATCCCTTTAAAGTCTCTTCTGATTAGGGCACTTGAATTAATGTGAAGTTCCTAATGTTTTAAGCTTAGCTTGAAGAAGTGCGAGCAAGACTATTTCTATGTCATTGGCAAGGTTCTTGACTTGTAAACCTGGCGACATGTGTTGAAGACAATTCTTTCTAAGCCTTGACTCGAAGAGTCCCTTTTGCTTAGCCGTTGACCAAGCCCGAATTACGGTCCTATTAAAAGACCTCCCTGATTGGTAATGTCGTACCACTTGCGAGAGTGCTCGGATCTTTGTCGACATGATGATAGTGAGGTCAAGTGATACAGTTGCACCCGTATCAATGGCCGGGTCAAAAGCCTTCCAATGAGAGTGAGTGAAAGCCCTTTTTGACCGTATCTCACTTGGCATTTTTTAATGAATTCGCTCATCATTTTAAATCAAGACTTGATGATGTGCATAATTTTGAGTCTCAGACAATGTTTATTATGAGTGCTAGAGAGTTTGGTTGTTTTCTAAGAACTCAAGTATTTGCAGTATGCTCTTGAGCTTTATTCTTGCAGGAAGTCGATGCTGTTTAGAATCTAAGTCTTTATGTTGACTTGGCATGTTCAATATCCCCTCATCAACTTGATTTCATTGACATGACCTTCAGGTAAGGAACCTTAGGTAAGTATCATTTTTCAAGAATGGAGGGTCTTTGACAAAGATCTAGATATCTCGTCCTTTCTAAAACTTCAGGACATATCAGTCTGGATCTGGATGTCTCAAGTCATTAAACATTTCATTCTGGATATGTATGTTTTCCGACCTTTTTATCGTTATACCTTAGTCTGGATCTAGGTATTTCAGTTTATCTTGACTAAACTGTCGTCTCAATTTGACATATGAGCGTCAATTGGTTAATTTTCAATTCTTGATACCTCAGTCTGGATCTGGGTATCTTGAATCCACATCTGTGAAGCATCTCATTCTGGATATGAGTAGTTTCTCTTTTATTGCTCGTCTTCTCAGTCTGGATCTGAGTATTTCGAGTTTTTCTTGATAGACGTCTCGGTCTGGATCTGGATGTCTCAAGTCAAATCGTTAAATATTTCATTCTGGATATGAATGTTTTTTGAATTATCGTTATACCTTAGTCTGGATCTTGGTATTTCGATCTATCTTGACCAAATTGTTGTCTCAGTCTGACATATGAGCTTCAATTGGTTAATTTTCAATTCTTGATACCTCAGTCTGGATCTAGGTATTTTGAATTCACAATTGGAGGCATCTCATTCTAGATATGAGTTGTTTCTCATTTATTTCTCGTCTTCTCAGTCTGGATCTGAGTACTTCGAACTTTTTTTTATATAGTCGTCTTTGTCTGACATATGCGCGTCTATCCATGACATCTTAGTTTGGATCTAGATGTCTTCTCTTTCATTCAATATTTCATTCTGGATGCGAATGACTATTTGCTAACTTATCTGATTTGGTTAGTCAAATAGACATTTTATTCTAAAAGAACCACATTTTCCAAGGAATCTGAGATTAGATATGAGTTGAATAAATCAAGATGAATCCTATGTCACCAAGTACCGACGGTAATGTATCAGTGTCTCATCTCGAGAGCTTGTGGCGATGTACAGGTTTCTCAGCTTAAGTTCATTTTGAGTCCCTACGGTAGGGACTCGAGTTTAATCAGGTATCTTTCACCATTTTGCCTCTGTGGTGACCGAATTAAGGTTTCGGGCCTCAAGCAATCCAGATCTTTTTCACCGTTTTACCTCTGTGGTGACCGAATTAAGGTTTCGGGCCTCAAGCAGTCCATGTCTTTTTTACCGTTTTGCTTCTATGGTGACCGAATTAAGGTTTCGGGACTCAAGCAATCCAGGTCTTTTTCACCGTTTTGTCTTTGTGATGACCGAATTAAGGTTTCGGGCCTCAAGCAGTCCAGGTCTTTTTCACCGTTTTGCTTCTGTAGTGACCGAATTAAGGTTCGGGCCTCAATCAATCCAGGTCTCTTTCACCGTTTTGCCTATGTGGTGACCGAAGTAAGGGTTCGGGCCACAAGCAAACGAGTCGGGTTTCTTCACTGTCTTTCTTTTCTGACCGAAGCAAGTGCTCGGGCTTAAGAGGACAATTTCAAAGCTCATACATACCTTGATATGCCATCACAAACTAGTGCTTAGGTGACACATTTATTCTCTGACAAGATTCTTTCAAATGATTTCTCAATCAACACAACATCGTTTTTTATTTCACTAAAGCTATGTGGGCCCCATGTCAGGATTGTTGACACCTAAATTTTAGGTTTTAAAATCATCGGCGGCAATTTGGATTCAGTGGATAGGAGAATTTGAATGAAATCATGATTTTTAACCAAATCTTTTCAAGATTTAGCTGAAATCCTCCATATTCTAAGGTTAAATAACATTTGTGAGCATTAAGCAAAACAGGGGGTAGATAAACATTAAAATTAGATAAATTTCGGTCAAATCTTTAGGAGATTTGACCTAGATTTAGCTTTATCTCTTCCTGCGAGCGTCCAAGGTGTATAAAGGGGAGGTTTTCGGCTGAAAGGGGGGAAGCACAGAGACTTCCAGAGAGTGAGAGACCGAGGGAAAAAGAAAAGATACGCAGAGAAAGAGAGAGTGACCAAGAGTGGGGGGACTTCGAGGAGAAAAGCTTCCTTCATCTGACACACATGTATACACAAATCTTCCTATGGGTGAAAAGCACGCATAGAGTGATACAGAGAGAAGATCGAGAGAGATTGAGGGAAACCGAGAGAGATTGAGAGCGAGAGAGAGGGCCGATGTTCGAGCAAGGCCTTCAACGCGACGACCCATAGACGAATCTTGCCTAGGTGACCCGTCCACGGCGTTTGCAGCTCTCGGCTCCCGCGACCCACTCATCGCTCCGCTTCCTTTCTCATGGTTTTGCTCAGTTCAAGGTGGGTGATGATGTTCTTGAGTAATCCCCAGGTTTCTGCATTGTTGATTGCGGTTTGTGTTTGCATGCCTTCAATGCATCGTAGATCCAGACTTTATAAGCGGATTTGAACTTCTGAGTGTGTATTATCCCCGCAAGCCACCTGTTTGATAATTTGCCCAATTGAGTTTGCATCGTATCGCTTTGTTTTTTTCGGCGTCCTTTGGTTTGTTATTTTTAATTGCGTCGTCTCCGGAGTTGGCTGGTCGCCGCCCGCTGTGATTTCATCGCGAGGAGGTGTTGCGTCGCCGAGATTTCTTGTCTGTGTAGAGGGTGTCGCGCAGCAGCTGAGAGGAAGAAGAAGACCTGCGTGTGGGAAGGCCGAACATGTGGAGAGGAGGCTTCGCGCGTGGGTCTGGTCCGTGAGTGGATCGGACCATAGAAGAGCAAGCCCGCGTGAAGGAAGAGGCCCATGCGCGCATAGAAGGAAAAGGGGCACACTTTAAGGCGAGTTTGGGCCGAAGCAGTGTAGGGCCTGCTCAAGGAGAAAGGGACCAGAAGAAATAAAAAGGGGGAAAGTGGACTGGGCCCATCGCGAGCCCAGTCTAGATTTCCCTGCTTCTTTCGTGGGCTCCCTTTCAAGGGAGCTTCGCGGGTCAGGAGGCCAAACCAACCCGGTTCGACTGCCTGACCCGATTTCTTGATTTCTGTTTTTTTTATTTCGTTTATAGAAAATAGGAAAAAAAAACATTTTCTGCAATAAAAAAAATCTTTCCTTTGTGCTGATGCATTTTATTTTTTAGTATTTGCGTGTTTTATTATTTACTTATTTTTTTTAATGATAGGCGCTATTAATAGTGATTTCATTTTCATGTGCATTGGACGATAATCCGATCTCCCGTCCGAGATACAACTCGCGACTGCACGTTAAATTGATCAATCCGATCTCATGCCCGAGATACGATCCGTTGATTTAGTTGCATTTTTATTATTTAAAAAAATACGAAAAATTACATTCCATGTTAGATAGCATGTTAGATAGAATTACATTTTCATGTTTAGATTAAATTGCATTTAGATTATATTACATAGCATGATTAGGTTGCATTTTAAATATAATTTGCATAGTTAAATTAGAGTTTCATGTTTTATTTCAAAGTCAATAAAAAATAAGAAGGAACTCATATGCATATCATAGCATGAACCTTTCTTTTCATTTTAGGTTGCATTATTAGTTATTTCATAACATTTAGTCTAGGTACATTAAATCTCATGTCAATTAGGAAGATTGCATGTTATTAAATCATATGTCACTTAGGAATTACATTTTTAGCCATGTGAGAATAATAGGTCACATGTTTAATTTGTGCATTTATTAAATTTCAAATTTCCACTAATAAAACTCAAAAAATAAAAAATCATTTAGATAGTAACATGTAGTTAATTAATTTAGTTAAATGTCATTGCATGTCTACTCATACCATAATAGAATAATACATTTCGAAATCTAGGTATCATGCTAGATTAGGTTTTCACATTTTAATTAGTTTAATTAATTCTGAATTTCATAAATAAGAAAATGCTTTAAAAAATACCTTTTTGCATGTCATTTAATTCCTTTAGTTAAATAGCATGTCATTTAGTCCAAGTTAATTTCATATTAGGTCATGTCATTAGGATTAGACTTTCATGCATTTGCATATTAGTTTAGTTTTCATATTCTAAAGATATTATCCGTAGTTAAGATAATGTTTTAGTTTAAATTGGGGATTAATATAGTTTAGTTCCTAGTTTAAATTAGATGTTAATTAACTATAGGTAATTAGTTTCATTAAATAATTTTGGAATTCATAAAGTTGCATTTAGAGTTGCATCAAGATGTTTGCATATAGAATTAAGTTTTTCCATTTCATGCATTGCATTCATATATAAAACAAAACAAAACAAAAATCCTTTTGTTGATTGGTTTCATTATGTCATCTTTGTCTATTGTTTTGTTTTATTTAGCATTTACATTAATATTTGCGCACTCGTGTGATCACCGTGCATGTTAGGGAATAAAGTTAAAAATCAATTCAAACTGCCTACAAGTTATTTTTGAAATAGAAGAAATAGGTTCTCAAGTCTCCAAATTCAAAATCTTTGGTTCATAGGGGTAAAATACGACTCCCAGTATTTTACATGGGTTTCTAATCAACCTACCGTAAATAGATTAGTGGCGACTCCCTTTTGAAATTGGCTTTGCATGTTAAAAATTTAAACCTAAGTCATGAATTGGTATGAGCTTGGGAGAGCTCGAGCTAAATTAGGTTTAGCAATCCATTAACCTAACCCTAGGTGGTGCACCTTCGGAGAGGTCGCGACAGGGATTATTTGCTTTCGGGCATCCATGCAGATAGATTTTCGATAGTCCTGGTTGACGGAGAGAACTTTTCTTCTTCAATTTGAAAATGAAATTCCAAGTGCACTGGAGGACGGGTGCAAATAAGAATTTAGAGTGATTTATTGTTTTGGAAAGAAAAGAAAAGAGGGAATGTGGTGGGCACGAGACCATGATGTCATTGCTTCGGACATCTATTCCAACTTCTTGCAGGAAAAAAGTGAAACGAATACGATGTTTAGGTGGCAAAGAAAACTTAAAGTGGTCCATCCCAACCCTACAAAGTTTCCAATAAAAAGTTCAGATATGCGTTTTGGGTGATCTTTACGGGCAGCGTTGAGCTTCCAAAGTCTCTTATATTAAAATTTTAATATTTGATAGCACAATTTCAAAGGTTTTTTATAGAAACTTTAGCTTTGGAAATGTTCAAAGCTCAGGACAAGTGCCCCTATGCTGACTCTACGTAGTTTATTATGAATAGTGGATGGTCCTTATGAATAATATCCATCCGGACATATATTATAAAGAAGTTTATATTCATTAGATATCTAGTTTTTAGCATAAAATATAGATATAAGGATATTTGAAGTGTTAAAAATTTCCTAAGGCGGAAATTTTTAGTATTAAAAGTTTTGGCCGGCTCAATTAAGTGTCAAATTAAAGAAAAATTATCATTATCCTTTGACCTTTTGAATTAAATATTATGCCTAGTGGCTTTTTCATAGAAAAACGAAATTCCTCATGGCTGATAAGGTGGCCTTAATCACAAAACGGCGCCACATGAAAATCTCTTTTCTCTATCGTTGTCTCTCTCTCTCTAGTTCAAGCTCTCATGGCGATCGAATCTCCCTTTGCGGAGATGCTACGACCATTGAATCTTGCAAATCTCGTGGTTCGAGACCTTCGTCTCGAAGAAAAATTCGTCCTCCTGGCCGAACGATGCCACTGCGGTGAGGCCGAATAGGGTTCTACTAGACCGGATGGAGAAGGGCTTCTTCTCGTCCCTGTACAATCGTCCAAGCTTGGCGGAGTTGAGGAGCGACGGGATGAAGAATCACGCTAGAGTTTATGAGTTCCTTCGTGGGATTAATGGGATTGTCCTCGATGTGTTCGATCGACTGGAGCTTCCGATCACAGTTGAGGTCATGAAGGAGCGAATTGATTTTTCTTCACGATTTAGGGTTGACGAGTGAGAGTATCAATTAACTATCATCTTTGGGATAACGTCACGCATACTAGAATTCATGAGACAGGTTTAGTGTTCTTTGAGATTTTGAAGAAATAGACTATTAAATTTTCAATAAGCCTGTATTTGGTGTTCATCCAATTCTTTTGCCTACAAGTATTACTCGTCTGGAGTTCTTACTACCAATGCGAAATAGATTTTAGCATCTTGAAATGCTCTGATGCTCATCAGCAATTATCGTACTTATATTGTTCAAACGGCTGATGGAGTTGGCCAGTGGAAATGTTCTGCTCCCGATGGGGTAGTTCCAATGATGTGTTTGCAAATGGTAGATTGTTTCTTATTCCCTATGTACTAAAGAAAATAAGTTGTCCTGAATGATGTCATACACTTATAATGTGCGATAAACAAAAATTATAAATCACGTTAATCAATCTTTGGCACAGAATGCAAGAGATTTGATAAAAAAAATTATGAACTAAAGTTGATACCAAATATAAAAAATTTGAAAAAAGGTCTATGTATTAATTGGCAGTGTAGGTGATTCTGAGAAAAGTATCATGAATGCTCAGAATCATGAAAAACGAGTGATTCCTCCTCCCTTCATCCTTGTTATAACATGATGATGTCGGTTCATTTATTTTGGCTCAAAAAGGGTCCAGATTAATTGTTTATCACTTGTCAAAACTTGCGAAGATATCATGAATATTATCTGCATATTTGTTCGATGTTGAATTTTATCCTTGAATTTCAATTTTGGCCCATTTGGTCCGTTGATGTGGCCATAAATATATTGTCTCATCAGCAAAAACTTCAAAATATTAAACGATAAAGAATAGGGAAGATTTGATTTAAGCATAGGTTAGAGATATGGGGGTCAGCCCTCACTGAGATTTGGGTGAAGTCGGGTGTCGTCGCGGATGGTGGCAGGCTTGCGCTCGTTTTTGCTGAGGCGCTATTACAGAGAAGATCTTCTTCTTAAGACCAATTTGTTCAACTCTTTCGAGGAGAAGTCAGGGAGCGTATTCTTTAAGCGATACAAAGAATAAACACTACAAAAAAACTGTAATTTAGCTACGGACAATTAGTGACGAAAAAAAATCCGTCGCTAATTCCGACGGAATTCGCTATGAAAAACAATATCCGTAACTAATTAGTGATGGAAAAAAAATTCTGTCGCAAAATTGTGACGAAACAAATTTCGTCGCAAAATCCATCGCTAATTAGGGACGGATTATATTTCTGTCGCAAAATCCATAGCTAATTAGCGACGGAAATAGTGATGGAAAAGTAATTCTGTCGCAAATTTGTGATGGAAAAAATCCGTCACAAAATCCGTCGCTAATTATCTACGGATTTTTTTCCGTCGCAAAATTCGTGGCTAATTAGCCACGGATTTTTTTTCCGTCGCTAAATCCGTGGCTAATTAGCCACGGATTTTTTTCCGTCGCAAATTTAATTATATGTACTTTGAAATCTGGCATTAGAGCGCGAAGAATGTAGTGATTTCCCTCCCTCCTGCTCGGTCATCTCACCAGTCATCTTCTCCCTGCGATTTTCTTTCCCCTCACCCTAACCCTACGGTGCTCTCCCTCACCAGAGAAGGCCGCCTCTCTTCCGCCTCATCGGCACCTCCCTCGATTTAACTCTCTCTGTGTCCGTCGCTCTTCATCCTCTCTGCAACCTTGAACACCCTCCCCTTTTCGCAATCACAATCGCGTTCTTAGTTTGTGGTTGCCGGATACTAGAGGGGTGTGGAATTAAAATCGAAATTGGGTATGTCGCGGAGCAACGTTGGCAATGGCGAGCCCGACTTCGATCTTGCTAAGGAGATCCTCGCGGTGATGCCCACCGACCCTTACGACCAACTCAATTTGGCTTGTAAGATCACCTCCATGGCCATCTCTTCCCACGTCTCCCATCTCGAGTCCGATTTACAGGTGACCTTCTTCTTCTTCTTCATCTTCTTCGCCTCCTATGAGTTGGTCCGTGTTCGTTTGGTCCGCTCGATTGTTTGGTTTAGGATCGTCGCTCGACTGCTTGTTTCAATACTTTCCGTATATTAGGTTGAGATTCTTCGTAGCGTGCGGTATTGGTCGATTTTGTGGTCGGCGTTTACTCTATTTGTTGCTTCTGATGTGGTTTCTGGGTAGTCAGTCGAGGAGAGTCGGTCGCTAATGTTGAGGTTCGCGGACAAATGTAGCTCAGGGAAAGCTGCTACCGGAGGGTCCGGAAGGATCGAGGTCGGTTGTTGTGGAAAATGAGACTGCCCAATTCTGAGCCCTGCGCTAGCCAAGTTCAATGATTATTCCCCTTTTTTTTGTACTTAGTTTATTATCGAATGAATTCAATGTCATTTGAGTTGTTTTATAATAATGTAGTCAGCTGAAATCATATATGCCTCTTTGGAGATCTTTTTCTCTTTTCATGGGCTCCTCATTGAGCAGACTGTGTTGTTCACGGGTTCTTCATGCATTTTGACTTGATTCGCGGCTCATTGTTCCCTTTTTCCAAAGTCCTGAAGTTGAACCGATCAAAAGGGACGCAACATATGTTGGGATTTTATAGGGTGGCAACTGTAGATTCAAATGATTAGTGAATATAACTCAATTTTGTTGTTAAGAGATTACCATACTATTTTTCTAATGAATAATGAGTACATTGACTGATGTGCAAAGGTAAGGAGTCTAAGGATGTTGTCAAAATGTTAAATGGATTGAGATGCATCTTCGTTTTCTTTGTGTTTAGTTCCCCTTTGCTTGGCCTTTTATTTATTTTATTTCCAATTATCATTAGAATAGAGGTCCTATTTTGCTGAATGCAATTATTTTAGGAAGAGTTGATGGAACCTTTGCATAGCTTCTGCTCTTTGCTTGTTTTCTTTTTGGATTTGAAGTAGAAAAAAAATTCCTTTCCTTGAAAGTTTTTTCTTTCTTCTTTGAATGGCTATAGAGTTGTTCTTGTTAGTTGGCCTAGCTAGCTGCTGGTTTGAAATAAGTTCAATCCGCAAGGTTGCTCTTTGATTGGAATACTTTCCATTTCATTATGGCTCCTCTTGATGTTTTGTCTAGTCTTGTAAATTTTCATCTAATAGGAAACCTATTGATGGTTCTTGGTATTTGCAAGAACCGCTTTACCTTTGATGGAAACAATGGGACTGCCAAAGTGATTGCCGATATCAGTGTATGCTTGTGAGAGAAAAGGAAAGATAGGAACTTGCCCACAAACCTGTTAAATATCATGGGAAATGGCCATTCAGGCGTGTCTATGGAATTCAAGTTTCCATATTTAATTTATTGAGGTGTGTATCTGATTATATTTGATAGCATTTATGCTCAATATTCATCTGATAAATGAAATCTTTATGGATGAAAAGGCTTTTAAATGAAGGAAAGGTTTCTAGCAAGTAATTTGTTTATGTCATGTTGAACTTTGCAAGTGAACTATGTGATGAATGCATTGCTTTCGATGCACATGGTAATTGCATTTTTTGTGGCTGTTATTCTGGACACCATTGTTCCTGATAGCAAGCAAGAACAGGGTGTTTATGTGTGGTTTGAATAAGAGGCTGTGAGGAGGGAGCCTGCAGTTAGTAAGGACTATGAGCTTCCATTCAGAGTCAATAAGTTCTTTAGATGGGTAATGGCTTGGGTTCTGAGCATTGGCACCACCAAGTGGCTAGATCATTGCGTTGAAGCAGCTGTCCATACGAGTTGTGTGTAACAACACTTGGGTTTGGCTGCGTTGTTCAACACCATATTGAAGGGGAGCAGTACTACGGTATGTACTTTTCTTGCAAAGTAGCACAACATGAGCCAACAGATTTTGGAAGAGTTGCAATGTACATTTGAGGTCTCTAGAGATCTTGTTGTGTTTGTAATTTTTTGAATTGTTAGAGGTAGTTATTGAAATGTCTAGATACATCTTCTAGCAAGCTAGAAGCTCTATTACAGAAATTCTGTTTGGATCATCTTTTTCTTAGGCGAATTTTGCTCGGATTTCAAATGGAAATGAGTTCTACTCGGAAATATTGATTACAGCCATGATGTATCATCTTACTCCTAATTCTTATAATTCATGTGATCTAGAAAATAGTCCCTAAATAATATTCGTTGCAAATTTTGTCGCTAAAAAATTAATAAAAATTTGTTGATAAATTCGTTCCGGAACATTGTTCATAATAAAGGTCAAAATTTTTGTGGCAAATTAGCTATAAATGCGATACAAATTAATGTCTAAAAAGACAAAAATCGATACAAATTATCGTTGTATTTTGATGCAAATTACAATCCAAAAAGACGAAAATCAAGGTAAATTAGTGGCAAATTTTGTCACAAATAATTGTTATCGACAAATTTTAGCGACGAAGTTAGCGACAAAACCAATTTTGCGACGAAAATTTAGTGACGGGAAAAAATTACATAGCTAATTAGCGACGAATTTAGCGACGGAAAAAAATTCCGTAGCTAGTTAGCGATGAATGTAGTGACGGAAAAAAAAACATCTGTAGCTAATTAGCTACGAATTTAGCGACGGAAAAAATCTGTAGCTGATTAGCGACGAATTTTGTAACGAAAATATCCATCCCAATTTAGCAACGCATTCTGCTACGGGAAAAAAATCCGTAGCTAATTTAGCGACGGATTTTGAGACGGAAAAAATATCTGTAGCTAATTTAGTGACGGATTTTGTTACGAAATTGTTGCGACGAATTTTGTGACGAAATATATCCGTCGCAAATTAGCGACGAAAAATCAATTTTTCGTCACTAAATTTCGCGACGCCTATTTAGCGACGGAAATATTTCCGTGGCAAATTTCGTTGCAAAAAGGTTTAGCGACGGATTTTGTCAAATTTTCCGTCACTAAATCCGCTGCCAAATGACTGTTTTTTTGTAGTGAAAGCACAAATCCCATATTGGACGGAGATTGAGAGTGGGCGATACTCGAAAGACACTTCAATCGGAGACACAACACAATCGATGATGGCTTCGTCGAGGTCCGGGAGATGAACATAACAACATCAGAGCTGCCTTGCTAGCAATGAAGTAAGCTGACGGCAATTCCTTTTATTTGTGGATGGCAGCATGGGGGGGGGGGGGGACTCCACAATAAAATCCCGGTTGTCACCGGCGGTGTCGCCCTTCTTTGTTATACATTGTCAATAAAAAGAGAGTATCATTATATAAAAGAACGTTCCTCCCTTTTGGCAGTAATTGATTCTTAAAAAAAAAAAAACTATTTTGCTCACAATCGAAAAATCGGGATGAGCAGAGTAACTGGTATTTTTTTTTTTTTTGAGTGGGTCGAAATTTGGACGATATCATTTTGTGTAAAATAAAAGGAACTGTTAGTGAAAATGAAAATAAGCGTGCGGTAAGTAGCAGAGTACATTGCATGGTCATGTCTCTTTCATACATTTGAAATGACATGGTTATCGAGTATGATCATGTACCGTACAAGACATTATTATAAAATTAGAGTCAAACGTTGCTGAAAAAAGAAAATCTCTGGTTCATATTTGGGAAATCAGGACATGTAACAATCATAACAAACAGCACACTGGCCTAGAGGAATCATAAAATTTCAGTTGACTAATAGCTATAAAAAGAACGTGGAAATCTTATGCTATTGACACTGGTGGATTAGAATTCCGGCTGGCACGTTCCTGCCGCCTACTTTTGTCTTTGTTTCTTCTTGGGCCATTGACACTGGCGGGTTGGGTTGACTATAGGTAGGTATGAAACTTCTCACGTGGAATGTTGTATCACCAACCCTAAGTGGCAAGAGGGTCGGTGCTCTTCCTCCATGCAGTTGATGATAGAAACAAATGTATCTATAAATGTATAGGATAGAAATGTATGATTCTCTCTTCATCCGTACGAAATGAAAGAAGTATTCTATTTTTCATCAGATAAATACGTTAACGTTAAAGTGGGTTGAAAGATAATAATCATGATTTTTTTCATTTTTACAATAATCATTACTTTTAAGGTTATTGCGTTGTGGAAAAATATATATCTTTATCTCTTTTGTTGTGAAAATCATGAAAATTTAATATTCTTTTAGGTTTCGTTCGTTTTACAAACAATGTAATATTTTTAGAAGATATCTTCCACGAAGTTAGTTTTCTAGAAAATAACAATATTTTTGGATGTTCATTTGAAACTTCGAGAACATTATAAAAAAATAAATTTTTTATTTTTTATTTTTATTGTTTTACATTGGCTGTTTATTGGCCACAAGTTTCACTTAGCTCCAACGAGCTTCTCGCTTGCCATCATAAGCCACGAACTCATCAATCCAAGAAAAGTTTTGAGCTCATTTTTAGAGGTTGCAAGTTTGCAGCTCGCTGCTAGAGGTCGTTGGCAGGCCAAGGTCGAGTCACGCTGTTAAAAGTCATGATATAAATAAAAAAAACAAAAAAAGAGAAAAATATTTTCTTCATTTTTTATGGAAAAGTGAAACGAACGAAATAAAATCTAACAAATACTTTTTTTTAAATTATTTTTCGTGAGATGCAACTAGACTTTAATCTTAAATTTTCATATTATCAAATCATATCTGTCTATCAAATCACTACTGAGCTGGAGTGAAATCTATTGGCCGAGGACTCTGGCTTTCTTCTGACACCTTGTCTGCTTTTGCATCTTCTATTCCTTGATTGATGCGAATTTGCCTTTCATTCTGCCCTTTCCATTTTCTTTCGAAGACCCAAAAAGTCCATGGAAGCTCAGTCCGTCCCCTTTTTTTTATTGCCAAAAGGTTCATATTATAATAGTTGTACCTAAGTTGATGACTCAGTATCTATTCGAGCATGTCTCAGATTATTCTAATTTTCATAATCCCTTTACTTAGCTAAAAATTCTATATTTTCGAAACATATCAATAAATTATTTTTTTCCAGTTAGATGACAATATCATTCGGTATCTAGTAAAAAATGAAAATAAGTTAGAAATTATTTTTCGCTTTTTGGAAATAAAAACACTTGATCGTGTTTTCCTAGAATGATGAGATACGAGCGTGACATGTGAGCTACACATGATGTATAGTCAGTTTTTTTTCCAATAAGGTTTTATTGAATCTGCATGATGTACTTGTGAATGGTTAAGCTTGATCACAAGAAAATTTCACCAAGGGGAGGTTATGTAGTTAGGAGTTTTTTTATAAAGGCGTTTTTGTACTTTTGTAAGATGATTCCATGAGTTTGACAAAAAGAGAATAAAGTCATTCGATTAACAAACTTATCGGGTTCGACTAAGTGTGTAAAATGCCACTCAGGGAGATGGAAAAGAAGTTCCCACGAAGTGGTTTCATCAAGCAGACCTCAAAGAGTGACGCCACTCGAATCTAATTAAAGCTATAGTTTTAATTGTTTGTCTTTTCTTTTCCTCCCAATGTGCACCGATTATTAGGTCCCAAAGTTACTACATCTTTTCCATCTTTGAAGTCCAAAGATAGGTCCAAATGTTACTATATCCTTCTACATCGAGCAATTCAGGGTCTCCAAAGTCCCCATGTTTCTAAAATGTCCTTATAAATTATTGGATCACTCTTAAGACCTTGGTGGTGGGGGAGGGGTGGTTGTGGAGATAGGGCAAATTTGACCAAAGGGAAGGGGGAGAACTGTAAATGACAGTGATGGGAGACAGTGCCCTAAAGAGACGACTATATACATGTCTTGCTATTCTATGATGCTCAACAGACAGTCGATCAGCTGTCGCAGCTCCGTCTATCCTTCCTGTTTTCTGCATCTATTCAGCTTCAAGGATGCCGATTTTCATTTGCCATCGGTGTAATAACATCGACGCCATCGTCATCTTCATTGTCCAAGTCCTGGTCGACTTCATTGCCATGAAATATCAAGGGACGCCGAATTCCGCATTTGACACCCACCCCATCACCATTTTCCTCGCCATCTTCACCCTCCTTCTCTATTACTCCTTGTGCCTTTCACTTGATGCTCGTCGACCACCCTTTCATACGGCTTGCAATGCCCGGGCCTTTCTCTACCTCAGGATCCTTCCCTCTCTCTCTATGGCTCTCCTTGCGTCGTTGTTGTACCGAGGCCCCTCCTTATTTCTCCTCTATTTGCTGTTGCTGATACAACACTTTGCAGCTCGCTATTGGGATCTTATTCTGAAGCTCAAGCAAAAGATACTAGTAGTCGTATTTGTCCGTTGGTTCCGCCATCTAGGAGGGGCGCCTCTGCCAGTACGGCAGCCATTATAAATCTGTGTGAGTATTGGAGTACTAGCTGGTGTTCACACAGTCATTATCAGGGGTACAAGAAGAAACAGAGGAAACCATAAAGCAGTGTGGTGTGAAAGCGCGACGTATGAAATTCCTTTCCGTTTTTGGATGTTCCTTTCTTTCATATTTGTACTTTGTGTCTTGTTTACTATATCTCGGCGAATGACGCTATAAAAGTGGGGAAAAAGGACCCTAAACAATTTGCTCCGTCTTTGGTATTGGAACCCAATTGAGATCACTCTCATTGGTTGTTCGTTTTCATTTGGGTCTAAAAGGAGTGTTTAACTTTGATTAATTTGTTCTTTATGCATTAATCGAGTACATATTGCAAAAAGTTGGTACTTATGAACGTACATTCTTGGTGTCAAATCAGCGTTAAAAGCTCTCATTTTATTTTTGCATAATGAGTCAATGATAGGCCGTTATTTATTTTCTCAAATTTACATTAATCTGGGTAAAAGTCCATCGGGATGGACGTCGATAAGCGCGCTTTGTTCTGTACCGTGTTAAGAACCAGGTTGATGCCCCACGTGCAGCTTCGATGCGTGTGAGCACGTGCTATTGTTGTCGAGCTCCATCCCCCTACGAGTAAAAGTTTGCTCTCAACCAAAGACTAGTAGTCGTCGCTTCTTCCCTAAACAAACGTCCGGGCAATGTCCCACACCAAAGGACATACCAAAGCCACTAATGGGGACATGGGAGGCGGCGGCATAGGCGGAGGCAACTAGCGGAAGTGGCGGGCGAAGGCGATCTGCAAGTGAAGGCAATTGGCGGAAGCAGTGGGTGAAGGTGGTGGGGTGGCTCAAGATTAGAGCCGCACCTTTGTTGAGAGAGAGAGAGAAAGAGAGAGCGCAAAGCATAAGGGGAGCCCAAAAGATAAAAAAGGAGAGGGATGAGATCTCGAGAGAAAAAAATTAACGGAATCTATAAAAAAGAACCAACCTGAGAAAGAGAATGTGGGATCATATTTTGAATAACTTGATAGGAGCGGCACAAAATCGCCACTTATCAATTTCTGAATGGTCTTATGCAAATCCTACTCGGCATAAATTTTCAAAAGTTCTAAGTATTGATATATGTCTTAAGACGGACGTGAAATGGTTGGAATACACCAACATATCGATGATAGCCTAATATTTTGCAATTTATCTTTGGTCCAACTCAATCATACATATTTATTCACATCTCTGATTTACTTCGAATTTTCGAAAACAATATTCCATGTGCACCGGAGGAAGGGTGCAAACAATGATAAAGAGTGATTTCTTGTTTCGGAAAAGAAAACAAAAAAGAGGGAAAGGAGGGAACGTGGCGTGCGCGAGATCACGTGCGCCACGTCGACTCCAACATGTCGCAGGCACAAAGTCAAGAGGAACACGATGATGTAGGTGGCAGAGAACACTCAGAGGGGTCCATCCCAACCGTACTTATAAATGCACAGTCTTGACGTCAAATCATCTTCCAATATACTCTTACACAACGAATAACTATCGGCACCATGCGAGCACTTACCAACATGCTAGTGTTGTTGAGCTCCTTTTTTCGGCGGGGTTTTCCGCATTGGGCTCCACGCGCGGTGCTTTGTTTTGATGCAAGACTATAAACATGCATTTACTCAAAAGGCCAAGTGCTACAAAATGATTTTAAGACCTGAGAAATATGCTTTTAATGAGAACTTTCTTTAAGCTAATGTGTATTTTGTATATTCTATTATGGTAAATATTACTGTAATTCTTGCTTGGTGTTTTAATACTGATGAATGCAACATTGAACTAAGATTATTTTTTTTTCTTTTTGGGGTCAGAAAACATCCTCAATTCACAACTTCAAGTAGGCTCAGCTTAGCATTACAAAAAACACGGGCCTCAGAACGGATGAGATCCCATAAAATTCTAGGATGATTAGAAAGCTAATTGCTGGGGGAGAGAGAGTTGTGCCTATGAGCCTCAACATCTCAATCAGCTACTTGATTCACTTCAGTTAAGCAGTGGGCCAAGCTCAAACACTCAAAATGGACCAACTCAACTTTTCACGCCGTGATAAGATGTTCTGCTTGCCGTGATAGCAGATCAAGGTCTATTAATGCTCATTGAACCAATGAAGATATGAAAATTCATTCGGAATTTTTTTATGATTAATTGCATTTATAAGGTCTTTGGGATTCAATATTATTGTGAGCGTAATCAATAAAATTCTTACACTGTGTTGTAAATGCTTGGCTACCAAAGTGGCTTATTTAAGTGACATTTGAGACTTTTTCTAGCAGTACTCTTAATATGAAGAATTTCACAATGTGTTGTGGATGCTTGGCTGCCAAAGCAGCTCATTAACGCTGACAAGTGAAATTTCTTTACGAGATTCATATGTCCCTAAATGAGATGTTTCATACTGTGCTATGAGTGTTTAGCTGACAAAGCGGCTCATCCACCACGACACTCTAGACTGTTCTCATAATAAAGGATGGGATAAGAATTGGCTATAGAATACAAAGGTTTAGAGAGCTTGTTTACCCAAAGGGGGCATGCTTTCCAGGATTAGGGATATTACAAGAATGTCTTATGGAACTTTCCTCTACTCGTTACCTTCTAGGTCCTCAAGGGAGTATGTATAATGCGAAAGGATTCTCTAATTAAATGAAATAGTCACATGGTTTAATAGACATTTGAATCATTTCTTCTGTCGGTAAAAACTCACTGCATTTCATAAAACAAATTAGGACACCAAGTGGGCTTCAAAATAGAATAAATCCTAAAGGGTTCGAGGGAGTCGGAAATCCAGCTCCAAGGAGGACTCTACGAAGTTGCACTTTGACGGTCCTCTACTTACTTTGGTCCCTTGAGCAATTGGCCAAGTAGATCGAAAATTTGATAAGCAAGAGCCAAACGCTCCTCGACAAGCATATACATTTTTTTTTGGGGTCAGAGTATGTCATCTAGATTTTGATCGGCCTAAAATACGTTGGGCAAACTATATCCACAATGGATCAATGCTAGGAAATTCGAGAAAAAAAAGGGCAGTTTGAATTGACATATTGGATTTAGACAGCTCGGGTTGCACCGACATCAAGATTGAGAAAATGTTTGTGCCTTTGGTCTTTCTTGCTTACAATCAAGTGAATTGACATATTGGATTTATACAGCTTGGGTTGAACGACACCAAGATTGAGAAAATGCTCGCGCATTTGGCCTTTCTTGTTTACGGTAACGTGATTAAGTTAATGTACTTGAGAATCACTTCTACCGTCTCACATACTATCACTAATTCTCAATCTACATTGCACGTATTTTCTTTTCATTAGTGATCAATTTTCATCAAAGTGTGAAAATTAGAAATAAACAACTTCTCTAAAGCTGAATCCTTGGGAAATGCTGGTATCCCATTGACCCACTATACTCAATAGTGAGAACCTTCAATCTCCTTGTCCCCTACAAAAGCCAATGACACATTCGGACAAAACAAGAAGTAAATATGGATTTAGGCTTCCGATTTATATCATATGTCATCTGATCCTCTCACAAAATGAGAGAATTAGATTATAAAACCATCAAATTTTGTCCTCCATTGAACAACCATTGGACAGTAAGAATTAGATCAAATGAGAAATAAAAATATGTGATAGATAACGATCTATCTTGACATTCTATAGTTAGCATGGTCCAATCATTGATCCCGAAAATTTCTACAAATTTCTACAATAAAATTAGGTAGGTCGCTTGTATAGTTCTCTATCTACAATTCTGCTATTTACTTTACTGAAATCATTTTACTAGAATTTAGACTAAGAGGGAAACTGACATATCATGATTCTGGGACATCAAGCCCAAAAAGATTCACCACAACCACTTTTTCTAGATGCAACAAATTGGATGCCTCCAAATGTTGATTCCTGTCTTGCCAGCAATCATCAGCATAAGGGTAACTCATACTGATCCATTTCAACTCAGAAAGACAGCCCGTAAATTGCCTTGGCAAATTACACCTTGCACCCAGAGAAACCGCAAATGTGGGAATCGTTTAATTTGCTCTGAAGTGACAGTTGTGCGATCCCCCAACGGTCAAAGGAGTGCTTGGATGCTTCCCTTGGTCTACTAATGACAATGAGGAGCTGAGGCAGCAATTTATCAATATCCCACTACTTTATTTCGTAGAAGAGAAGAAAAAAATGAAACAGAAGAGTACCTCGTAAATCAAAAACATGAATCCTTAATTAAGAAGAGGCTATAAGCAATTTTCTACTCGAAATTTGGTCATACTTTACTTCTATTGATCTTAATTCGTAGTTTATGTTACCACTATCCCACAATCTAGTACATTCTTCCTTGGCAATAGCCCTTTCAAGATCTCTAAAGTGATGATGCATTCTAAATATATCACCGTGTAAATCTCCTATCATGCACTTATTCATAAGGACATCAATGGCATCATGAGGGCCAAACCTACAATCTTTCCACATGTGCATTGGATTAGTCTTATTCTGACTGATAAAGAAGCATGCAGCATCGAGGAATATCTGTGTCGACCCGACTCAAAAATACAATAGGTTTAAGATTTTTTTTTTCATTAGTTACTGTAGCAATGGCGGCTGTCAAATTTCAAGAAAGGAGCAAGCGGCTTATATAGGCAGGTCATTCTGTTCTTCTCACGACTGCCATCCGTTCTGCTCTTGCAGCTCTGTTTCTCCTTCCTGTTTTTCACACCCATACAGAGTAAAGGATGCCGATTTTTGTGCGTGATCAGTGGAACAACATCGACGCCATCGTCACCTTCATTGTCCCAGTGCTGGTCAACTTCCTACCATGAAATGTTAGGGGATGCCCCATTCTCCGTTTGACACCCACCCCATCACCATCTTCCTCACCATCTTCACCCTCCTTCTCTATTGCTCCTTGCCCCTTCCACTCGTTGCTCGTCTACCAGCCTTTCATACCACTTTCGGTGTCCGCACCTTTCTCTTCCTCAGGGTCCTTTCCCTTCTCTCTATAGCTTTCCTCACGTCGTTGTTGTTCCGAGGCCTCTCTTTCTTTCTCCTCTATTTACCGTTATTGATACCGCTCTTTGCAGCTCACTTGTGGAGTCTTATTCAGAAGCTCAAGGAAAAGATACTAGTAGTCGTATTTGTCCGTCGGTTCCACCATTGAGGAGAAGCGCCTCTGCCAGTACGGTTGCCGATATAAATTTCATATGACAATTGTAGCACTAGCTGCTGTTCAACCAGTCATTGTTAGCGGTACAAGAAGAAATAAAGCAAATAGTAGGCAGTGTAGTGTGACAGACTAGTGTTGGACGCTTGTATGCTCAAAAGGAATAAATCTTCTAGTATTTAAGTTGTCCCATGATCATAGCTTCATTGAGGGACTCGAATAGACAAGTTGTCTACTCTATTGTAAGGGGAGTCTACTAACCCCACGGATAGTTTTCTGGATAAAGCATCGATTCATATCAATAGTCCACTCCAGACGACCTGGATTTCTTTGTATAATAAGATGTGTTAAGTTGATTGTCAATGAAATTCCTTTTTGCTGCCGGATTTTCCTTTCTTTCATATTTGCTAGTGTCTTGTCTATTATAGCCCGATGAATGACGCTGTGAAAGGGGATAAAAACCCTAATTTTATGGCCGTTTCTTGGCAGTGAAACCAGGTTGAGGTCGCTCCGGTTGGTTGTTCCTGCGCGTTTAGTTATGCTGTGATTCAAAATTTTGTGGTTCAAGTCCAAATCGGTGAGCATTTCGCTCTGCTTTTTGGATTTTTCTGGGTTTATGTTAGTAAGCCTGTGTTGTCTTTCTTTAATGGTATTTGCTTCCATTTTCACTTTCGTCTGTTGTTCTGTCTTAATATATGCTATAATGATGGGTTTTTCAGTTCAATTGTCTACGTAACTCGTGTCTGATGTTTGGTCTTGGCATAGAGTTGGCAAGGGGGAGTCCAATGAGTAGGAACATTCTGAATAAGAGAGATTTGTAGCAGGGATCAAGTGTCCCCCTACTTGATTTGGACCAATATTCTGATCATCCATCCAACAAAATCGGAGAAGACCCCTTCATAATGTTTTTCCTTTCTCTTTTGTGCTGCATTCTGCTCTCAGAAAATGTTGATCTTGCTTATGGGTTCTGTTTTTGGAATTGATCCCTCTGAGAAACAATTTGAGAATTGTTCAACTCAGATGCATTTGTCTTAAAGTTGAAAGGTGAATCTTCTTGCATGTTGGCTGCCTTAATGTGATGCCAAAAAGAGAGGCACTAAGATTTGGAATTTTCCACCATTCTCTTGAGTTAAATGCAAGTGATGCCGGAGAAATCCAGCTTAGCAAGGAGGCTTTCCGTGTTTGATGATGTGTACTGCTTGGTTCATTTATTTTATTCATAAACTTGCATCATTTTTTTTCTGAGATAATGATCTGTGGGCATATTTTTCAGCTGTTTAGTGTCACGGATATCAGGGATGCGTGTGTTACCACTATACCTTACTGCTTTTCAGGCTTTCAGTCGTTCTTTTTGGATATTAAAGATATAAGATCTCTGCTGGTGTCACTATATATCTGCAATTCTAATCTAATGGCAACTATCTTCTTTCTGAACAATTTTCAGGTTCTGCTGCACTTGTAAAGAAATTGCTCGTGCAGCCTTTATTTAAGCCGCTATCTTTGGTTGTTTTCAGCCTTTTAGTTCTGTAATGGCTGGTGAAGTCTCAGTGACCCTTCCTCATGGCAACTGCAATGGGACTCCATCTAATCCCCAAAGGGCTTATTAAAAGGGCTTACCAAGTTGTTGTTGCTGCGACTTGTGATATGGGTATAAGCAAGGATGGAAAGCTTTTCTGGAGGCCGCCCTCAGATCTCAAATTTTTTAAGAAGATTATTCTCTCGACAATTGATCCTGGGAAAAAGAATGCAGTCGTAGTGGGTAGAAAAATATGCGCAAATATTCCTGCTGAGCATAGGCCTGTACCTGGCTGACTCAATGTTGTCCTCACTCATTCTGGGAGTTTTGATATTGCAACTGCAGAGAAATGTCATCAATTGTGGAAGCATGTGTACTGCCTTGGATTTATTGGCTTCACCTCCTTATTGTTTATATCAATTGAGAAGTTTTTGTCATTGGTGGTGGCCAGAGTTATCTGAGCATTTGTTCATAGCTACAATTGCGTATGGGTTCTTCTCTTTCCACCTTACTAAGTTTCCTCTTTTGGTGCAGGGAAGCTCTCCATGCTCCCGAATGTGATGCTATCCACATAATTGAAATTGAGACACCAGTTGAATTTGACACTTTTGTGCCCATTGTTGATACATCTGTCTCTCCCTAATGGTACTTGTCCTTCTGCGTCATTGAAATCAACTTCTAATAGCTACTAAAATCCATGTAGGATGTTCTGCAGCAGATTTCTGCCTCAAAAAAATGTTATGATGTTCAACGGTTACACAGATTCTGTTAATTTGAGAATTTTACCTTTCTGCTGAAGATGATTTTTTTAGAGACATCGAGAGTACCCATATCTGAGATTAGTTGAAGATGTACTGTTAGATGGGATTCCAATGGAAGACAGGACTGAAAATGGTACTGAATCAAAATTCAAAGCCAGGTGTGTTTTGTAAACAATGAATATCTTGTCGGGTGTTACATTCTATCTGGCACGTCTTTTCTAGCAACTAGTAATCGCTCTGTTTATTCTCTTTACGCAGATGTGGTTCAATCTGCGTAAAGCCTTCCCTCTTTTGACAACTAAGGTGAGTTGCTCCAAGCTAGTCTACCTTCTCATTATTATCTTCTTGTAAGAATCATTTATGAGAAGTGGAAAGCTTTCATTCTGAAGTCTCTGACTGAGATATTGCTACTGACTTGTCTTGCAAAGTATTTTGGCACGGAGTTGTTGAAGAACTCTTGTGGTTCATAAGTGGTTCTACAAATGCTAAGGTACTGACAAGGTTATTATTTTTTGCAGAGCTTGCATTTTTTAAAAACCACCGGTTAATTTGTCCACAGGTTTGAACTCTATATGAGCTATAAAGCAAATGAATTACTGCTATTCTTAAACTGTTACTAATTGTTGCCGTAGTCTATTGGTCATCTTAATGGAATGTATCAGAGACTTGCATTGCACTTCCACTTAGAGAAATAAGAGATTGCATATTATAGCAACTACGATTCAAGATAATTGCTGAACAGGATTTGCCCAACAACTATTTCTGCAGTACTGTATCTGAGTTACTGATCATTGCCTTAGTCTAGTTGTAATCTTAATGGAGTGTATAAGTGAATTGAAACTTATTCTTTGCACTTCCACTTTGGATACAAGAGACTGAATTAGAAGCATTCATGGATCAAGAAGATTGCTCTGAACAAGATTTTCCCAAGAACTAGGGAAGTACTAAGAGTGAGCTACGACGTCACTTTGAGTGAAAAGAGAGAAATTAGTGCAAAAGGGAGTAGTAGTTTCTAATGTACATAAAGAGAATAAAAGGGGGATGTATGTAGGGATAACCAATGATCTAGGGTCGACCCTAGACCGGCCCAACTCGGTCAGTCTTGGTCGGTTCCTAAGATAATTGGGTTGGTCCTTAGTCATGAAATTTTTAATCCGGTACTGTACAGGTTGATTATTGGTCTTGAGATTTTGGGTTGGTTCAACCCGAACCAACCTGACATATACATAGCATATATGAATCTGCCCATTTTCTCGCCAAGCCCAAGAGAAAAGTCCAAGAACAGCTTCTTATTTCCACCGAGCTCAAGACCAAGAGTAGAAGCCATTCTTTTGAACTTTTTTTTGCAATTCAATCGTTTTATGACTATTTCATGATTTATACTACATATTTTATACTTTTTGTGGTTTCATTGTATTTCATATATATATTTTTGTGGTTTGTAGCTTCTACCAAATGGAGATTTATATTATTATATTATATTTATATTTAACATTTATTGGTGTTCATTGTTTGGTTACTTAATATCACATTATGGATGTATATAAAATTTGAAAGAGTATGTTCGTCCTTTAGAAGAATGCAATAAATGATTATAGGAAAAAAATTTAGCGATCCCAGATTGACTCTAAAATCGGACCAAACCCATAAGGTAGGTTCAGTTCTTAATCTCAAGCTCAACGGGTCAATCCATGGTCCCAAAAATTAAAGACCGACACAATGCATGTTAGTCCTAGGGTTGAGTATTGGATGCTCACTCCTAGATGTACGTATTGGGAGAGCTGCCGCGAAGTGTCATGGACAGCGGCCAAAGAATGGTTAACGTCACCATCCCGACACAGCTCCCGGAGATTCGCGGATTATTACAACCGAATCACCGCCTCATGGGACCAAAGAAAAGGACAAGTCATACGGTATGACTCATACGGCATCTTTTTGAATAGTTTAATAATTCAAAATAACGTTTCTAAGTTTAGGCCTTGTCCTATATAACTTTTTTGAATCTACAACATCTTATTAAACGTTTTAGTCTTCCATACACCCATGACGTACGAGCTCATTGACGAGCGAGATATTTGTCAACACATTAACAAGATTTTGTATGAAAAGGGAAGTTACATCCAAAGATCTGCTCCAACCGCCAATTAACTTAGTCTTCTGCATAATCGAGGAGACCAAATAGTACATGGCTATCAGATTTATATGTGGCTAAATATGAGAACCTCTCAAAGGTTCAGATTATTATATAGATCCTAATTGTTTATCAGAGTTTACACAATGTAAAAAGTAACATTCCGCTACTCACTAACTATAATTACAAGAATCGTGAGCCATTAGTCAATACAAGTCTTCAAAATTAATATAATAATTATAGATTGTTGTATGTCATCTAGATTTTTTTTTTGGGGATCAGAGTATGTCATCTAGATTTTGATCGGCCTATAATAAAAAAAAATATACGTATTGATCCATTGAGCATATAGTTTGGCCGACGACAAAAAGTAAACGTTCTGTCTGTTCGAAGGACACGAAGGAATAAATCCAAGGATGCAGCTGGAGAAAGCAACTCATTTACTCTCTTCGTCGGATCTAAAATTGATTCTTCTTCGTTCTTGTTATTGTAGGGCCACGAATTTCGACATCAGAATGTGAGTCAACAAGTCCCGCTGCCAACCACACTTCCCGGCCACTCTCTGAACTGTGCATCTACTTGTCCACAATGGATTACTTCTGTTAACACCATTTTTCTATTATGTGATAGAAAAATGAAATATAATGCTTCTTAATGTGTTTTTGGGGACAATTGGTGCAGATATGGAGCCAATGATGCTACATCATAACAAAGACTAAAACCCCAAAAAAATAAAAATAAAACAACATAAAGGTTAGAGAGAGACTATTGAAGGGGGATTGGCAATTGTCATGGAAAAGTTATAAACTGTTTTTGTCTTGATTATTAAATTATTTGGTTCTTTTACTGTTTGTGTTTTCTCCTCCAAAATTGCTTTGTTTTTCCCTTTCAAGCAATATATATATATTATAGTGTGAAAACACTTCGCAAATTAAAGAATGTGTCTATATATCACATTACAATTAATTTTTAGGGATCCCCTAGGAGACTGTAATGGGGAGAGTACATAGCAAACAATGATTTTTTAGGTGTTAACCGATCAAAATAATTGGAAAAGCTGCTTCGGAATCCAGATTCTAATAATTCCAGAAATCCGATGAACGCCCTTCTAATTTTTCCTTATAAAATTCATTTAATTACTCTTTAGAGAGATATCAATCATAAAATATACCACTAAAAAGCATCTATCTATATATCTAACTTGTGCAAACATGTAATAGCGGATGACCAATTCAGCTATTACTCATTAAATATTGGATCAATCATCCACTGGAAAGCGCATCTCATTTGGATGGAGTAGCATATCAAAACGAAGGAGCCAGTTATGTTTTAATAATAGCGTCATGACGGCCGGGCATGACGGCAAAGCAGTACATGATGAGCAACTCAAGGTACTTAATGGTAAACAACCACATGAGCAACCCACCCGAGGTGTAAAGAAAGGAGCAAGCGGCTTATATATAGGCGGATCATACTGTTCTTCTCACGACTGCAGACATTCCTTCCGCTCTTGTAGTTCTGTCTCTACTTCCTGTTTTTCACACCCAGACAGAGTCAAGCATGCCGATTTTCGTGGGTGATCAGTGGAACAACATCGACGCCATCGTCACCTTCATTGTCCCAGTTCTGGTCAACTTCCTTACCATGAAATGTCTAGGGACGCCCGATTCTCCTTTTGACACCCATCCCATCACCATCTTCCTCACCATCTTCACCCTCCTTCTCTATTGCTCCTTGTCCCTTCCACTTGTTGCTCGTCTACCAGCCTTTTGTACCGCTTGCGGTGCCCGCACCTTTCTCTTCCTCAGGGTCCTTTCCTTTCTCTCTATAGCTCTTCTCACGTCGTTGTTGTTCCGAGGCCTCTCCTTCTTTCTCCTCTATTTGCCGTTATTGATACCGCTCTTTGCAGCTCACTTTTGGAGTCTTATTCAGAAGCTCAAGCAAAGGATACTAGTAATCGCATTTTTCCGTTGGTTCCACCATTGAGGAGAAGCGCCTCTGCCAGTACGGTTGCCGATATAAATTTCACGTGAGAATTGTAGTACCAGCTGCTGTAACCAGTCATTGTTAGTGGTACAAGAAGAAATAAAGTCAACAGTAGGCAGTGTAGTGTGATAGACTGGTGTGGGACGCTTGTCTGCTCAAAAGGAATAAATTTTCTAGTACTTAAGTTGTCTCAAGTTTATAGTTTAATTGAGAGACTCGAATGGACAAGTTATCTACTCTCTTGTGAGGGGAGTCACTATAACCCCAAGGATAGTTGTCTGGATAAAGCATCGACTCATATCAATAGTCTACTCCAGACACGTCCTGGAATTCTTCGTATTATTAGATGTGTTAGGTTGATTGTCAATGAAATTCCTTTTTGCTGCCTGATTTTCCTTTCTTTCATATTTGCCGGTGTCTTGTCTATTATAGCCCGATGAACGACGCTGTGAAAGGGGATGAAAGCCCTAGTTTTGTGCCTGTTTCTGGGCAGGAAAACCAGGCTGAGGTCGCTCCCGCTGGTTGTTCCTGCGCGTTGATTTTTGCTGTGATTCATAATTTTGCGGTTCGAGTCCAAATCGGTGAGCATTTTTCTGGGTTTATGTTGGTAAGCCTGTTTTGTCTTTCTTTAATGGTATTTGCAATTTTCATTTTCGACCATTGATCTGTCTTGATAAATGCTTTAATGCTGTGTTTTTCAGTTCAATTGTCTACGTGACTCGTGTCTGATGTTTGGTCTTGGCATAGAATTAGAGAGTACAATGAGTAGGAATATTCAGAGTGATTTTCGAGGGGACATCTGTGAAAATTAGATGTTGAAGTTGGCTTGTAGGAGGGGTTAAGTGTTCCCCTACTTGTTTTTTACCAATAATGTGATCATCCCTCCAACAAAATCGGAGAAGACCCGTCATAATGTTTTTCCTTTCTCTTTTGTGCTGCATTCTGCTCTCTGAAATTGTTGTTCTTGCTTATGGGTTCTTTTTTTTTTTAATTGATCCCTCTGAGAAACAATTTTGAGATTTGTTCAACTCAGATGCATTTGTCTTAAAGTTGAAAGGTGAATTCTCTTGCATGGTTGCTGCCTTAATGTGATGCCAAAAATAGTGGCCCTAAGCATTGGAATTTTCAACCATTTTCTTAAGTTAAATGCAAGTGATGCTAGAGAAATCCAGCTTAGAAAGGAGGCTTTCTGTGTTTGATGATCTATACAGCTTCGTTCATTTATTTTGTTCATAAAATTGCATCATTTTTTTTTCTAAGATAATGATCTGTGGGCATATTTTTCAGCTGTTTAGTGTCACGGATATCAAGGATGCATGTGTTACCACTATACCTTACTGCTTTTCAGGCTTTCAATTGTTCTTTTTGGATTTAAAGATATAAGACCTCTGCTGGTGTCGTATATATCTGCAATTTTAATCTAATGGCATCTATCTTCTTCCTGAACAATTTTCAGGTTCTGCTGCACTTGCAAAGAAATTGCTTGTGCAGCCTTTATTTAAGCTGCTATCTTTGGTTGTTTTCAGCCATTTAGTTCTGTAATGGCTGGTGAAGTCTCAGTGACCCTTCCTCATGGCAACTGCAATGGGACTCCATCTAATCCCCAAAGGGCTTATCAAGTTGTTGCTGCGACGTGTGATATGGGTATGGGCAAGGATGGAAAACTTCTCTGGAGGCCACCCTCAGATCTCAAATTTTTTAAGAAGATTATTTTCTCAACAATTGATCCTGGGAAAAAAATGCAGTCATAGTGGGTAAAAAAACATGCGCAAGTATCCCTGCTGAGCATAGGCCTCTACCTGGCTGACTTAATGTTGTCCTCACTCATTCTGGGAGTTTAGATGTTTCAACTGCAGAGAAATGTCATCAAATATGGAAGCATGTGTACTGCCTTGGATTTATTGGCTTCACCTCCTTATTGTTTATATCAATTGAGAAGTTTTTGTCGTTGGCGGTGGCCAGAGTTATCGGAACATCTGTTCATTGCTACAATTGCATATGGGTTCTTCTCTTTCCACCTTACTAACTTTCCTCTTTTGGTGCAGGGAAGCTCTCGATGCTCCCAGATGTGATGCTATCAACATAATTGAAATTGAGACACCAGTTGAATTTGACACTTTTGTGCCCATGGTTGATACATCTGTCTCTCACCCATGGTATTCGTCCTTTCATATCATTGAAAATAACTTCTAATAGCTACTTATATCCATGTAGGACGTTCTGCAGCAGATTTCTGCCTCAGAAAAAGTTATGATGTTCAATGGTAACACAGTTTCTGTAAATTTGAGGTGAAGAATTTTACCTTTCTGCTCAAGAAGATTTTTGTTAGAGACATTGAGATCACCCGTATCGGAGATTAGTTGAAGATGTACTGTTAGATGGGATTCAAAAGGAAGACAGGACTGAAAATGGTACTGAATCAAAATACGAAGCCAGGTGTTTTGTAAACCAATAATATCTTGTTGGGTGTTACATTCTATCTAGCACATCTTTTCTAGCAACTAGTAATCACTCTGTTCTCTTTCCACAGATGTGGTTCAATCTGCGCAAAAGCTTCCCTCTTTTGACAACTAAGGTGTGCTGCTCCAAGCTGGTCTAGCTTTTCACTATCTTCTTCTTGTCGAAATCATTTATGAGAAGTAGAAGGCTTTCATTCTAAAGTCTCTGACTGAAGATATTGCTACTGACTTTTCTTACAAAGTATTTTGCCATGGAGTTGTTGAAGAATTCTTGTGGTTCATAAATGGTTCTACAATGCTAAGGTAATGACCAAGGTTATTGTTTTTTGCAGAACTTGCATTTTTAAAACACCGCCGGTTATTTGCCCACAGGTTTGAACTCTATACGAGCTATAAAGCAAATGAATTGCTGCTTTTCTTAAACTGTTACTGATCGTTGCCGTAGTCTGTCTCATCTTAATGGAATGTATCAGTGACTTGCATTGCACTTCCACTTAGATAAATAAGAGATTTCATTTTAAGAAATTGTGATTCAAGATAATTGTTGAACAGGTTTGCCCAACAACTATTTATGCAATACTATATCTGAGTTACTGATCATTGCTGTAGTCTGGTTGTAATCTTAATGGAATGTATAAGTGAATTGGAATTTATTCTTTGCACTTCTACTTTGAGATACAAGAGACTGAATTTAAGCATTCATGGATGAAGAAGATTGCTGAACAGGATTTGTCCAACAACTATGTTTGCACTACTATTACCTTCTCCTCCCCCAGATTAATCAATTGGAAGCGCTGTCTAGGCTAACCATCAAATCAATCGCATTCTATTACTAGTATTGTTTAGTCATATGCTTTGCTTTGTATCCTAATTTGCTGGGGAAATTTTGAAACATTTCAATATTATGAGTTTTTACATCCTTTCACAGTCGAGCAAGTTCCCACCTCATTCTGTAGAACTGTTTGGCTTTGTTTTAGTGTGAAGTAATTGATAGTGAAGCCATTATATAAGACCACCTATTTTTCAGCTTCCACCACACTTTTTGGTCAAACTCAGTTGATATATTGGTTCTGTATCTTTCAGAAAGATATTTACTGAAAACCATGCTTACCAAGTTTGGATCGTGCTCTTAGTTTAGATCTCTATGTATTTGCCGTCTTATGATCTCCTGTCAAAATTAGAACATGAAGACAACCTGTAGGAATCTTATGCTAGAGCTAACTATATAAACTGATTGACATTTTTGCCAGGACATATAGAGACTTTGTATCATGTCTGATAGAATAACAGCATGTTAGTGACAAATAAGAATCACTGGTTGAGGAATGTTAAAGGTATCGTTTGGACCTACAAGATGAAACTGCAGTCATGTTTATAATTCGCTATCATTAATCACCTAAAAGGAAAGTTAAGCTTGAGGATGTGAAATGCCTATTTTGAGAGGCATTGATGCTTTAACTGAGCATGTAGGTTACTCTTCCTTTAATAGACGAATATACCTTTGATGTATGTTTTAATAGAATAATGACTCCATAAAGTTGAGTTGGGAAATCGTAATACTCAAAGTGAATAGAGACTGTTACTGAAGTTGCAATTTAGGGATCTAGCGTGACATTTACATGAAAAGTAGATTGATGTGATAACTCCAATGTGGGCTTAATAGCGTTTGCTCTTGATTGGGACATGTAATTGGTATCCTGCACTTACGTTGGAAGGTATCCGGGTTGTGTCCATTTGCCTTTAAAAAACTCTCTCTTGACTGTCTAATGTTGGGGTGACTTTGTAAGACTAATTTGAGAATGCCCATTTTCCTACAGATTCTTTAGGGAAAAGGTATTCCTATATGGGATGGCAATGCGTCTAGAGACTACCTTGACCATTTCACATCTGATTCACCGGAACCAACTATGTGTGGTTCATTTCATCTTTACCTTAATGACATTTGCCTTCGTCTGAAAGATTGAGAAGAAGGTGACTTATGCGTTCAGTGGCGGCATTTTGGTGCTAGGTTGGTTTGCCTTAATTTAGTTGTTCAGTTTTTATTTGTTGTGGCAATATGTGTTTAATGACATTATATAGGTCATATGTCAAAGGTAATCTGCACGCTGACTTACAGACCGAGGATTTGATCAGTGATGTTATTCGCAAGATGAAGAATAATCCAGACGATTGTTGAATCATACTCTCTGCTTGGAATCCTTCTGATTTAAGACTGATGTCACTTCCACCTTGCCACATGTTTGCACAAGTTAGATATATTTGGTTTCATTTTCCCGAGTTCTCTCTGTTTTCTTTCCTATCTTTGTTTGATTAATCTAATTTTACTTTTGAAGATTTATGTTGCAAATGGGGAATTGTCATGTCAAATGCATCAGCACTCTGCTGACATGGGATTGGTAGGGCCATTCAACATTGCTTCTTATGCTCTTCTTACGTGCATGATTACTCATGTTTGTGGTATGTATGTACGCGTTAGAAATAACGTCCCAATATATGTGGTATGTTCTTCTCTGTATCATTTGTAATGACTATTGACTAGTATTAATTAACAGCGTTTTGGAGTATTGTAATTGCTGATGTGAGGGGAAAACTGACTCATAGATGCCTTGCTTGTGCTTTTACAGTATAATGGTCGGACTACAAGACCCACCCGTCGAGTAGGGACGAAAGTCGCTTATGCTCTAACCCGAGTAGCATGGGTCACGTGGAATCCCTAGGACTATGCTTCTACAGAAAATGTATTATTAGGATTACTGTTATAATAGTTTACACTCTAGTGGCTGCTAGAGGATTACAAGCTTTGATTTCCTAGCCTATAGAGTGGAAAATATCCTACCGATAGGAGGATATAAACATATGAACAAGTTCAAGTTTTTCTTCTACAGATCTCTCTCCCAATGATTTTGTCCATGCTATCGTGGATGCTCATGTTTATCAAACCCATGTTACACCTTTGCAGGAACAACTTCGGAAAGGACCCAAGCCTTTCCAGTGTGGTCACTTCTCTTTTTATTTTGTTGTTCTGGCTCATCTTCTGCTGTAGTCATTAACACTCATATTCAGATGTACAACTTTTAAAGAAAAACCCAGAGAGGAAGGATTTAGACTCTTTTGTAGCAGCTGGTTTCAAACTCATTGGATATGACCCTCAAAATAAACCAAAAATGAAAAAAAAAAAACAGCAGATTGGAGTTAAATAACGTGGGTAGGATTTCCTAATTTCCTGCATTTCCTCTAATATTGTTAGCTGTATCTTCTTGGTCAGAATACTAATGGTAGACAATTTGATTACATTGTCCGCAACAGCACAACCTTTTAGGAAACATATGGGATTGCAATCGTTTCAAGTGATATTAAATAAGGCTCCGTCAATCATAATAGAACGTTTTTGTACTTATTTCTCTTTGATTTTTTTACTATCTTGAGTTCAGTGACCGACATGAAAGAGAGTACAGTTTCGTTGCCCAGCTATTCCATTAATATTAGTTGTATACTAGTGGTGTTGTAGTTGAGACTCTAGGCATTCAGAAGAAGATCATAATAGAGATAGACACTTTTGCTGTCGTGTTGTAGTGGTGTTGTAGTTGCCTCCATCGCTTCTTCCGCCACTCGATTCTCCTCTAACAGCCCATATTGGACAAAATTGAATAATGGACTTTGTATACCACATCGGTACGACCACATAGATCCTAGGTATTAAGAAAATGGTGGAGAATTTGGCCAGAATTGAACGAAATCTGCCAAATGCAAACTCTAACCCCCGAAACTTCCACCGCACAATTAGCCTCTGGCGATCACCTAAATGCCGAATTAACTTAGGACTATTCTTACTCATGGCGGTGCGACCATTTTGGTCTGAAGTCGGGCATTGGGTTGCTGGAATTTGGCCAGAATCGGCAAATTCTCCCCTTGGCCCGAAAAGCCCAAATCTAATTCACCCAAAATTCAACAAAAATTATCTTGAACTCATCAAAATAGATATGAGACAGACCTTATAGCAAATGTTAGATTAAAAATATGAAGAACTAATGTCTCAATTATCCATAAATGAATAAAATTCATTTGTAATGGAGAAGAAATATGGAGACGTGAAGAAATTTTTACTCACTTCTAGTCATTGATGAAATTCAATTGAAAACTTGATTCCCGAAGAGTCCATCGTTTATAAAATGGATTCATCTAACCAATTGCTCTCTTGAAATTGATGGTGTGTTTTTTCTAAATGAATTTGATAATAAATGAATTCGGTTCGATTCGGATTAAGAGGGTTTGGCTTAAAAGACTCTTATATATACTTATGTTCGCATCCCTTCGCATGTAACTTCTCACATCAAAAAGTCGTGCCTTTTGAGCAGTGATCACCGAACGTAAAGTGAATAATATTTGTTATGAATTAATACGGATAATTTATAAACTGAATGTAGCATCACCTAATATTTTATAACAGTCAGCCGTCTCTGAGATTTGGGCGAAGCCTGAGTGTCATCGGCAGGCTTGAGCTCGTTTTTGCTGAGGCACGGTTATAGATAAGATCTTTTTAAGACCTATTTGTTCACCTCTTAGGAGGAAAAATCGTGGAGCGTGCTCTTCGAGCAAAATAAAGAATAAAAGACACCGAAATTGGACGGAAGTGGGCATCCATCGAAAGGCATTTCAATTGGAGACGCAACGCGATTCATGATGGCCAGGAGATGAACATGGCGACAAGCCACCTCACTAGCAATGAAGTACGCTGACGGTAGCAGAAGCATTGTAGATGACAGCATCCACGTACGGGGGGACAGCTTTCACAGAAATCACCGGCGTCGCCCTTCTTTGTTATACATTGTGAATAAAAAGAGTGTCATTATATAAAAGGACGTTTCTCCCTTTTGCCAGTAATTGATTCTATTTTCTACTTGTCAAGACGCTCAAAAAACTTGATCAGTCGTATTAGCGTTAGCTTTTATCAAAATCAGGGTCTAAGGTTGATTTATATAGCTGTGTCTGGCTGATCTGATGCTTGTCTATAAAAAAATTCCCAATCTTGGTTTAGCTCGTAACTCTTCATGCTTGTGTGCTGATTTTTTTTTCTTTTGGTGGAAGATCTCGATGCTCTCGCTGGGACTAGATGCTCACTTGCCTCGTGGTGCGACGGGATCCGGACACGACGGGACTCTCACCCTCTCTGGCGCCCCCTTCTAGGGAACTTGGACCCGGTCCATCGCTGAGGACACTTCTCCAGATTACAATTCGAACGCCAAGGCGTGCGATTGTCATGCATCCCGAATGAGCCACTGTCGCAATTAAAAAAAAAAACTATTTCACTCAGAATCGAAAATATTGGGATGAGCAGAGTCACTGGTATTTTGGTGGTGGTCAAAATTTGAATGGTATCGTTTTGTGTAAAATAAAAGGATCCATAAGTGAAAATGAAAACGAGCATGCGGTAAGTAGCATAGTGCATTGTGCCCATATGTCTCTTCCATAAACTTGAAATGACATAGTAATTGGGTATGATCATATACCATATAAGGAATTATTAAAGAACCGGATTCAAATGTTGCTGAAAAAACAAAACCTCTATTCCATATATGATTCTTTTTTGGGAAATCATAACATGCAACGATTATAACGAACAACGCACTGGGCTAGAGGAATCATGAAATTTCAGTTGACTAATAGCTATTAAAAAAGAAGAAACATGGAATTTTATGCTATTGACGATGCGTCCAGTTAGAGTTCCGGCAGGCACATTCCCGCCGCCTACTGTTGACTTTATTTCTTCTTGTGCCATTGACACCGGCGGGTAGGTATTAAACTTCTCACGTGGAATGTATCACCAACCCTAAGTGGCATGAGGGGTGGTGCTCTTCCTCCGTGCAGTTGACGACAAAACAAATTGACTATTAGAATATTTGGCTTCACCACCAGAAGAGAGTTTCCGAAGGAGAACGAGCACGTGGGTGGCAGAGAGCAGTATTAGCAACGGTAGAAAGAGGACAAAGAAGGAGAGGGCCTTGGAACGACAAAAGCCGGAAGCAAAGCTATAGGCAGGGAAGAAGAAAGGATCATTAGGAAGCGGAAGATGCGGGCGCCGCCGGCAGCATGAAAGGCCGGTTTGACGAGCAATTTTGGTGGAAGGGACGAGTAGCTACAGGGAAGGAGATAGAGAGAGAGAGAGAGAGAGAGAGGTAGATGGTGACGGGGTGAGTGTCAAATGGAGAATTGGGCTTTCCCTTGCTAGTTCACTGCAATGAAGCTGAACGATGAGGGCAAGAACGGCATGGGAATTCATTCATTGATCACAACGGGCAGGAGGCATTTTTGGATTTGCACATGTTTGGCGAAAGAGGAGGAGGGGTAGGAGGTGGTGCAAAATCGGATCGAACTTCATTATAGTAAAAATAATTGTGGTTTTCATGACATTATTAATGGTTCAATATAAATTTAAATGCTAAAATATATAATGGTTATAAGAAGACATTATTCTTCGAGAAATGATATTATTTATGAAAGCATGTGATTTTATGAATAAGAAAATACTAGGATGGAAGTCAACTATTGAAAAAGATCCTTATAAATGTATAAAATAGAAATGTCTGATCATCTCTCGATCCATACAAAATGATGGAAGTATTCTATTCTCCATAAGATATATATGTTAACGTTAAGTGGCTTAAACTATAGTGATCATATTCTTGTCGTTTCTTCTGTTACTACAATAATCATTATTTTTAAGATTATTGCATTACGAAAAAAATGTCTTTATCTTTCTTATTGTGAAAATAATGAAGATTCAATCTCCTTTTAATGATGAATTTTTTTACATTATCATATTACATCTGTCTATCGTTAAGAAGAGGATCTCGACGGGCTGGAGTGAAGCCCAAGACTCTGGTTTTCTTCCGACACCACGTCTGCTTTCGCATCTTCTGTTCCTTGATCGATGTGGATTTGTCTTACATACTGCACTTTCCCATCTTCTTCCGAGGACCCAAAAAGTCGATGAAAGCGCCGTCCGCCCCCCTTTTTTTTATTGCCATAAAGGTTCATATTATAATATTTGTACGTAAGCTGATGACTCAGTATCCATTCGTGCATGTCCCTGATTATTCTAATCCTTATGATCCCCTTACATGGGAGAAAATTCGATATTTCGAAATGTATCGATAAATTATTTTTTTCCTTTTCAATAGATGACAATATCATTTGATATTTGGTAAAAAATGAAAATAAGTTTAGAAATTATTTTTCACTGTTTAGAAATAAAGAAAACATGATCGTATTTTCCTAGAATTATGAGCTATGCACGTAATATGTGAGCTACACATGTTGTATCATCATTTCTTTTCAATAAGGTTTTATCAAATCCGTGTGATGTATTTGCGAATGGTTAAGCTTGATCACAGGAAATTGTCACGAAGGGGAGGTTACAGCTGGGTTCTTTTTTTATATAATGAAAAGGCATTCTTGTAATTTTATGACTATTCCATGATCTTGACGAGAGGAGAATAAAGTCATTCCATTAGTAAACTTAGATCGGGTTCAATTACGTGTGTATGATCCCATTCACGGAGATGGAAAAAGAAGTCCAAGCAAAGGAAGTGGTTTCATCGAGCAAACCTCAAAGAATGACTCCACTCGAATCTAATTAAGGCTGTAGTCTTCACTTGTTACTCTTTCCTTTTCCTCCCAGTGTGCACCGATCGTTAGGTCCCAAAATCAGTAATCTTTTCCATCTTTGAAGTCCAAGAAGATAGGTCCCAAAGTTATATAGAAAATTGAAGTCCAAAGATAGGTCCCAAATTTACTACTTCCTTTTACAAACGACAAACAGTGGCAAATCTGGAGGGAAAGGGGAACTCATTTGGAGCATTATTCAATCTGGCTACTTGTAACATATTAATAGTATTAAAAAGAGAAGTCACATGCAAAAGTTTGGTCCAACCGTGTGCAAGTCGTATATGGCTAGTAGGTTTTTCAAAGATTCTATACTTTAATGAAGATCCTATTGCTTTATCACAGTAAATACAATATAAAAAGAACATTCCCCTACTAGCTAGTTACAATTATAGGCATTGTGAGATATTCATTAAAATAAGTCTCCAAGATAAAAACAATAATTATATATTGGAGTATGTAATCTAGATTTTGATTGACTTAAGATGAGAATACAGCACATATTTCTATAATCTTTCGTCGTCCTTGTATAATCATTCATAGATCGTTTTACTTAATTTTAATACAGCAAAAACCTCACTAATACCTGCCTTAAAAGTAAAAATAAAATGACCATAATAGAAGGGGAAAAAGGACAAGAAAATTGTATTAATGTGGGGCTTATGGGGAAGCTCTTGTCACGAGCATTCCAACGTCATTAAAATCGCCGAAGGCAAAGGTTACAAGAATAGAGAGTTCCACAATGCAAGGCAACATAAGCCTCAACTTGATGCAATCACCTTCTTCTCTGTTAAATTTGTAAACTTACAAATTGAAGTGAAAGGTGAAATACTAGAGACCGATCATTATTGGTAGCAATCAAAACAAATGCCATATGATCCATTTACAAGATGTCAATTGACAGAGTACAAGCTACAAAGAAAACCTAGGCCCTTTTCCATCTTTGAAGTCCAAAGATAGGTCCCAAAATCCTCCTACATCGAGCAATTCCAGGTCTCGGAAGCCCCCATGTTTCTAAATTTTCCTTACAAATTCATTGGATCACTCTTTACACCTTGGTGGAGGGGGAGGGGTGGTTGTGGAGATAGGCTGGTGGCAAACCGACAAACGGTAAAGGGCAGAACCGTAAATGGGTATAGTTAATTTAAGAATTCGACACGCTTTCAAATTTGCGGAAAGAATGCATGACCAAGACGATGGGGACATCCCTCGATAAGGACTTCCCTCGATGGGGACTGTCAAAGGATTTAATAAAAGTGGAAACCTTTTGACAGTCCCCATCGTCTTTTTGGAGGAAAAGAAGACGACGGGTTTCTATATATGTCTTCTGTTTCTGCTCAAAGATGATGCTTAAAAGAAAGTCGCTCTGTTCTTGCAGCTCCATCTCTTCCTCCTGTTTTCCACATCTATTCAGCATCAAGAATGCCAATTTTCATGCGTGATCAATGGAACAACGTCGACGCCATCGTCACTTTCATTGTCCCAGTTCTGATCAACTTCATGGCCATAAAATATCAGGGGACGCCGGATTCCCCATTTGACACCCACCCGACCACCATCTTCCTCGCCATCTTCATTCTGCTTCTCTATTGCTCCTCGACCCTTCTACTTGATGCTCGCCGACCACCCTTTCATACTGCTTGCAATGCCCGTGCCTTTCTCTACCTCAGGATCCTTCCCTTTCTCTCTATAGCTCTCCTCACGTCGTTGTTGTTCCGAGGCCCCTCCTTATTTCTCCTCAATTTACCGTTGCTGATACCGCTCTTTGCAGCTCACTTTTGGGATCTTATTCTGAAGCTCAAGCAAAAGATACTAGTAGTCGTATTTGTCTGTTGGTTCCGCCATCTAGGAGGGGCGCCTCTGCCAGTACGGTTGCCAGTATAAATCTCATGTGAGAATTGGAGTACTAGTTGGTGTTCACAGTCATTGTCAGGGGTATAAGAAGAAACATGGGAAACAATAAAGCTTCCTTTCCGTTTTTGGATGTTCATTTCTTTCATATTTGTATTTTGCGTCTTGTTTATTATATCTCGGCCAATGACGCTATAAAAGGGGAAAAAGGGCCCTAAACTTTTTGCTCCTTCTTTGGTATCGAAACCCAGTTAAGGTCACTTTCCTTGGTTGTCTTTTTCATTTGGGTCTAAAAGGAGCGTTTCATTTTGATTAATTTGCTTTTATGCATTAATCGAGTACATATTGCAAAAAGTTAGTACTTATGTACGTGCATTCTTGGTGTCAAATCAGCGTTAAAGCTCCCATGTTAATTATTTTTGTATAATGAGTCAATGACAGGCCATTATTTATTTTCTGAAATATACATTAATAACCAAGTTGTTCTGTACCGGGATTGACGTTCATAAGCGCGCTTGTTCTGTACCGGGTTAAGAACCAGGTTGACGACCCGACTGAGCAAAGAAGACAGTTGATGCCCCACGTGCAGCTCCGACGCATGCGAGCGCATGCTATTGTTGTCGAGCTCCATCCCCCCGCAGGTAAAGTTTGTTCTCAACCAAAGACTAGTCGTCGTCGCTTCTTCCCTAAACAAACGCCTGGTCAATGTCACACACCAAAGGGTGTATCAGAGCCATTAATGGGGATATGGGAGGCGGCGGCATAGGCGGAAGTGGCGGGCGAAGGCGATCTGCAAGTGAAGGCAAATGGCGGAAGCGGTGTGTGAAGGTGGTGGCGTGGTTTGAGATTAGAGCCGCACCTTCGTTGAGAGAGAGAGAGAGAGAGAGCAAAGCATGGGTTTTGAGAGGAGCCCAAAAAAAAAAGGAGAGGGATAAGGTCTTGAGAGAAAATTGTGAGGGAGAGAAATAAGTTAACTGAGTCTATCAGGGAGAAGCAACCTGGGAGAGAGAATGAGGGATTAGATTTTGAATGGCTTGACAAGTTCGGCACAAAATTGCCACTTATCAATTTCTATATGGTTTTACGCAAATTCTACTTGGCGTACACTTTCAGAAGTTTCTAAGCATCGATATATTTCTTAAGACGGACGTAAAATGGTTGAAACACACCAACATGTCGATCTATTTTGTGTGTTTGTTCATATTTTTGATTTACTTGGAATTTGCCGTAGAACTTAGGCGCCACGGACCTCAAATAAGATGAAGCAGACTATGCGAGCGTGGAACTTTCCTTTTTCAGTTTGAAAATAAAATTCCATGTGCACTTGAGGAAGTGTGCAAACAAGGATTTAGAGTGATTTCTTGTTTGGAATAAAAAAAGAAAAAAGAAAAGGAGGCAACGTGGTGGGCGCGAGATCACGTTCGCAGGCAAAAGTCAAAGGAATAAGATAAATCAAAGTGCTTACACCGTACATAAGTTGGTACTCATAAAGGTGCATTCTTGATGTCAAATCAGCATTTAAGCTTCCAAAATATTCTCCCACAAGCGCGTTTATGGAGTCGGATTCTGTACTGAGCAGAGCCGGGTTTGACGACCCGGTTGGGCAAAGAGGATGCCCTATGCACGCCTGTTGATACCCCGTGCGGCCCTACGCGTGCGAGCACACATGCTAGTGTTGTTGATGTTAAATTATGTCTCCAATTTAAATTAGAAAAGTTATAAAAAAGAAAAAATATTAATAAAGAAAGTTTCCTTGTACATAATTTCCTTTTATGTGTATTATATTACCTATAATATTGGGTGCACTTTCAGAATTAGTTAGGAGAGATTTCTCTCTTTTATCATGAAGATAAACGTGGGGCCCAGGGGTACAATACTGGATTATGATTTGGAGCTTTTATTGCTTGGCTAATTATTATATGGATATATTGTTATTGCAATCATGTTTTGGGTTAAAGCTGAAATTGAGAAGTTTAACGGGAGGAACAACTTTGGGTTGTGAAGTCTCAAGATGGATGCGTTATTGACAACTCTGGGTTTGGCAAAAGCATTGGAGGGCAAGGATAATTTGCTCGATACAATGAAAGATTCTGATAAAGATGCGTTGATGATGAAAGCTCGGAGTCAAATCCTATTGAATTTATCAGATGAAGTGTTCATAGATGTAGGCCAAGATAAGAATGTTGCAGCGTTGTGGGCAAAATTTCAAGCGCTCTATATAGCAAAGGGTTTGAACAATCGCTTGTACATGTTGAAGAGGATGTTCCAATTTATATATACTGAAGGTATGTCTATTAGAACCCATCTAGATGAATTTAATAAACTCATAATGGATTTGAAGAATGTCGATAAGACACTTGATGAAGAAGAGCAGAGCATGATGTTGCTAGCTTCTTTACCATAATCATTGGAGCACTTTACTGATTTACTATGTAACGCGAGGACTAGTGATTCGTGATAAAGAGCAACATTGAGGGTCCAGTAGCAGGAAAGGTAAAAGCATATCAAAATCACGTCATAAAAAGTCCAAGAGATGTGTGAAGTGTTTTGAGTGTCACGAGGAAGGGCATATTACGAGAGATTGTCCATAACGGAAGAATAAAGTGAACAGGCATAGTGCCACAAGCAATGTGGCAAACATTGCTGATGGGAGCAATAGTGATGCAGAAGTTGTTTTATGTGTGACTATTACTTCGTTATGAGACGAATGGGTGCTACATTCATAGTGTTCTTATCATATGACAATTCATAAGAACTGGTTTACTACTTACTAGATTGTAGATGGTGGTAGAGTTCTTTTGGGGAATAACACAACCTGCAAGGTTGTGGGGATAGGGATAGTTCGTATTCAGATGCATAATGGGGTAGTTCGTACATTGGCAGATGTCAGGCATGTACTGAAACTCTAGAAGAACCTTATTTTTCTGAGGACACTCGATGATATCGGGTGTAAATACACTGCTGAAGGTGGAGTGCTGAATATCTCGAGGTGCCATGATAGTGATGAAAGGGAAAAAGGAAAATTCTCTCTATCATCTATTGGGAAAGACCATGACAGGAGCTTCTGTAGTTTCATCAGGTGAGTCAAACTTTGACTTGACTCAATTATGACATATGCGTTTGAGGCACATTAGTGAGGCAAGCATGACGATGCTGAGTGATGGAGATTAAGTAAGTTAGACTTATATGAGCAATGTATCTTTGGGAAGCAACGCAAAATTAAGTTTACTACAGGTATTCATTCGACAAAACAACCAGCTCAATATATTTATTCAGATGTTTGGGGCCTATTTCTAGTTCCTTCTAAAGGAGGTGCTCATTATATCCTGACTTTTATTGACGACTATTCCAAGAAGGTATGGGTATAATTTCTAAAGCACAAATTTGATGTGTTTGATCGGTTTAAAAAGTTTAAGGCATTGATTAAGAAGCTGCAGATTTGGTTTTTTCTCAAGAAAGGTAATATGGGGCCCATGAAAAAAAAAAGAAAAGGAAAGAAGAGTTTCCTTGGGCTCTTTAGTGTGTTCCTTTCGGCCGACGAGAATAAAGCCGCACGCACAGCAGCTTGATATAGTGGCAACGCACATAAGCTTGAAGCAGCCTTACTGAGAGAAGAAAAAGGGTCAGAGTCGCACGAAGAATTACGCGGACGAATGGTTTGTCTATCTTTGAAAAAGGTGTGCGTAGCCGCTCGGTGAACATGAGTTGATTTGTTTTATCCAATCGAGTTGTTTATTATAAACACTTAGGATTGAATGTGATCTAAGTGCGGGAAACACGAGCGTACTGAGCGATTGTAATTTGATTATTTGATTATAGTAGATTATTTGCTGCCGGCTCTCCCTGTGAACGTAGGTACCAACACTCGGACAAAACCGGATAAATTCTTGTTGTCCTTATTATTTCTCATTATTTCTTTGTGCTTTACATGTTGACATATTTGCAATATCCTGATTAGTTTCCGCATTAGTTTACATAAGTTGAGCTCCTTTTTTGGTGGGGTTTTTTTGCATTGGGCTCCACGTGCCTTGCTTTATTTTGATATGATCTTCAAAAAAGTTTTGAATGCATACAAATATATGTGGCATATCTTCTCTAAGGCAATAATGCAAGACTATAAACATGCATTTTCTCAAAACGCCCAAGTGCTACAAAATGATTTTAAGACCTGAGAAATATGCTTTTAATGAGAACTATCTTTAAGCTAATGTATATTTTGTATCTTCTATTACGGTAAATATTACTGTAATTCTTGCTTGGTGTTTTGATACTGATGACTGCAACATTGAAATAATTTTTTCTTTTGTTTTTTGGGTCAGAAGACATCCTCAATTCACAACTTCAAGTAGGCTCAGCATTACATAAAACACGGGCCTCAGAACGGATGAGATCCCTTAAAATTCTAGGATGATTAGAAAGCCAATTGCTGAGGCTAGAGTTGTGCCTATGAGCCTCAGCATCTCAATCAGCTACTTGATTTGCATCAGTAAAGCAGCGGGCCAAGCTCAAACACTCAAAATGGACCAACTTAACCTTTCAGGCCGTGATAAGATGTTGTACTTCCCATGATGGCAGATCAAGGTCTATATGCTCATTGGACCAATCAAGATATATAAAGTTTCATATTTCATTTGGAGTTTTTTTTATGATTAATTGCATCTATAAGGTCTTTGGGATGCAATATCATTGTGAGCGTAATCGAGAAAATTCTTATACTGTGTTGTAAACGCTTGGCTGCCAAACTGGCTTATTTACAGTGACATTTGAGATTTTTTTCTAGCAGTACTTTTAATATGAAGAATTTCACAATGTGTCGTGGATGCTTGGCTGCCAAAGCAGCTCATTCACACTGACAAGTGAAATTTCCTTACGAGATTCCTATGTCCCTTAACCAGATTTTACGGATAATTGTCCAAAAAAGTCCTAAACCTACGTGATCAAAACATTTCCGGCATAAAATTATCGGAATAACTGAAATGACAACATTTTAAAAGGTTTAGGACTGAATTGACAAACAAAAAAGTTTAGGACTAAACAACAATTTCAAAAGGTTTAGGACTTTTTGAATAATTACTCCTGATATTTTTCATACTATATTGTGAGTGTTTAGTTGACAAAGCGGCTCATCCATCATGACACTCAGACTGTTCTCATAATGGATGGGATGAGAATGCTATAGAATACAAAGGTTTAGAGAGCTTGCTTACCTAAAGGGGATATGCTTTCCAGGATTAGGGATACTACAAGGAAGTCTTATGGGACTTTCCTCTACTTGTTAGGGAGTATGTATAATACGAGAGGATTCTCTAATTAAATAAAATAGTCAAATGATTTAATAGACATTTGAATTGTTTCAAATCATATTTTCTTTTTCTTTTTCTTTTTTTTCTGTAGGTGAAAACTCACCGCATTTCATAAATCAAATTAGGACACCAAGTGGGCTTCAAAATAGAATAAATCTAAAAGGGTTCGAGGGAGTCGGAAACCCAACTCCATGGAGAATGCTACGAAGTTGGACCTTGACGGTCGGCTACTTTACTTTGGTCTCCTTGAGCAATTGGCCAAGTGGATCGAAAATTTGATAAGCAAGAGCCAAACGCTCCTCGACAAGCACTTCCCCATCCCACCAAGCTTTGTTCTGCACCGAGAACAGGTCTGACTATAAATAGATTGTTTCTCTTCCGCTCGTGACTCGGGCACTGCAGAATCCTCACGGCTTCTAGAACAGCAAGGGTTTCCACCTGAAGAGACCGTCGGACGCTCGCCGCGGGAGTGAAAACTGTCGATTAGCTTCCCTTAGGCGTCACGACGCACGCATACAATGGCTCCGATGTTGTTCCGTGCAATTAAACGATGAGGGTCCCTTCCTTCGTGGGAGCGAAAACGAAGGTGAGTTGCTCCGGTATATCCTGTTTTCGCTTGAAATCGAAGACCACCTGACGAAATTGCTTCTTCGCAAGAGCGAGTGTGACCAAACTCTGCGGATCTGATTCGAAGCCTTGAAGATGAAGCTTTTTCTCACCTTCCAGATGTCCCAAAGCACGGCAGTCACAAGCTCGAGGGATGGTAAGTCTTTGAAGGTGCTTTTTCGAAGTCAAGTAGCCCTCGTCAATGCTGGTGAGACCTTGGCTTGAAACTGGATATTCTGCAGATCTGACCATGCATCAAGTGTTCGGGGACAAAGGAGGAAAAGATGTTCTGGAGTTTCAGGGCTTTGCTTTCCTAAAGGACAGAGTGGATCAAGTAAAATCATCCTCCTGAGCAAAATTTTGTGTCCTTACTTTCTGGATAGATTGCCTTCTTTTGTACTTTTTCATAGTCTCACTTGGTGGAATATTGAGTTTATCTTGAGAATTTTGAAGGATGAGAAAACTAAATCTAATTCGATAGTCTCAAAATATGCCATGTTCCGAAAATTTGATTTTGAGAATTACACTTTTGTAAACGTGTTTTATTTAAAGATCGGAATATATTTTTTGTTGTCAGACTTGATAATATTGAGATTTCTATTACTGCCGACATATGATGTCAAATTTTGCATTTTGATAATTTTATTACGTTCAAGAATGAATACCTCTTTATCTTGAAATAAGGAACAAATATAGAAGCAATTGAGTTGAAAAGAATAAAAAGAAAAAGATCGAACGCATGAATGTAGCTCCATTTTTCATACATCTTCACCACAAAGTAGATTCATATTGTGGATCAACCTGTGTGCCCGTTGGCCCAGTTTAAAAATTTTTGCGGTGTGCCACTATGACAGCCACAAGTAGTACACCGAGCGACTCAATCGTGTAAATCCTGATGTTAAGGAGCATAGTCACAGTTCACAGGATTGCTGGTTACAAAGAAAACAAGTTGGGAATAAAACATTATACTCATCGAAATCATTGATTGTACAAGCAATGTTCATTAGGAGACTATTGTTGTAGAAGAGTTTGAGGAGCTGAATCCCTCTTGAGCTTTAGAAACATTAGCTATCATGACAGTCTAGAAATAACAAAATGAGTCAAAAATCCATACTCTAGTGAGCTTGGATCTTGCCAAATTGGCGAGTTAGAGACGCTAGGTCAGAAGGCTTGAGACATGAGCTTGACCTTGTCAAATCTTGCGAGGTCGAGCTCCAAACTTGCTAGATCCAGCAAGCTTGACCTCGCCCTAGGAAGTCTCAAGCCTCACTTGAGGTTGGCGAGGTCGAGCTTGATAGAATTTGGCGAGCTGGAGTTTCGCCAGCCTCAGGTGAGGCTCGAGACTCATCACAAGCTTGTTCATCACTTGTGGCCGGTCACCATTGGTTGTTGCTGTGGCCAAGGAAGAGCAAAAAGAAAAAGGAAAAGAAAAGAAAAATTAAAATATTGATTGTTAAAAAATATAAAATCATCAAAATTTGAAAAGAAGTAAAAATTATTAAATTAATAATTATATTGTATTGCATGAAAATGTTTTAACAATGCAATTTTTTTAAAATCATAATAAGTAAGTTTTCCTAAATTTGACAAAATATGGAACTATCATAATATTTGTCGAATCTGGTATGGTTTAGGGATGAAATGTGTTGAGTATAAATCACTAAAGTTATATTATATGAGAATGAGTCAAAATAGTTTAAAATGAGTCAATATAAGTTAGACCATTTTCGATCTAATCCCGATCAAACCCAACCGTATAACAAGCCTACTTAGCACAAACATGTTGGAGTAGCATTACCAAAAAATTAAGACAAATAAACAAGTTATGAAAGAGTATAGTATGACTTCACTTACGGGATAGTTCTTTATCATACCTGATTGAGTCGGTACATTCCGCACCTGCTCATCCATGTCATTAGAGGAGAGGATTGCATCCCCTCTAATGACAAATGTGCAACATAGAAGAAACTGAGCGGAAAAGAATACGGAACTCATAAATTTAGCTCTATTTCATCTACAATTTCGATTACTCGACCCAAGAGAGACATGAAAATTAGGAAGAAGATTGCACCACAGGTCTTAAATCTTATGTATGAAATGCAATTAAGTCTTGAACTTTCAATTGGGTCAATTAATTCTTAACATTTTTAATTTTGTTCACGAATCCTCTTTATCAAAAAATCAACTAAGTTCTAAAATCATGTTTTTTAATGTAACCCACATATGCCACATAAGCGTTTGCTATGGGACATGTAGGCAATTTTAGGTATAGTTCGTCAAAATGACTAGATTGCACCTTTTGAAGAAGGTTTATGATTTGATTGAACTATTTAGAAGGTTTAGTACTCAATAACATTTGTTGTATGTGGTTTGGGACTTATCGCAATTGTGCAAATTCAATCCTAAAATTTCTTCTTTTTTTTTTTTGCCAACAAGCCTTAAACCATTTGCATTTATGCCAATTCTGTCCACCCAACTAATTTCGGCAAAAATCGCTAATATGGACCCCAATCATCCTACTTGGAGCAATTGGCACTGGTATAAATAATTTTTAATATATTCTCATATATTTTTCGTTTGATTTTTTTCGCCCTTCCCTTCTTCCTCTAGGACATCAGCAGAACTCACTAATTGATTGGAAGCAACAGCCAGCAAGGTCAACCTCGTCGACCTCTAATGAAGCTCGCCCCTGCTGGCCACTTCAGTCAGTCTCACCATGGTTGGATGAGCATCACTTAAGACAGTCCAGGAGCCTAGGTTGAGAGGTCACTCCACCGTGTGGAGTGGCCAAGGTCCATAGCTCCCGCAACCTACAATACAAGGTTCACAACCACAAATCAAGGTGGAAGACAAGGCGACAACCTAGATTTGAGGTCGCTAAGTTCTATCTCAACCTCAGCAGCTGCGATAAACACAAACAAAGAACACTTGGCAGTGACGTTGGAGTATATGGGCAGGAGAAGAAGATGAATGAGAGGATCGGGAGATTGATAGCTTGGTCTTGGGAGTTGGACCTCGCCGCCCCTCGCCTATAGGTAGGCGCCGAGGCCCACTCACTTCTGGTTCAAAGATAGGGAGCCTTAGAGTGAAATCGTTAGGTGGATGGAGAAAAGCGAGAAATTGTTTTTTTTTTTTTATAGCTTAGAAGAAAAGATGCACCAAGTCTCATTGGCAGCAGAATTCGCGGGCCCAGCCTCGGGTTTGGTTCAACAACCGAAATCTCCTTGATTCCAAATACAGGTGGGGCCGAACTCAAAAGTTGCTTTCTCTGCCTTCATGCGCGGATCTCTGTAGTCCTTCATACCCCATGAAGTGACAGAAAATGTTCCCGCTAGCGTTATCAGCCTATCATGGAGGATGACGACGCTATCCTGTTTAGAAGACTTCTAAAAATACTTCTATTCTAAGATCGCGTTGCTGCTTTTAGTGTATGAAATGCGAGGGACGTGTCAGTAATGTCTTATCGCAAAAACAACTCAAGGAAATACGAAGGAACCCACCGCATCACGAGGATTACCAATCTTCCGTTCTCAACTTAATTTTCTAAGCATCGACCAATTTCTTAAGATGGAGGTGAAACTGATGGAACGCTCCAACATGCCGCATTTTAACCTTTCATTGGGCTTTTATTTTTACTCATATGTCTGATTCATTTTTAAAAAAAAATTCATGGCCTTGGGTGGGTGGCCAAGCCCGTGGGTGGCAGTCGTGGGCGACGAAACGGCTCCGATCACTCTGGTTTCATGCGAACAGACCCGATCAGAGGAAACTGGGTCATAAATCGAGTTGACGGAGGGTCAATCAAGTTGTGGCTCGATTCTCTCTCCTCGAGTCAAATTAGAGTTGGCGATCGGCTGGGTTTTGAACATGACTCTCCCACTCGTTGATTGGTAGTGGTGGCAGCGGTTGAGGTGGCCGAAGCGGCGAGAAATCGCAAAATCCGTTGCTAATTTGTGATGAAATTTGAGATGGAAAAAAAAATTTAGACGAGAAACAACATTGGTAAAACATTCGTCGCAAAAAGGGAAAAAATTCATTGCTAATTTAATTCATCGCTAATTTCGCCTGCCAAATCTTCCAAACTTTTCATTGAACACCCTAAAAAGTTTCAAATCTCTCTGCCTGTTCTATATAATCAATCCTCGACAACGCCTTCCAAACTCAATCCAGTCTCTGCAACCTCCAATCCATTACCGAATTCAACTTCTCTCTCTCTCTCTCTCTCTCTAGCTGAAGAAGCTCCGGAGCAATGGCGAGAACCAAGCAGACGGCAAGGAAGTCCACTGGGGCAAGGCCCCGAGGAAGCAGCTCGCCACCAAGGCAGCGAGGAAGTTGGCGCGGGCGACCGGTGGGGTGAAGAAACCGCACCGGTTCAGACCCAGGATGGTGGCGTTGCGGGAGATAAGGAAGTACCATAAGAGCACGAAGCTGTTAATCCGGAAGCTGCCGTTTCAGAGGCTAGTGAGGGAGATCGCGCAGGACTTCAAGAAGGACCTCCGGTTCCAGAGCAATGCCGTCTCGGCTCTGCAGGAGGCGGCGGAGGCCTATCTGGTGGGGCTTTTCGAGGACACCGACCTTTGCGCGATCCACACGAAGCGGGTCACCATCATGCCCAATGACATCCAGCTCGCGAGGAGGATCAGGGGCGAGAGGGCTTGAGGGTGCTTTTTGGCTTGCTGCTTTTGGAGTAGTGTAGGAGATCAAAGAAACCGATGCTTTAGCATTTTCTAGCTTTCTTTTTCTCTTGGGCTTTTCTTTTGATGTGATGTACTTCTGTGGTGTCGAAGGGGATCGATAGAGATATGTTGCTGTGGTTCTTCTTCAACAGAGATCTTTCCCTCGATGATGAGGTCTTTACCTTCCTGTCGCATGGTCTTTCGGCCCTCTTCAGGCAGGCAGCACGTCGGCCGCCATCACCACAGGCACCACAGGCACCCTCTTCAAATTAGCGACGAATGTGGCCATAAATAATTAGCGACAAACTTTGTGACGGATATATTTCGTGGCAAACTAACGATGAATTTTACGATAGATATATTTCATCACAAATTAGCGATAAATTTTGCCATAAATAACTAATGACGGATAATTAGCGATAAATTTTGCCACGAATAATTAACGACGATATCCGTCGCAAATTAATGACCAAAAATGAAATTTTCCATCACTAAATTTTGTGACGAATCGCCAAATTAGCCACGAAATTTTATTCGTCGCAAAAACGTTTAGTAACGAATTTTGTCAAATTTTCCGTCGCAAATTTTGTGATTAAATCCTTATTTTTTTTTTGTAGTGGAAATGGTAGGGAACTGAACAGTTTTTTATGTATTGAATACAATATTCTGAATCACAATTTTTTTTTGGTAACCGAGGTGTTTGAGCCCGTTTGTGCATACCTCGACTATTCCTCAAGAGAGACTAACACAGCAATCCACCGCCGTAACCCCTCACTTAAATTACATGTGCTTCCCAAACCTCACTGAAATCCAAATTTGTCATAACCAGCTAGGCTACCCATAGTGGGTTCTGAACCACAAACTTTTGGTCCTAAGCAAATAGCAAACAATGATTTCTTACGTACTAACCGCTCAAAATAATTGGAGAAGCTGCTTTGGAATCCGGATTCGAACAATTTCAGGTCTCCATTAGGAGCGGGTCACAACGGCAAAGCAGCACATGAGCAACAGGAGCAAGCGGCTGCAGCTCACTTTGGCGAAAAAAAAAATCAAATTCGATATACTTAATCGGCATTTATTGGACTTAGAAAAGTAATTGATGAGGAGGGGAGGAAAGGCTATATAAATGCATATGTAAGGCTAGCTATTTTGGCTTCTTCAACCCCTCGCCACGTCATCCGCTTTCTCTGGGTCTATGAACAGTTTATTTAAAGGGGCGTTTAATAATTTTATCAAATTCAACAGAAGATCGACGCACGATCATTTGTCTGATATTCAACATGTTTCTGCGTGGTTTACCGCCCACTAAAAGACAACCTGTGAAATTTGCAACATCCCTGACCTCACTCATTATCATCTTACTCAATCTTAGTCTAAACATCTCATCTTTGATAGAGAGAGAGAGAGAAAGAGAGTCTATTTCCTGGAAGATGCCTAAGCATATTTTAACAAGCACTTTGTCTTGACTTTTCAAGGTTAGATGCAATTATAAAACGGCAATCTCCACCGAGAGAAAAAAAAAACCAGCTCGTGAATCTTTGCTTGTCAATCATAGAGACAGAGAGAGAAACAGAGAAAAGAGTTCACAGAGAGCGAACGGGAGGGAGAGAGGGAGAGAGGGGGAGAGAGAGTAGTCAAAGCAATGGAACAATGGAACAAAATCGATGCCATCGTCACCTTCATTGTCCCAATTCTGTCTTGCCGAACTGGGACAATGGAGCAAACGTGAATCTGTCCTTCTCACGACTGCAGACATTTATTCCGCTCTAGCAGCTCTGTCTCTCCTTCCTGTTTTCCACGTCTATACAGAATCACGGATGCCGATTTCCGTTTGTGATCAATGTAACAACATCGACGCCATCGTCACCTTCATTGTCCCAGTTCTTGTCAACTTCGTTAGCATGAAATATCAGGGGACACCCGATTCTCCGTTTGACACCCACCCCATCACCATCTTCCTCACCATCTTCACCCTCCTTCTCTATTGCACCTTGTCCCTTCCACTTGTTGCTCGTCTCCCAGCCTTTTGTACCGCTCTCAGTTCCCGCAGCTTTCTCTTTCTCTCTATAGCTTTCCTCACGTCGTTGTTGTTCCGAGGCCTCTCCTTCTTTCTCCTCTATTTGCCGTTATTGATGCCGCTCTTTGCAGCTTACTTTTGGATTCTTATTCAGAAGCTCAAGCAAGAGATACTAGTAGTCGCATTTGTCCATTGGTTCCACCATCGGGGAGAAGCGCCTCTGCCAGTACGGTTGCCTATATAAATTTCATGTGACAATTGTTGTACCAGCTGCTGTTCAACCAGTCATTGTTAATGGTACAAGAGGAAATAAAGTAAACAATAGGCGGTGTAATGTGATAGACTGGTGTAGGACGCTTGTCTGCTCAAAAGGAATAAATTCTCTAGTACTTAAGTTGTCCCATGTTTATAGCTTCATTGAGAGCGAATAGACAAGTTACCTACTCTGTTGTAAGGGGAGTCTACAATATCCCCAAGGATAGTTGTCTGGATAAAACATCGATTCATATCAATAGTCCACTCCAGATATCCTTGATTTCTTTGTATTATTAGATGTGTTATGTTGATTGTCAATGAAATTCCTTTTCACTGCCGGATTTTCCTTTCTTTAATATTTGCCAGTGTCTTGTCTATTATAGCCTGATGAACGAAGCTGTGAAAGAGGATGAAAGCCTTAATTTTATGCCCATTTCTTGGCAGTGAAACCAAGTTGAGTCGCTGCCGTTGGTTGTTCCTGCGTGTTTAGTTATGCTGCCATTCAAAATTTCACGGTTCGAGACCAAATCAGTGAGAATTTCGCTCTGCATTTTGGATTATGTATGTTAGTAAGCCTGTTTTGTCTTTCCTAAACGGTGCTCCCTTCCATTTTCACTGTTGACAATTGTTCAGTCTTGATATATGCTTTAATATGGGTTTTTCAGTTCAATTGTCCACGTGACTCATGTCTGATGTTTGGTCTTGGCATAGAGTTAGCAAGGGAGAGTCCAATGAATAGGAATATTCAGAGTGATTTTCATGGGGAGATCTGTGAGAATTAGATGTTGAAGTTGGCTTGTAGCAGGGTCAAGTGTCCCTCTACTTGTTTTTGACCAATAATGTCATCATCCATACGACAAAATTGGAGAGGACCCCTTCATAATGTTTTATTTTTCTCTTTTGTACTGCATTCTGCTCTCTCAAATTGTTGCTCTTGCTTATGGGTTCTTTTTTTTGAATTGATACCTTTGAGAAACAATTTTGAGGATTGTTCAACTCAGATGCATTTGTCTGAAAGTTGACAGCTGAATCTTCTTGCATGGTTACTGCCTTAATGTGATGCCAAAAAGAGAGGCACTAAGATTTTTAATTTTCCACCATTATGTTGAGTTAAATGCAAGTGATGCTGGAGAAATCCAGCTTAGCAACGAGACTTTCTGTGTTTGATTATCTGTACAGCTTGGTTCATTTATTTTATTCATAAACATGCTTCATTTTTTTTTTTTGAGATAATGACCTGTGGGCATATTTTTCAGCTATTTAGTGTCACGGATATAAGGGATGCTTGTGTTAGCACTATAGCTTACTGCTTTTCAGGCTTTCAACTGTTCTTTTCAGATTTTAAAGATATAACACCTCTGCTGGTGTCATTTTTATCTGCAATTCTAATCTAGTGGCATCTATCTTCTTTCTGAACAGTTTTCAGGTCCTACAGCACTTGTTGAGAAATTGGTTGTGCAACCTTTATTTAGGCCGCTATATTTGGTTGTTTTCAGTCTTTTAGTTATGTAATGGTTGGTGAAGTCTCAGTGACCCTTCCTCACGGCAACTGCAATGGGACTCCATTTAATCCCCAAAAGACTTACCAAGTTGTTGCTGCTGTGACTTGTGATATGGGTATTGGCAAGGATGGAAAACATCCGTGGAGGTTGCGCACAGATCTCAAATTTTTTGAGAAGATTACTTTCTTGACAATTGATTCTGGGAAAAAGAATGCAGTCATACTGGGTAGAAAAACATGCACAAGTATTCCTGCTGAGCATAGGCCTCTATCTGGCTGACTCAATGTTGTCCTCACTCATTTCGGGAGTTTTGATATTGCAATTGCAGAGAAATGCCATTAAATGTGGAAGCATGTGTACTGCCTTGGAGTTAATGGCTTCACCTCCTTATTGTTTATCAATTGAGAAAGATTTTGTTGTTGGTGGTGGCCAAAGTTATCTGAACATCTGTTCATAGATACAATTGCATTTGGGTTCTTCCCTTTCCACCTTACTAACTTTCCTCTTTTGGTTCAGGGAAGCTCTCGATGCTCTCAGATGTGATGCTATCTTCATAATTGACATTGAGCTGTTGAATTTGACACTTTTGTGCCCGTGGTTGATACATCTGTCTCTCACCCATGGTACTTGTCCTTTCCCGTCATTGAAAACAACATCCAATAGCTACTTATGCCATGCAGGATGCTCTGCAGCAGATTTCTGCCTCAGAAAAATGTTATGATCTTCAATGGTAAGACAGATTCTGTTAATTTGAGGTGAAGAATTTTACCTTTCTGCTCAAGAAGACATCAAGAGTATCCATATATGAGATTAGTTGAAGATGTGCTATTAGATGGCATTTGAAAGGAAGACATGAATGAAAATGGGACCGAATCAAAATTCGAAGCCAGGTGTGTTTTGTAAACCATTAATATCTTGTCAGGTGTTACATTTTATCTGGCACATCTTTTCTAGCAACTAGTAATCAATATGTTGATTCTCTTTCTGCAAATGGGGGTCAATCCGCGCAAAACCTTCCTCTTTTGAAAACTAAGGTGTGCTGCTCCGAGCTGGTCTAGCTTTTCATTATCTCCTTCTTGTAAAAATCATTTATGAGAAGTGGAAGGCTTTCATTCTAAAGTGTCACTGACATATTGCTGCTGACTTGTCTTACAAAGTACTTTGGCTTAGAGTTGTTGAAGAACTCTTGGGGTTCATAAGTGGTTCTACAAATGCTAAGGTAATGACCAAGGTTATCGTTTTTTGCAGAGCTTGCATTTAAAAATGGAACCGCTGGTTATTTGCCCGCAAGTTTGAATTCTATACAAGCTATAAAGCAAATGAATTGCTGCTTTTCTTGAACTGTTACTGATCGTTGGCGTAGTCTGTCAGTCATCTTAATGGAATGTATCGGTGACTTGCATTGCACTTCCACTTTGAGAAATAAGAGATTGCATTTTAAGCAACTATGATTCAAGATAAATGCTGAATGGGATTTTCCCAACAACTATTTCTGCAGTACTATGTCAGAGTTACTGATCGTTGCCGTAATCTAGCAGTAATCTTAATGAATCTATAAGTGAATTGCAACTTATTCTTTGCACTTCCACTTTGAGATATAAGAGACTGAATTTAAGCATTCATGAATCAAGAAGATTGATGAACAGGATTTGTCTGACAACTATGTTTCCACTACTAGTACCTCCTCTTCTCCCCCAGATCAATTAATGGGAAGCGCTGTTTAGGCTAACCATCAAAGCAATCGCATTCTACTACTAATTTTTCTTAATCACATGTTTTGCTTGATATCCTACTCATTATTAAGTTCTTGCATAGCATTCCTAATTTGCTGGGGAAATTTTGAAACATTTCAATATTATGAGGTTTTACAACCTTTTACTGTTGAGCAAGTTTCCACCTCATTCTGTAGAACTGTCTGGCTTTGTTTTGATGTGAAGTAATTGATAGTAAAGCCATTACATGAGACCACTTATTTTTCAGCTTCCGCCACACTTTCAGGTAAAACTCAGTTGATATATTTGCTGTGTATCTTTGAGAAAGATATCTATTGGAAACCATGCTTATCAAGCGTAGATCGTGCTCTTAGTTTAGATATCCCTATATATTTGCCATCGAATGAAGACAACCTATAGGAATCTTAACCTAGAGCTAACTATAAAAACTGATTGACATATTCGCCAGGACATATAGAGACTTTGTGTCACGTCTGATTGAACAATAGCCTGGCAGTGACAAATAAGAATCATTGTTTGAGGAATATTAAACGTATCGTTTGGACCTACAAGATGGAACTGCAGTCACGTTTATAATTTGCTAAAATTAACCATCTAAAAAGGAACTTAAACTTGAGGATGTGAAATATCTATTTTGAAAGGCAATGACGCTTTAACTGAGCATGTAGGTTACTCCTCCTTTAATTGATGAATACGCTTGATGTATGTTTTAATGGAATGATGACTCCATAAAGTTGAGTTGGGAAATTGTAATACTTGAAGCGAATAGACGGTCGCCGAAGTTGCAATTTACGGATCTAAAGTGACATCTACATGAAAGGTAGATTGATGTGATAACTTCCATGGTGGCTTAGTTGACTTGCTCTTTAGTGGGACATGTAATTGGTTTCCTGCACTTATATCACTTGGGAGGTATGCGGTTTGTGTCTAGTTGCCCTAAAGAAACTCTCTCTTGGCCGTCTAATGTTGGGATGACATTCTAAGACTATTTGAGAATGCCCATTTTCCAACAGATTCTTCAGGGAAAAGGCATTCCTATGTGGGATGGCAATGCATCTAGAGACTATCTTGGCCATTTTGCATCTGATTCACGAGAACCACATATGTGTGGTTCATCTTTATCTTTACTTTAATGACTAAATAATTGAGAAGAAGGTGAGTTTAAATCAATTTATGGCTTTCAGTGGCGGCATTTTGGTGCTAGGTTGGTTGGCCTTAATCTAGTTGTTAAGTTATTATTCGTTGCAACCATATATGTTTAATGACATTATATAGGTGATATGTCAAAGCTAATCTGCACGCTGACTTATGGACCGAGGATTTGATCAGTTATTGGATGTTATTCACTAGATCAGGATTAATCCAGACGATCGTCGAATCATACTCTCTGCTTGGAATCCTTCTAATTTAAAATTGACATCATTTCCACCTTGCCGCATGTTTACACAAGTTAGATATATTTGGGTTTCATTTTCCCAAATTCTCTGTTTTCTTTCCTATCTTTGTTTGATTAATCTAATTTTACTTTTGAAGATTTATGTTGTTCATGGGAATTGTCGTGTCAAATGCATCAGCACTCTGCTGACATGGGATTGGTAGTGCCATTCAACATTGCTTCTTATGCTCTCCTTACGTGCATGATTCCTCATGTTTGTGGTAGGTATGTATGCGTTAGAAAAAAACGTCCCAATTTTTGTGGTATGTTCTTCTTTCTGTAATGGCTATTGACTAGTATTGATTAACAGCGTTTTGGAGTACTGCAATTGCTGTTGTGAGGGGAAAAGTGACTCACAGATGCCTTATGCTTTTACAGGATACTGGTCGGAAAGGACTATGCTTCTACAGAAAATGTATTACTAGGAATACTGTTATAATAGTTTAAACTCCAGTGGCTGCTAGAGGACTACAAGCTTTGATTTCACAGCCTAAAGGGTGGAAAGTATCCTATTGATAAGACGACATAAACAAATGAAATAACTAATTTCAAGATTTTCTTCTACAGATCTTTCTCCTAGTGATTTTGTCCATGCTATTGGGGATGCTCATGTTTATCATACCCATGTTACACCTGTGCAGGAAAAACTTTGGAAACGACCCAAGCCTATCCCAGTGAGTAATCTACAGTAAAATTGCAGGATGGTCACTTCTCTTTTTATGTTGTTGTTCTGACTTAACTTATCTTCTGCTGTACTCATTAACACTCTTATTCAGATATACAGCTTGTAAAGAAAAACCCAGAGAGGAAGGATATAGACTCTTTTGTCGCAGCTGGTTTCAAACTCATTGGATATGACCCTCAAAATAAACTAAAAATGAAAATGGCAGATTGGAGTTAAATAACGTGGGTAGGATTTCCCAATTTCCTGCATTTCCACTAATATTGTTAGCTGTATCTTCTTGGTCAAAATACTAATGGTAGACAATTTTATTACAATGTCTGCAACAGCACAACCTTTTAGGAAACATTTGGGGATTGCAACTGTTTCAAGTGATATTAAAGAAGGCTCCGTCAATCAAAATAGAATGTTTGTGTACTTATTTCTCTTTGATTTTTCTAGTATCTTGAGTTCAGTGACCGATATAAAAGAGAGTACAGTTTCGTTGCCCAACTATTCCATTAGTATTAGTTGCATAGTTGTGGTGTTGTAGTTGAGACACTAGGCATTCAGAAGAAGATCAGAATAGAGATAGACGCGTCTGCTGTTGTGTTGTAGTGGTGTTGTAGTTGCCTCCATCGCTTATTCCACCACTTGATTCTCCTCTAACAGCCCATTTTGGACAAAATTGAATAATGGACTTTGTATACCACATCGGTATGACCACACAGATCTAAGGTATCAAGAAAATGGTCGAGAATTTGGCCAGAATCGAACACAATTCCGCCAAACGCAAACCCTAGACCCCCAAAACTTCCACCGCACAATTAGCCTCTGGCGATCACCTAAATGCTGAATCAACTTAGGATTATTCTTACCCATGGCAGTGTGAGCGTTCTGGTTTGAATTCGGGCAGTGGGTTGCCGGAATTTGGCCGAAATCGGCGAATTCTCCCCTTGGCCCGAAAATCCCAAATTCTAATTCACCGAAAATTCAACAAAAATTCTCATGAACTCATCAAAACAGATATGAGATGGGCCTAATAGCAAATGTTAGATTAAAAATATGAAGAACTAATGTCTCGATTATCTATAAATGAAGACAATCTTTACTTAATTCTACTCATTGATGAAATTCGATTAGAGTCCATTGTTTATAAAATGGATTCATCTAACCAATTGCTCTCTTGAAATTGATGGTGTATTCTCTCTAAATGAATTTGATAATGAATGAATTTGGTTTGATTCGGATTAAGAGCGTTTGGCTTAGAAAGACCCTCATATATATACTTGTGTTCGCACCCTAACTTCTCTCACTAAAAAGTTGTGCCATTTGAGCAGTGATGTAATGTAAAGTGGATAATATTTATTAATAAATTAATACGGATAATTCATAGATTGAATGTAGGATCACGTAATATATTATAACAGTCAGTTGTTGTTGAGATTTGGGCAAAGCCTGAGTGTCGTCGGCAGGCTTGCGCTCGTTTTCGTTGACGCACTGTTGCAGAGAAGATCTTTTTAAGATCAATTTGTTCAACTCTTTGGAGGAGAAATCGGGGAGCGTACTCGTCAAGCAAAACAAATCATAAAAGACACCGAAATTGGACGGAAGTGGGCAATCGTCGAAAGGCATTTCAATTGGATACTCAACGCGATTGATGATGCATGGCTTCGTCGAGGTCAAGGAAATGAACATAACGACAAGCCACCTCACTAGCAATGAAGTACGCTGACGGCAGCAGAAGTTTCGTGGATGACAGCATCCACGTACGAGGGGACAACATCTACATGCGAGGGGACAGCATCCACAGAAATCACCGGCGTCGCCCTTGTTTGTTATACATTGTCAATAAAAAAGAGAGTGTCATTATATAAAAGGAGGTTCCTCCCTTTTGCCAATAATTGATTCTATTAAAAAAAACCAGAACTATTTTACTCAGAATCGAAAAATTGGAATAAGCAGAGTCACTGGTAATTTTTTTTTTTTTGGTGGGGGTCAAAATTTGGATGGTATTATTTCGTGTAAAATAAAAGGATCTCGAAGTGAAAATGAAAATGAGCATGGGGTAAGTAGCATAGTTATGCCCGTATGTCTCTTCCATACACTTGAAATGATATGGTCATCGGGTATGATTGTATACCGTACATGATATTATTAAAGAACCGGATTCAAACGTTGCTGAAAAAAAAAAAAATCTCTTCTCCAACGCTCACCCATCCATCTTCTTCCAAGGACCCAAAAAGTAGATAAAGGCTATGACCGTCCCCTGTTTTTTTCATTGCCATAAGGGTTCAGATTATAGTATTTGTACATAAGCTGATGACTTAATATCCATTCGAGCATGTCTCTGATTATTCTAATTTTTATAATCCCCTTTACTTGGGAAAAAATTTGATATTTTTGAAATAATGTCAATAAATCATTTTTTTTCAGATAGATGACAATATCATTCGTTATTTGGTCAAAAATGAAAATAAGTTGAAAATTCATTTTCGCTGCTTGGAAATTTTAAAAAAATGATCGTGTTTTCCTAGAATGATGAGCTATGCGCGTGACATGTGAGCTACACATGTTGTATCATCAGTTCATTTCTTTTTTTTTTCAATAAGGTTTTATTGAATCCGTGTGATGTACTTGCAAATGCTTAAGCTTGATCATAAGAAAATTTCACGAAGGGGAGGTTATATAGTTTGGAGTTTTTGATAATGGCGTTTTTGTACTTTTATAAGATTCCATGAGTTTGACAAAAAACAGAATAAAGTCATTCCGTCAATAAACTTATGATTAAGTGTGTACGATCCCACTCACGGAGATGGAAAAGAAGTCCCCGCGAAGTGGCTTCGTCGAGCAAACCTCAAAGAGTGATGCCACTCAAATCTAATTGAAGCTTTTGTCTTCTCTTTGTTATTCTTTTCTTTTCCTCACAATGTGCACCAATGGTTAGGTCCCAAAGTAACTATATCTTTTCCATCTTTGAAGTCCAAAGATCGGTCCCAAAATTTCTACATCCTTCTACGTCGAACAATTCCAGGTCTCCGAAGCCCCCCTGTTTCTAAATTTTCCTCATAAATTCATTGGATCACTCTTTAAACCTTGGTGGAGTGGCTAGGCTGGTGGCAAATCGACAGACGGGAATGGGGCAGAACCCTAAATGGGTATAGCTAATTTAAGAATACTGACACGTTTTTAGACTTGCGGAAAGAAGGCATGATCTTGTTTTCCTCCAAGAAGACGATGGGGATCAAAGGAATTTTTCACTTTTCCTCCAAGGAATTTTACGATGAGAAGACGATGGGATCAAACGTGTGTTTCCCTTTGATCTCCATCGAAAGCGAGGGGGTTTGATTTGGGACCGACGATGGGGACACATGATATACGTGTCCCCATTGCCACTCTTAATCGGGAAAAGTTCTTCCATGTCAAAGGGAGAAGAGAAGACGATGTACATATGTCCCCATCGCTCCCCGTCGTTCGTCTTCCCTCAATCGGGAAAAGTTCCTCCATGTCCAAGGGAGAAGAGAAGACGATGTACATGTGTCCCCGGGACATGGAAGAACTTTTCCCGATTGAGGGAAGACGAACGACGAGGACACATATATCATATGTCCCCATCGCTCCCCGTCGTCTTCTTCCTTTGACATGGAAGAACTTTTCCCGCTTTCTATATTTTTCCTTATGTTCTTCTCAAAAATGATGCTCAACAGACAGTCGATCAGTTCTCGTAGCTCCGTCTCTTCTTCCTCTTGTTTTCCGCATTTATACAGCTTCAAGGATGCCAACTTTCGAGCGTCATCAATGGAACAACATCAATGCCATCGTCACCTTCATCGTCCCAGTTCTGATCAACTTCCTTACCATGAAATATCAGGGGATGCCGAATTCCCCATTTGACGCCCACCCCATCACCATCTTCCTCACCATTTTCACTCTGCTTCTCTATTGCTCCTTGGCCCTTCTACTTGATGCTCGTCAACCACCCTTTCATATTGGTTGCAATGCCCGCACCTTTCTCTGCCTCAGGATCCTTTCCTTTCTCTCTATAGCTTTCCTCACGTCGTTGTTGTTCCGAGGCCCCTCCTTCTTTCCCCTCTATTTGCCGTTGCTGATACCACTCTTTGCATCTCACTTTTGGGATCTTATGCTGAAGCTCAAGCAAAAGATACTAATAGTCGCATTTGCCCATTGGATCAGCCATGTAGGAGGGGCGCCTCTGCCAGTACGGCTGCCAGTATAAATCTCAAATGAGAATTGGGGTACTAGCTGGTGTTCAAAAAATCATCGTCAGGGGTACGAGAAGAAGCAGAGGAAACTGTAGACAGTGTGGTGTGATAGTATGGCGTATGAAGTTCCAATCCGATGTTGGATTTTCCTTTCTTTCATATTTGTATTTGGTGTCTTGTTTATTATATTTATACTCGACGAATGACGCTATAAAAGGAGAAAAAGGGACCTAACTTTCTGTCCGTTATTTGGTTTCAAAACCCAGTCGAGGTCACTCCCCTTAGTTATTCCTGCCTGTTTAATTTTGCCATGATTCAAAATAATGCGATTCGGATCCAGATAGGTGAGCATTTTGCTCTGCATTTTGGATTTTTCTTAGTAACCTTGTTTTGTCTTTCTTTGGAGGAATTTGCATTCATTTTCACTTTTGACCGTTGTTCTATCTTGATACATGCTTTAATGCTGGATTTTTCAGTTCTGTTCTCTACGCAACTCATGTTTGATATTTGGTCTTGGCATAGAGTTAAAAGGAGAGAGTACGATGAGTAGGAATATCCAAGAATGATTTTTCATGCGGAGATGTGTTAGGATTAGATGTCGAAGTGGGTATGTAGTAGGAGTTATGTGTCCCCCTGAGTTCTTTTTGAGCAATAACGAATCGTGATCCTTCATCCGACAAAATCGGAGAAGACCCCTTCATGATGTTTCTCCTCTGTCTTTGGTGCTTGCATTTTGCTCTCTGAACATGTTCTCGCTTATGGGTTCTCTTTTTGAATTGATCCCCATAAGAAACAATTTTGGGGATCGTTCAATTCAGATGCTTTTACCTGAAAGTTGAAAGATCATTTTTCGCCCTTGCATCGTTACTGCCTTAACGTGAAGCCAAAAGAGAGGCACTAAGCTGTTGTTCCTGTGACTTCAGATATTGGTATAGACTATGATGGAAAACGTCCGTGGAGGCCGCCCTCTATTAAAAAATTTTAAGAGCAATATTCTCTTGACAATTGATCCCTAAAAAAAGAATGCATTCATAACGAATAGAATGAGCATGGCTGGACGACCAATATTATAAGAGTGACTTATTATGAATGAGCATGTTAGGATGCGCTCTTATCCCGATTATGAAACACTTATATTTATTCATTAAGGCCATCTACAAGAGGAGAAGGACAGGATGACCTAGCCCCAATTTATTCAGCTCTCCCCATATTGATAGTTGAAAGTTTGTAGATTTGTCAAAGTGGGCATGTAATTTTGATTCAAGCTTAGATATCATAAATTCCGTACGGAGCATTAGATCTTTTAATATTCTTGCAAGTGATACAAGAGCCGGTCTTCATGCAATTCCGTGTATAGTGCATGGAGATTTCAAGGTTCATGGATGAGTGCGGAAATCAATTATTGTAGTTGCTTCTTTTCGAAATTAACTTGGGGTCTTAGCTACGCTATAGCAAGTGTTCCCTGCAACTTTGGTACTGTTAACTTGGTCTACGCTATGAAACTTTCGATTGAGGAGCATGTGATATTCTGTAATTTGACCCTTTACACTTGTTATTTCCTGCAATTGATTTAGGGCTTTTGTTATCCATGCCTTTGGGTTTTATATATTTACAATTTCGTGTTCTAATTCAATTTGTAATTCAAGTCAGATGTATGAATTGCAATTTTGAAATTAGAAATTGAATTTCTTTTGCTCCTTACATACATAATTAGTTGGGGGCATTCTTTTTTATTTTTATTTTTAACAATAACATGATTCATTCACGAAATCTTTTGTGGCCTATTGTTATCTAATTGTGAGAAGTTCAAGCATGAAAGTTCTGGTCTTACCTTTAGACCAAATGAGCAAACTTTAAATAAGCGTTATTCGTCATTTTATATTTTGAATTTGACATGAAAGTATTGTATTGCCTTGTCATTTCAATCTTCTTTTTTATTTGTTCTAAAGGAGTGTTTAGTTTTAATAAATTTAATTTTTATGCATCAATCGATTACATATTGCAGAAATTAGTACTTATCCATGTACATTCTTGATGTCAAATTAGCGTTTAAGCTTCCAATTTATTCTCATGTAATGGGTAAAATCCACCGGGATCAACTCCAAAAATCATTGTTTATTCTCCACCGGAAAGCCAGAACTGAGCTGGCAGAATCCGTTTCCCGAGAAGTGGATGGACTCTGTAAAAACATTCGAGCCTGTCTTCCAACATGGTCAAATTATTGTTGTAACTTGTAAACCCCCTTTGCTTGATAGAAAATTTAATATATTTCGCGGATATTAATGAATCATTTTTTTGGAAAAGATGATAATATCTTTACTTGTTTGGTTAAAAATAAAAATAACTTAGAATTTAGTTTTTATCGTTTGGAAACAAAATCTTGAACTCGTTTTCTTAGAACGATGCGCTATTCACGTGATGTATAAGTTGCACAAGTCGTGTCGTCAATTTTTTTTAATCAAGTTTTATCTGATTTGTGTAACTTGAGTATGGTTAGCTTGATCGCGAGACAATTTTATGAAGAGAAATATATAATTAGGAGTTTTTGGTAAGGACTTTTTTCTTCTCTTGTAAGAACGTTTCCATAACTTTGACAAAAAAGCAAAAAAGTCAGATTTCATAATGAACTTACAAATGGATTTCGATTAATTGCATGGTCCTGCTCACCCCAGCATTCAGGCTTTAAAGCTTTCCTCTCCTTTTTATTTTTTATTTTTTCCTTTTCTATTCGACCTTTCTCTAGATGAGCGGCGGCCCATGATGTAACCCTCAACCATGGGAGCATGAGCAAGATAGGCCGAGAGCCCTCACATTTTTGGACAAATCACAACCAGAAAATTGATATTTTTGTTTTAAGGGCTTATAATATCAAGTCGTTCACAATACTTAGTACATCTCATTTGAAATGCGACGAATAACAATTTACCCTTACGAAAGACATCGTTCAATTTCAATAAATGGAAAAAAAATATGCGTCCTTTCACTTAAGATCCAATGAACCTTCGAGGTTTGAAAAATATACATCCTCTTCTTTTGGTGTTTGTGGACTTATAATGAATTCACCAACTTTCAATTTTCTAAACAGATGTCATTTCCAAGTGCATGCATGGGACAGGGACTTCTATGAAGATTTTTCTACTTGGATGCTGAAGCCAGATAGCTTGGCATGGCAACAAGGTCTCCAACATAGCTGAAAGGGACCTTAGGCAGCCTCTGTGGCTTGGCTTGAGAGCTAGCGACTTGGCATGAGAGCCAAGTATCTAGGTATGGCCACGGTGGACTTGAAAATGGCTGCCGGGGTCTTAGGTCCGTTATCTGGGTACATGAATGCATGAGATGCATCTTCCATTATGTCCTGCATATTTGAAGCTATTGTACCTAACAATTTGGGATAAAAAAAAATAACCAAATTGTACTTGATCAGCCTCTTCTGATAGACATTCATTGTGTTTGAGATTTACAACCTAGCAGGAGAATGTAGGGAAGACATGCAATAACACCTATCCTGGCTAGTTCAAGCTTCAAGAAAGTATCATATCCTTTTAGAAAATGGGTCCCATGAGACCTTATCAATTGGCAATGCCTCCACAGATAGAGAAATTTATCTTATGATTCCATTCAAATTTTGGATAAAGTCATTGCACGTTAATATGATTAGGGTAATTTGTCGGATTATAAACTCTTATCTTGATCATCTCAGCTAGTTTTGGTAGTGAATCCCTCACTATGGTTATGGAAGTTGCATGCAATAGTCAATGATTGATGTTATATACATCACCTCCTCATTGAAAACCATTTGAGCACATATATATGTTTAGGGCAAGATGTGAATTGCAATATGCATGGTAGTGTGCTCGGATGTTCAACCTTGTCAGACTATTCAAGTTGGCTCGGATGTAAATTTTTCTCTACTGGCTATGATACTTCACTCATACAAATGTTACATTGCTAGTTTCTCGTGGTTGTGGGCAAACTAGTACAGCTATACATCCAAGGTTCTCTTAGATTGTAGTCGCCAACTAATATAGCTACACATCCAAGAACTTATTTTTTTTTATAAAATAAACAATATATCAATCCACATCGGGAAAAAAAGATCCACATCGTTTCGTTCGGTGACATCTATGTTAAATTAGCTCCGGATTCTAATAGAGCGTTTGGGGGAGCTCCGTGCTCTTGTGTTGATCCTGTGTGATTTTTGCATTCACTATCTGTGTTAGGCTTTGTTGTGGGAACAAGGACGACAGCGGGATTGACTTCAATGGAGGAGAAGCACTTGTATTATACTGTCAACATGGAAAGGAGAAGGAAGAAGGAGATTGAGGCATTGTATATTCTTCTCTGCTCTCTGCATTTGTATTACCTCGGTAAAAGCCTACTTCTGGATATTATTGGTGTTAGGTTATGATCTGTGAACTTATGTTGTTACCATGGTTTAATGTGCTTTTGTCGTGTGGATGGGTTGAATTTTCCAGGAAAAGTGTTGCAAAGAGAGTTGCTGACATGCTAATTGGTGAACGGATAGGTAAGGTTTCATTCTTTTATTGGACAATGGTGGTATGCCTTGTCAGAAGTGAATGTTTCGAGTACTTAAACTGAGCACCTTTTGCCTCTAGTTCTTGTTAATACTCTTTCTTTTGCGTTTGATATGTCTCTCCTAATAAAAGTTGATTTCTGCTTTTTCATGAGCTTTCTTGAATATGTCCCTTGGTGTCTCCTTTTTCATGAGCTTTCTCCTTTTGCATGGTCTTCATTTTATTATGATCTCTGGAATATCAAGTATTTGAGCAAATTCAAGCGGGATGATCTTACTGAAGAAATCAGTACGTAGCACAATGAGATATTCCATGCCATACTTGTCTGCTGGAGCTGATCCTGTTTTGCGTTGTGATGTTTGTAATGCAACTTACAAGAATGCTATTCGGGAGCAAAACCTGGCTTTGGAACTTTCTGCTGCCTAGAGGGAGCGGGATTTCTATCTTTCTAAGGTCGATCAGTCCCAAGCCTTAAACTTAAGTGAAGATTTGCACATGAGTATTGCCATGTTTCTATTGCTATTCACGAGATTCAAGATGGAATTAATCTCAATGTACCTTGTTCGCCAGCACTTCTGACTGAAGATTGAATTATGCAGCCTTAAGTGAAGATTATGCAGCCATCAATTTATTTTATCCTTATCTTGGTGGTTTTATTCCCATATAGTAGTTATGGATTTTAAAAAACAGGTTAAGGTACTGCTCTGCTGGCAATGTTGTTTCAAACTTTATATGGTGGACTCAAGGGGAAGGCCTATATGTTAGGGCTGGTTGGACTTAACTGCCACAAGCTCCGGCTAAACATATCAGCATGTCATTTTAGAGACATGTCCAAGATGAAGAAATTGGCACTTTTTCTAGGGCCGGCACTTTTACTATGTGAGCAGATGACTGAGTGATGTTAAACATTGTGGCAAGATGCGAGCCCTTGAAAAGTTAATGCTCTCCTCCGTATCTCTCGAGGTGACAAGGTTCTTCTATTTAGTTACTCAGCTAGGATGTGATACTAAGCCTTCTTTACTAAGTTCTCAATATGATTGCTTTGACAATTATATGTGGCATATCCTGCCAAGTTACCTCATTATGAAGATTGGGCATGCGCATGTGTACCTGCTTATGTGTATTATATATAAATTTGCACATAATTCACATCATTCCTTTAGTGATAAACAAGGATGCATAATTGTCAGGAAATGTGTGTTTTGTTTTTGTTTTTTTTTTTTACAGCAGCCTACCTTGTATCACTGGCAGATTTGTGGCTTATCGTGTGAATGCTCATAAATCCATGAGAAGTAAATCTTTAAGGGACTACTACCATCTGATCATAGATTTTTTGTGAAAGGAGTCAAATTTGGTGATGACTTAACATTTTTGCTATAGCTGTGTTGGATTTTCTCTGTCCCTCCAATTTATCCATCGCCTATTTGAAGTTGACTACCATTTCAGGATGTTGGACATACTTGAGAAATTTCTCATATGCAAAGGTTATTGCTTTTCGAGACTTGAACCAGCCAATGCACATCAGAGAGGAGGGAAACCAGTAACATCAACCGAACCTCCAGTTTGAGCCCCTTCTGTAAACATTGAAGAGACATTAACAGGTCATCATTATCATAGGTAATTCATGAGGGAGGAGCTAAAAATTTCACTGACTGTTTTTGCTCTTTATAAGCACAGACCAGAGAGGAGGTGAGGGAGGTCTGATCAGAGAGGAGGAAGCAGACGAGAAATGAGAGGGGAAGCAAGCAAAAAATAAATAAAAAAAACAAAAGGAAGAAGAGAATCTCTCTCTATCCTTCTCCTTCATGTTAAGCCCCCTTCAAGAATCGTTTTCTTCACTCCAGTTCGTCCCCCAACTCTCGTCTCCATGTCTGCCGCCTCGTCCCCGCCTCCAAAACGCGAATCGAAGGGCGCACGTGTAGCGAACAGATATGGGCATGCAAAGCGACTTCGAGCACATCCTCTTCTTCGAGCACGCTAGCAAGACCACCGAGTCTACCTATGTCAAGAACCCCTTCGATGCCGATGACTAGCATCTTGAACCCCTGATTCAGGATGCTATTTCAAAACTTGAGGTGTTACTTCAAGCGAACTCCACCAAGCATGATACTCTCTGGTGGTTTGGGAACGCTCACACTTCCCATGCATTTTGACGCCAGACCAAGACGAGGCTAAGGTTCATTTTTAGAAGGCAACTCGCTGTTTTGAGCAAGCTATCGCTGAGGATCTTGGCAATGAGCTGTATTCTAAGTCCTTGGAAGTGAATGCTAAGGCCCTAGAGATACGCCCAAAGATTCAAAATTCTGGTTTAGGGCAGCTACATGGTGATCAAACATGCCGCGCTCTTCACGTCAACCATCGCGAGCAAGCTCTTGGCTAGGCCCAACGTGAAGTTTTTCAAAGCCATGTCCATGGAGGACTCGATCGTCTAGAATGACAAGGCCAGCGGCATGGTCGCAAACTGGGACTTCGTGTCGATGAACCACGACATGCAATCGTGTATGGGACTGAACGCCTTGGATGCCAAGTTTTGCTATGTTCTCGCCCCTCTTCGTTTTCCCACGCGCGTTGCCGGTGCTCGCCACGACTTCCCGTGAGCTTTCACTCCACAGAGACGATGACGACGCCCAGCGTACATGCTATCTCCGCCCTCGCCTGTTGCATTGAGACGATGCCGAACTGGTTTTGAATCCTAGCTGGCCGTAGTTATCATCGCCGGAAACTTCCCGCCCGCTGTTTGAGGCCGCTCTAGTTAGTTTCTTCATCACCCCTACTATATGTCCATGTGTTTTAGTTAGAATTATCTTTGTTAGGAAATATGTTGATTTGGTGATGGTTGGATCGATGGTTGAAGATCGTTGTCGGAAAAGTTCGTTGATGGCCGGCAAAGACGTCGGTGTCTAATGTTAGCGTTAGAAAAGGGATTCTCAGCGAGTTCTAGCCGTGTGGAAGGCCCGGCTTCTGTGCTCGGATTGGGTCCGAACCCGACCCGATTCGAAGCCCGACCCAGGGCCTCTACTTAATATTATAATATTTTATTAATAAAATAAAAATAGAAAATAATATTTTAATATTAAAAGATAAATAATATTCTATAAAAAATTAAAGTTTGGTTTAGCGAAGCTCATCTTGCTTAAAAAAATTAACTTTAGCTTTAGAATGGGGCCTAGACTAATTAAATAATACCAGTTTTCGACAAAAAGTAAAGAAGTTCTCGACATGCAACTAGGTGATTCCTTGGTGCTTTTTAGCATAATCACATGTCTTATTTAGCTTTGCTTGTGGATAGAGGTGGCAAAATGGGTCAAAGACCCACATTTTAACCCATATTTGATAATATGGGTCATAAATGGGTTGGCTTAAAAAGTTAGTTGGGTCTTAAATGGGTCACTTAACAACCTTATGAGTTTTAAATGGGTTATAAACATGTCATAAATGAGTTACCTAAATAATTTTAATTATTATTAACAAATTATTTTAAATATTATTAACAATCATATTTTGATTATGAAAATTTTGATATTTTAATTATTCTATTTTTAAAAATAAAAATTCGATTATTTATAATTTCCCTTATTTTTTAGTTTTTTCTTTTCTTTTCTTTTTCTCCTTTTCTCCTCTTTCTAAGTTGGTCGCTGGCCAAGAGGTGAGGGATGAGCTCACCAGACTCCGGTCACTATAAGAGGAAAAAGAAAAAAAAGGAAAAAAAAAACATATTTTAAAAAATAATTAAAATTTCGAAAAAAATTAGAAAAATTATCAAAAAATTGTATTGCATGAATATGGGTCAAAACGGGTTAAATGGGTTAAATATGGCTCGACCCATATTTGACTTGACCCAAACCCGACCTGACCCACCCGTTTGACGCCACTATTTGTGGATGCTTTGGTGCATGATTAGACTCGAGGCATGATGTAAATTGCTTAAATTGAATGATAGAATGATGAAATTGGCGCGTGTTTAGTTATAACGTGGTGATGGCGATCGCCAATATAGTGCGTGTAACTGGCGGTGTTAGACTGATGTCCTTTCCAGTCTTATTTTTGTAAATATTTATTCTAAGTTTATTAGAATTATACTAATTTAGATATATTTTGATCAATTAACATGCATCTTATCTCTAATGAATGATTAGTGTAGTCTAGTTCGAACTTAATTTGAATCAATTTATTAGCTTTAGAGTCACTTTTAATTTCAACTAGCCAGCTTTCGAGGGATCATGTCTTGAGACTTATAATAAGGACATGTATTAATTACCCAATGTGTTGCGGGTTTTACATTTTATGTGACTTTATTATTGAACCGCATTTCAATATCTTGAGTGTTTATTTTCTCACATCATCTTTCAATAAATTGTGTGTTTCTTTTTTTTTCTAAATTAAATTTGACATTAGTTTAAACGTGCATGGAAATGACTCTACAAGAACAATTGCATGAACACTTAGTGAATTTGAAAGATGTCTAGGGCCTTAAATGATGAGGAAGAAGCATGCCACTTCAAATTAAACAACCAATTAGTTAGGTACCGTAAGGATGTTAATATAAATGTTGGCGTAAATAAGTCCCCCAACTTTAGAATCTCTGGTTTCGTAGAAATCGAGACGACACTCCCACGTCTCAATCAATTTCTAGTCGACCCCTATAGGCTAGTGGCGACTCCTAAAAGTGTTTTAGGTTGCTAAAGAACCTTAAAAAATGAAAATGTCTTAATGGCACGCGAGGTATGGACCTGGGTGAGTCCGAGCTTGAAATTGAAGAATTGAGAGTGAATACCTCTAAACCTATTTAGTATATCCTCGAGAAATTTGGGTAGGTCGCAACATAAGTCAATTATTGAAAAATGTACTTATAAATGTATAGAATAGAAATGTCCAATCTTCTCTCCATCCGTATGAAACGAAAGAAATATTTTATTCTCCAATGTGCACCGATCGTTAGATTGGACCCAAAGTCATTATTAATCTTTTCCTCCCAGTGTTTTTATCGAGCAAACCCAAGGGTGGGTTCCAAAGTCATCTTTGAAGTCCAAAAAGATGGGTCCTGGCCCAAAGAGAGGACTATATTCATGTCAGCTATTCTCACGGATGATGCTCAACAGACGGTCGACCAGATCTCGGAGCTCTGTCTCTTCCTCCAGATTTGCCACCGTAAATGGGTATAGCTAATTTAATAATTCACACGTTTGTTTATATATGTGGGACGAGTAGTGTGGGTTTAACGGGGATGGGATACATGTCCTGCCATTCTCACGGATGATGCTCAACGGACAGTCGATCCGTTCACGCAGCTCTGTCACTTCCTCTTAGTTTCCACGTCTAATTCAGCTTCAAGGATGCCGTTTTCCTCATCGTCACCTTCATTGTCCCAGTTCCGGTCAACTTCATTACCATGAAATATGAGGGGACGCCGGACGCTTCCCATTTGATGCCCGCCTCATCACTATCTTCTTCACCAAGATCGACATATTAGACTTAGACAGCTTGGATACTAAGTTTGAGAAAATGCTTGCGCCTTTGGCCTTTCTCGCTTACGGTCATGAGATTAAGTTAATGTACTTGAGAATCACTTCTACCGCCTCACATATTATCACTAATTCTCAATCTACATTGCACGGATTTTCTTTTCATATTTTATTTGTAAAAGAAGACGTCTACGTAAAAGCACGATCAAAGTATCCAAAGTACAACGCACATGGTCCTTTGTCATTCTAGCTATAATCATTTATACATAAATTCACTCAACCTTAATACAACAAAAATCTCGGCAATACATGCCTTAAAAATAGAAATAAAAGAACGAAAATGAAGGGGGAAAAGAATGAGAAATCCCTCGGTTTCAGAGCAAAGACAGAACATTTTGTGGTAGATCATTGAACTAAGATTTTCCTCAATATAAAAACATGATGCGATATAATCATGCGAACTAATTCTCAATGTTTTAATGTGATACATAAACACAATCTTTAAATTGCGAAGTGCTTTCACGCTAATATATCTATCGCTTGAAAGGGAGAACAAAGTAATTTTGGAGGAGAAAACACTAACAGTAAAAGAACCAAATAATATAATAATCATGACAAAAAAACAGATTAGAACTTTTCCATGACAATTGCGAATCCCCCTTCAATAGTGTAACTCTAACCCTTATGTTTTTTATTTTAATTTATTTTTAGTTTTTCAGGTTTTAGTCTTTGTTATGATGTAGCATCATCGGCTCCATATCTACACCAATCGTCCCCAAAACCCATTAAGAAGAATTGTATTTAATTTTTCTATCACATAATACAAAATGGTGTTGATGGAAGTAATCGATTGTGGACAAGTTTTAGTAATCGAAAATGGTATTAACGGAAGAAATCGATGGTGTTAAGAAAAGTAATCGAAAATGGTGTTCTCTTGCCCATGCTTTTTATGGATTTTTATCTCTATCATCTTTTAATATTTGTTAATTAGTAAAAACTCATGCTATTATTATTTTAATATCCACGAATACGATCGCATAGACCTGATTACCCGAAAGTCCATGGAACCACGTTACTGTACGCATCCTAATTCGTTTATTTAAGCTTTGCAGAGAATGCCAAGAAGGAGCTGAGTCATATCCTTGCTAATATGTTGGGAGTCAAAGATGCAGGTATCTCCTAGGAGAGTGTGGGCCTATGAGGACAGAGTAGTGCTTGATAACAAATTCACTAAAACAAGAAGTCTGAGGCGGCGTCATAGACAAAATGGGATTCGAGTGATCCCAAACAAAAAGTGTGAGGCGGCATTGGAACCCCAGTAAGTTTTAAAATGTCCAACCAAACGCACTTTATGTCGAAGATGCAGAGGAGAGAGATGCTGACTACGGGATAGGATTCGAAGCCGAACATTTTCTAAGTTGAATTTAAGGGATCCAAAAATCGCGAGGGCTATTATATATACGTGGGTCTTTATGTTCTTCTCAGCTGCGGACATCCGTTCTGCTCTGCTGTCTCTCCTTCCAGTTTTTCCCACGTCCATACAGAGTCAAGGATGCCGATTTTCGTGCGTGATCAGTGGAACAACATCGACGCCATCGTCACTTTCATTGTCCCAGTTCTGGTCAACTTACTTACCATGAAATATCAGGGGACGCCCGATTCTCCGTTTGACACCCACCCCATCACCATCTTCCTCACCATCTTCACCCTTCTTCTCTGTTGCACCTTGTCCCTTCCGCTTGTTGCTCGTCTACCAGCCTTTCATACCGCTTGCGGTGGCCACACCTTTCTTTTCCTCAGGATCCTTTCCTTTCTCTCTATAGCTTTCCTCACGTCATTGTTGTTCCGAGGCCTCTCGTGCTTTCTCCTCTACTTGCCGTTATTGATACTGCTCTTTGCAGCTCACTTTTGGAGTCTCATTCAGAAGCTCAAGCAAAAGATACTAATAGTCGCATTTGTCCATTGGTTCCACCAACGGGGAGAAGTGCCTCTGCCAGTACGGTTGCCGATATAAATTTCATGTGAGAATTGTAGTACTAGCTGCTGTTAAACCAGTCATTGTTAGTGGTACAAGAAGAAATAAAGGAAACAGTAGGCAGTGTAGTATGATAGACTGGTGTAGGACGCTTGTCTGATCAAAAGGAATAAATTCTCTAGTATTTAAGTTATTTTATGATCATAGCTTCATTGAAGACTCGAATTGACAAGTTGTCTACTCTGTTGTAAGGGGAGTCTACTATAACCCCAAGGATAGTTGTCTGGATAAAGCATTGATTCATATCAATAGTCCATTTCAGATGTCCTGAATTTCTTTGTACTATTATATGTGCTACGTTAATTGTCAATGAAATTCCTTTTCGCTACTGGATTTTCCTTTCATTCATATTCGCCGATGTCTTGTCTATTATAGCCCAACGAACGATGCTGTGAAAGGAGATGAAAGCCCTAATATTATGCCCATTTCTTGGCAGTGAAACCAGGTTGAGGTCGCTCCCCTTGGTTGTTCCTGCACGTTTACTTTTGCTGTGATTCAAAATTTTGCTGTTCGAGTCCAAATCAGTGAGCATTTCGCTCTGCATTTTGAATTTTTCTGGGTTTATGTTAGTAAGCCTGTTTTGTCTTTCTTTAATGGTATTGGCTTCCATTTTCACTTTCGGCTGTTGTTCTGTCTTGATATATGCTTTAATGCTGGGTTTTCAGTTTAATTGTCTACGTGACTCGTGTCTGATGTTTGGTCTTGGCATAGAGTTAGCAAGGGAGAGTTCAATGAGTAGGAATATTCAGAGTGAAGTTCATGGGGAGATCTGTGAGAATTAGATGTTGAAATTGGCTTGTAGCAAGGGTGAAGTGTCCCCCTACTTGTTTTTGACCAATGATGTCATCATCCATGCGACAAAATCGGAGGGGACCCCTTCATAGTGCTTTTCCTTTCTATTTTATGCTGCATTCTACTCTCTGAAAATATTGTTCATGCTTATGGGTTCTTTTTTTTTAATCGATCCCTATGAGAAACAATTTTGAGAATTGCCCAACTCAGATGCATTTGTCTTGCATAGTTACTGCCTTAATGTGATGCCAAAAAGAGAGGCACTACGATTTGGAATTTGCCACCATTATGTGGAGTTAAATGCAAGTGACGCTGGAGAAATCCAGCTTAGCGACGAGGCTTTCTGTGCTCGATGATCTGTACAGCTTCATTCATTTATTTTATTCATAAACTTGCATCATTTTTTTTTTCTGAGATAATGATCTGTGGGCATATTTTTCAGTTGTCTAGTCTCACGGATATCAGGGATGCGTGTGTTACCACTATACCATACTGCTTTTCAGGTTTTCAATTGTTATTTTTGGATTTTAAAGATTTAACACCTCTGCTGGTGTCGTATATATCTGCAATTCTAATCTAATGGCATCTATCTTCTTTCTGAACAATTTTCAAGTTCTGCTGCACTTGTAAAGAAATTGCTTGTGCAGCCTTTATTTAAGCTGCTATCTTTCGTTGTTTTCTACCTTTTAGTTCTGTAATGGCTGGTGAAGTCTCAGTCACCCCTCCTCACGGCAACTGCAATGGGAATCCATCTAATCCCCTAGGGGCTTACCAAGTTATTGTTCCTGCAACTTGTGATATGGGTATGGGCAAGGATGGAAAACTTTTCTGGAGGCCACCCTCAAATCTCAAATTTTTAAAAAAGATTATTTTCTCGACAATTGATCCTAGGAAAAAGAATGCAGTCATAGTGGGTAGAAAAACATGCGCAAGTATTCCTGGCTGACTCAATGTTGTCCTCAATCATTCTGGGAGTTTTCGATATTGCAACTGCAGAGAAACGTCGTCAGATGTGGAAGCATGTGTACTGCCTTGGACTTTTTTTTATTCACCTCCTTATTGTTTATATCAATTGAGAAGTTTTTGTCATTGGCAGTGGCCAGAGTTATCTGAACATCTAATTCATAGCTACAATTGCATATGGGTTCTTCGCTTACCACCTTACTAACTTTGCTCTTTTGGTGTAGGGAAGCTCTCGATGCTCCCAGATGTGATGCTATCCACATTACTGAAATTGAGACACCAGTTGAATTTGACACTTTTGTGTCCATGTTTGATACATTTGTCTCCCACCCATGGTACTCATCCTTTCGCATCATTGAAAACAACTTCTAATAGCTACTTATATCCATCTAGGATGTTGTGCAGCAGATTTCTGCCTCAAAAAAATGTTATGATGTTCAATGGTAACAAAGATTTTGTAAATTTGAGATGAAGAATATTACATTTCTGCTCAAGATGATTTTTTTAGAGACATCGAGAGTACTCGTATCTGAGATTAGTTGAAGATGTATTGTTAGACGACATTCCAAAGGAAGACCGGACTGAAAATGGTACTGAATCAAAATTCGAAGCCAGGTGTGTTTTGTAAACCATGAATATCTTGTCGGGTGTTACATCCTATCTGTCACATCTTTTCTAGCAACTAGTAATCACTCTGTCTATTCTCTTTCGGCAGATGTGGTTCAATCTGCGCAAAACCTTTCCTCTTTTGACAACTAAGGTGAGCTGCTCCAAGCTGGTCTACCTTTTCCTTATCTTCTTCTTGTAAAAATCATTTATGAGAAGTGGAAGGCTTTCATTCTAAAGCCTCTGACTAAGATATTGCTACTGACTTGCCTTACAAAGTATTTTGGCACGGAGTTGTTGAAGAACTCTTGTGGTTCATGAGTGGTTCTACAAATGCTAAGGTAATGACAAGGTTATTGTTTTTTTGCAGAGCTTGCATTTTTAAAAAACTGCCGGTTATTTGCCCACAGGTTTGAACTCTATACGAGCTATAAAGCAAATGAATTGCTGCTTTTCTTAAACTCTTACTGATCGTCGCCGTAGTCTGTCGATCATCTTAATGGAATGTATTAGTGACTTGCATTGCACTTCCACTTAGAGAAATTAAGAGATTGCATTTTAAGCAATTGTGATTCAAGACAATTGCTGAACGGAATTTGCCCAACAAGTATTTCTGCAATACTATATCTGAGTTACTGATCGTTGCCGTAGTCTGGTTGTAATCTTAATGGAATGTATAAGTGAATTGCAACTTATTCTTTGCACTTCCACTTTGAGATGCAAGAGACTGAATTTAAGCATTCATGGATCAAGAAGATTGCTGAACAGGATTTGTCCAACAACTATGTTTGCACTACTAGTACCTCCTCTTCTCCGCCAGATTAATCAATTGGAAGTGCTGTCTAGGCTAACCATCAAAGCAATCGCATTCTACTACTAATTTTGTTTAGTCGTGTTTTGCTTGGTATCCTACTCGTTATTAAGTTCTTGCATAGCATTCCTAATTTGCTGGGGAAATTTTGAAACATTTCAATATTATCTGTTTTTACAACCTTTTACAGTCGAGCAAGTTTCCACCTCATTCTGTAGAACTGTTTGGCTTTTTTTTTTTTGGTGTAAAGTGAAGCCATTATATAAGACCACCTATTTTTCAGCTTCCACCACACTTTTAGGTCAAACTCATTTGATATATTGGCTTGGTATCTTTCAGAAAGATATCTACTGAAAACCATGCTTATCAAGTGTGGATCGTGCTCTTAGTTTAGATTTCTCTATATATTTGCCGTCTTATTTTCTCCTGCCAAAATTAGATCATGAAGACAACCTGTAGGGATCTTAACCTAGAGCTAACTATAAAAACTGATTGACATTTTTTCCAGGGCATACGGAGACTTTGTGTCACATCAGATAGAACAACAGCCTGTTAGTGACAAATAAGAATCACTGGTTGAGGAATGTTAAAGGTATAGTTTGGACCTACAAGATGGAGCTGCAGTCATATTTATAATTTGCTATAATTAATCATGCAAAAGGAAAGTTAAGCTTGAGGATGTGAAATATCTATGTAGTGACGCATTGATGCTTTAACCGAGCCTGTGGGTTACTCTTCCTTTAATGATGAATATACCTTTGATGTATGTTTTAATAGAATGATGACTCCACAAAGTTGAGCTGGGAAATTGTAAAACTTGAAGTGAATAGAGACGGTCATTGAAGTTGCAATTTAGGGATGACATTTACATGAAAAGTAGATGGATGTGATAAGTCCGATGTGGGCTTAATTGCCTATGCTCTTTATTAGGAGATGTAACTGGCTTCTTGCACTTATATTACTTGGGAGGTATGCGGGTTGTGTCCATTCGCCTTTAAAAAACTCTCTCTTGACTGTCAAATGTTGGGATAACTTTGTACGACTAACTTGAGAATGCCCATTTTCCAACAGATTCTTTAGAGAAAAGGGATTCCTATAGGGGATGGCAATGCATCTGGAGACTATCTTGACCATTTCGCATCCGATTCATGGGAACCAAATATGTGTGGTTCATTTTTATCTTTACCTTAATGACATTTGCCTTCGTCTGAAAGATTGAGAAGAGGTGACCTAGGACCGACTTTTGGCTTTTAGCGGCGGCATTTTGTGCAAGGTTGGTTTGCCTTAATTTAGTTATTCAGTTATTATTTGTTGCGGCAATATTGTTTAATGATATTATGTAGGTCTTATGCACAGGTAATCTGCATGCTGACTTATGGGCTGAGGATTTGATCAGTTATTGGATGTTATTCACAAGATCAAGAATGATCCAGAAGATCGTTGAATCACACACTCTGCTTGGAGTCCTTCTGATTTCAAACTGATGTCATTTTGACTTTGCCACATGTTTGCACAAGTAAGATATATTTGGTTTCATTTTCCCGAATTTTCCCTATTTTCTTTCCTATCTATGTTCGATTTACCCAATTATACCTTTGAAGTTTTATATTGCCAATGGGGAATTGACGTGTCAAATGTATCACCACTCTGCTGACATGGGATTGGTAGTGCCATTCAACATTGCTTCTTATGCTCTCCTTACATGCATGATCACTCATGTTTGTGGTATGTATGTATGCATTAGAAAAAACATCCCAATATTTGAGTTGCTGCATATTTTCCAGTCTTCATCATCAGACTATCTGTCTTCTTCGTTGCATTTCTCTCTCTCTTTGACATTCGACTTTTTCGTGGCTTGTAACTCATGGGCTCCTAAGAAGGTCAAAGCCCCGGCTCCCTCATCCAAGCCTGTGAAGTCTGGTGGTCAGCAGAAGAAGGCCTCTCTCTCTCTCTCTCTCTCTCTCTCTCTCTCTCTCTCTCTCTTAAATGTTGACCTATCGAAAGTATTGGGGACAACTGGGTTTCCTTTCTACTTAATGATAACTTTTTTTAATGATGTTACATAAAATGAAGTGAAGAAGCAGATCTTTCGCGTTTGGCTTCGATGGCCTAGCAAGATTTCAAATTTTCGCACTACATGTACATTTTAGGTGCTTGGGGAGCGACTAACCAGATATAGGCCTTAGCCTGAGCTATCGAAGAGCGCAACGGGCCTTCATTTTTGTCTTTTTCTTCTTAGGTAGTGATTGTTTTTACTCGCGAGTGCATTAGAGATTGGTCTCTACAATTTCAGGCAAAAATGTAATGAGAAAGGAACATGTTTTATATGTTCATGCTGCTACTATTTGTTGTTTAATGTCGGCTTAGTAGGGTCATGATGGATCAGACTGTGATGGTAGCAGAAACGGAGCAACAGAAAGCAGAAGGAGAAGGTGAACAACATGGCGTTAAATGACCAGGCAGGCACCTAAGTGTATATGCTCATCACCTGTCCATCCTCTCTGATCGTCTAAGGGTACGCCTTCAATGTCAATCTTATCAATATTTATCATTGTCTCTGTCTTGGTTTAGGCATATACTTTTTTGCCCTTTCCCGCTTACAAGATGAGTCATCTAGTTGTTTCTTATTTGATGGGATGGTAATTGCTATGTACACACTCGAACCTTGCTGGACACGCTTTCGTGTTACCTTTTGTAGATACACTTACGTGAACCATGTCCATGTGTATGACTCATAAGATGTTATCAGCAGGATGTAGCTCCGTTAATTTCTCAGACATGCCTCAACTTGTTAACTTTTGTATATGGTGGAGTTATCAAGTAGATTTTGCATATGATAAAATTAATTGGATGGCCTCCTTAGGTCTATCAAGTTAGGATAATAGTCTGGAAAGTTTATTGCCGTAGGCAAATGATGATGGAACTCCCCGTCAGCTCACTCCTTGTAGAAGACATTGTTATTTTCTTGGCCTTACAGTATGCATTCTTTGTCAGCAATTTTGTGGTGGTGGGACATATTTCTGCTAATATGGAGAAGTCAGCCTTTGTTCGAGAATGAAATTCACTTCCTGAGCTTTGTATTGTGAATTCGTTGTCTCTTATGGATTCTTCAAGCTGTCGTATTTAGTCGTTGCTTCGTGTTCACCATCCTATATATTGAATCGTAGTGATTTGAAGTAAATACTCTCTTGTAACTATTGTTTGCTGCATTTAAAGATGGTTGGCTATGTTGCTCATGTTTGATCGAGTTAAGATGATGCATTTATTTCCTATCCTTGATTTTATGGGTGGGCTTGTGGTTCTATTGCTTTTGAACTTGTGGTATTTCATGTCTCTTTGTGGGGCCCGTTTAACACAATTTAAAATATGAAAAATGACATAAATAAACCCTAAATTTAGACCAAATGCATAATTTGATACATGAACTTTCAATTTGACACAAATGGTTATAAACGTTAACTCAATGTGTAATGTAGTCCCTAAATTTTCAATTTGTTCAATATAATTTATGATTTTTTTTGTATATGTTCAAACTAATTCTTGAATTATATGAAAATATTCAGTGTGATCCTTCCATTAAATTTAAATTTATGGATCATATTGAATATTTTCAAATAGTTTATGGATTAATTTGAATATATATCTATATATAATTCAAAGATCACATTGGGCTAACATTTAGGGACCATTTGTGTCAAATTGAAAGTTTATGGATCAGATAGCCCATTTGATCAAAATTTAGGAATCATTTATATCAGTATCTCTATAAAATAAAACAATAGAAAAGAAGGAAGTCAAAAAGTCAAAGGAAAATAAATGAAGAAACATGACTCTTGCACGCTAGAGAGAGAGAGAGAGAGAGAGAGAGAGAGAGAGAGAGAGTTAGCTTGTCAGACTTGATGTTATAGAAATCCTATTGCTGCCAACAGATGATGCCAAAGTTTACATTTTGATAATTTTATTACATTCAAGATTTGAATACCTCGTTATCTTGAAATAAGAAATAATTGTAGAAGCAATCGAGTTGAAAAGAATAATAAATAAATAAAAAGATCGAACGCATGAATGTTGCTCCATTTTTCATACATATTCACCACAGAATAAGCAGATTATAGTTGTGGATCAACCTGTGTGCCCCGGTGGCCCAAGTTTAAGGACTTTTGTGATGTGCCACTATGACAGCCATGAGTAGTACACCAAGCAACTCAATTGCGTAAATCCTAATGTTAAGGAGCATAGGCACAGGTCATAGGATTGTTTGTTACAAAGAAAACCAGTTGGAAATAAAATATTATCATTGACTGTACAAGCAATGTTCATCAAGAGACTATTGTTGTAGAAGAGTTTGAGGAGTTAAATTCCTGATGAGCTTTAGGAACATTACCTATCATGGTAGTTTAGAGATGGCAAAATAGGTCAAAAACCCATACTTTAGTGAGCTCAGACCTTGCCAAATTAGCAAGTTGGAGAGTCTAGGTTGCAAGGCTTGAGACATGAGCTTGACCTTGTCAAATCTTGTCACGCCCCGATTTTTGAGCACGCAACAGTCTCTGAATTTCTCGTTCCTTTCCTTCGGTCTATGCGTGCAACATCCTAGGACTTGTCGCCGTCCTTCTAGTCTCCAACGGAAGCACGAATCTTCACCCTGTCAACTCCCACAGAACTCATCTCCAAATTTCGATCTCCAATCATGTACTTGAAAAATGGTTATCACGACGGGTTGAGATATAAATATCTCAGTGAGCCACCTCCCTAACTCAAAACTAGGTCTGTCAATTGCTCTAAGGTCCTTAATCGCGCCTAACATCTCCTCAATCACCCTAGACATAATTCAACTTCACTCTCTATCCTATCGTACTTGCTTTCCTCTAGTCTCTCTTTTTCGCGCTCAACCTATCCACGATCTACCAGACCCTAGTTGCTACTTGGTACTATGCCCAATCATCTCACCAATCAATATCTATTGCAATGATTACATAAATGACCAACAATTAAATAAATTACACAAATAAATCAATAATTAGATAAATTTCACAATCAATTAATAATTAAATAAATTGCACAATAAATCAATAATTAAAATAATTGCGCAATCAATAATTCAAGGCTGTCCACGACCGGCCTAAAACCTTAACTAACCTTCCTGTCTTATCTCCACACCACAGTACAACCTCCACTAATGGTCAACCCACCAGTCTCCAATTGGACTTCCCTCGACGTCCAATTTATATCTCAAGCTTAATGGCCTCGCCTCCAATCCATCCTAGGGTCCAATTGACCTCAAACTCGCTTCATCACATCGCTTCTTCCTGACATTCGATACCTGGACATAATAGACCGATCTCATCCAACCACACCAACCCTAATAATTCTACTAAGACAATAAACATCCCTAATTAAGTTTTAAGAGGTCTACTCACCTCAAATTGCGTCTTCAAGCAACTGGTGGTAGTCCGTGAATTTTCCCTATTTTCTTTCCTTCCATTTTCTCTTTTTTTTCTCCTTTTTCCTTTTTTCTTCCATTTTCTTCTTTTCCTTTTTCTTTTCTTTTCTTCATTTTTCTTCTTGGCCCGAGTTGGGTTGACCAGGGCCCATTAAGTTTGGTATCAAGCTTTAGAGGGGAGGCCCACGCTCAGGGCCCTCGTGCCGGCGCAGGCGAGTCTCTGGCGAGACTCCGACGAGGGTGGCGGTGGTGATTCTTGGTGGTACTGACGTGGCCAAGCGCTCGGGAGAGGTGGTGGAGGCGGGTAATGCTCCGGTAAGGAAGATAGAAGCTGCGTTGCTGGTTTTCATCAGATGGGGCTGAGTTTGGCTCCATGCGATCCCGTTCTTGTCGAGCCGCAGAAAGGGTTTGACAACATAGGACGAGGAACAGCGGGGCAAGGCAGCAGGTGGAGGCAGAACAGAACGTGGGGGAAGCAAAACGCAACCGACGAGGGAGGAGCCAAGGCCACGAGTTTAGTTGGTTCGCGAAGGGCTGAGTTGTGTCAACTTCAAGGGGGTGACGTTTGGGCGGGTGCAGGACACCGGTCATGAGAGTAGGAGCCGAAACTCAGGTGGCAGCGATGGCGGTGACGCGCAGGACACCGGTCATGAGAGCAGGAGCCACCGAGGAACAACAACAAAGGAGGAGGAGGCGTCCGTGGATGAAGAAGAACCACAAAGAAGAAGACCGAAGGGGAAGGCAGAGAGAGAGAGAGAGAGAGAGAGAGGGTAGGATGGGATGCAGGGGGGAAAGCGTGCGGCAGAAGGGAAAACAAAAGAAAGGGGGTCAAAAGTCAAAGGAGCAGGGGATGTGCAGCGGAAAAGAGGGAGAAAAGAAAGGAGAGAGAGAGAGAGAGAAAAGAAATAAAAGAAGAAAGAAAATAGAGGAAGAAAAGTAAAAAAGGTTGGGCTGTTACAAATCTTGGGAAGTCAAGCTCTAGACTTTTTAGGTCCAGCAAGCTCAACCTTGTCTTGGTAAGTCACGAGCCTTAGTTGAAGTCGGCGAGGCTGAGCTCGATAGAATTTGGCAAGCTGGAGCTTCGCCGACCTCGGGCAAGGCTTGAGACTCATCACAAGCTTGTTTGTCACTTGTGGCTAGTCATTGTTGGCTATCCCTATGGCCACGGAAAAGCAAAAAAAGAAAAAGGAAAAGAAAAATAATGAAAAAAATTTGATTGTTAAAAAATATAAAATAATTAAAATTTGAAATAAAATAAAAATTAAAAAATTACCAATTAAATTGTATCATGAAAATGTTTTAATAATGTAATTTCTTTTAAATCATAAATATTTGTCCAAATTGGTATGGGTTAGGGATGAAAGGCGTCGAGTATAAGTCACAAAAATTATATTCTATGAGAATGAGTCAAAATGGTTTAAAATGAGTCAATATGAGTTAAATTATTTTCGACCAAATCCCAATCAAACTCAACCAATTAACAAGCCCACCGAGCACAAACATGTTTGGAGTAGCATTACCCAAAAATTAAGACAAATAAACAAGTTGTGAAAGAGTACAATATGACTTCACTTATGGGATAGTTCATCATCATAGCCGACTGAGTTGGTAGATTCCGTACCTGCTCATCCATGTCATTAGTCGGTATATCCTCCCCTCTAATGACAAACGTGCAACATGGAAGAAATTGAGCGGAAAAGAATAATGAACTCATAAGTGTAGCTTTATTTCATCTACAATTTCGATTACTCGACCCAAGAGAGACATGGAAATTAAGAGGAAAATTTCACCACAATCTTAAATCGTGTGTATGAACTGCAATCAAATCTTGAACTTTTCAATTGGGTCAATTAATTCTTAAATTTTTAATTTTGTTCACCAAATTCCCCTTGTCAAAAAATTCAACTAAGTTCTAAAATCATGTTTTTTAATGTAACCCACTTAAGTGTTTTTCTACAAGACATGCGGGCAATTTTAGGTATAGTTCATCCAAATGACTAGATTGCACCTTGTTTGAACTATTTAAAAGGTTTAGTACTCAATAGCATTCAGTGCATGTAGTTTAGGACTTATCGCAATTTGTGCAAATTCAATCCTAAAATTTCCTCTTTTTTTGGCCAAACGAGCCCTAAACCAATTGCATTTATGCCAATTCTGTCCACCCAACTAATCTCGGCAGAATTTGATGATATGGACCCCAATAATCCTATGTGGAGCAATCGACGCCGACGACAGGCCCTTCATCATTTCGATGTTCTTTTCTATTTGGGTCTAAAAGGGGTGTTTAATTTTGATTAATTTGTTTTTATGCATTAATCGAGTACTTATTGCAAAAAAGTTAGCACTTATAAACGTGCATTCTTAGTGCAAAATCAGCGTTAAAGCTCCCAATTTATATTTTAGTATAATGAGTCAATGACAGGCCGTTATTTAATTTTCTGAAATATACATTAATTTGGGTAAAGTTCACTGGGATTGATGTTGATAAGCGCGCTCAAGGAGTCGTGTTCTGTACCGGGTCAAGAACCGGGTTTGACAACCCGGGTCAAGATCTTGAGAGAAAATTGTGAAGAAGAGAAATAAGTTAAACGGAGTCTATAATGGAGAAGCAATCGGGGAGAGAGAATGTGGGCTCAGATTTTTAATGGCTTGACAAGTGCGGCCCAAAATGACCACTTATGAAATTCTGAATGGCTTTACACAAGTCCTACTTGGCATACACTTTCAGAAGTTTCTAAGCATCGATCTATACCTTAAGAAAGACGTAAAATGGTGGAAATACGCCAACATGTCGATGATAGCCTCATATTTTGTATTTTATCTTTGTTCGGACTCAATCATACATATTTAATCATTTTTTGATTTATTTCCAATTTGCCGTAGAATTTAGGAGCCACGGACCTCAAATAAATGGAAGTAGACGACGCAAACGTGGAACTTTCTTTGTTAATTTGAAAATGATTTAGAGTGATTTATTGTTTTGAAAAAAAAAAGAGGGAACGTGGTGTGCACGAGACCATGATGTGAAAAGTTTTATAAAACACTCATTTTAATAAATATCAAAAGTTTTGGCCAGTTCACTTAAATGTCAAATTGAAGAGAAATTATCATACCCTTCTACTCAACAAAAAATTCTAGCAAAAAATAAATATTTATGCCTTCGTGGCTTTTTCATGAATAAAAAGAAGGAAATTCCTCATGGATGATAAGGTGGCCTTAATCACAAAATGACGCCACATGAAAATCTCTCTTTCTGTGTAGTCCTCTCTGTCTGTCTGTCTGTCTCTCTCGTTCAAGCTCTCATGGTGATCGAATATCCCTTTGCGGAGATGCTACAACCATTGAATCTTGGAAATCTCGTGGTTTGAGACCTTCGTCTCGGAGCAAAATTCGTCCTCCAGGCCAGACCACGCCACTGCGGCGAGGCCAAATAGGAATTCTACTGGACCGGATGGACAGGGAATTCTCCTCGTCCCTGTACAATCTTTCAAGCTTGGCGAAGATGAAGAGCGACGGGATGGAGAATCGCGCTAGGGTTTACGAGTTCCTTTGTGGGAATGGGATTGTCCTCGACCAGCTCGATGGGCTGGAGCTTCCGGTCACGGTCGAGGTCACGAAGGAGAGATTTGATTTTTTTTTTTCTACACAATTTGGGATTGGCGAGTGAGAATGTCAATTAACTATCATCTGGTCCTGGGTTGCGACGAGAAGATAAAGATGATTCTGGTGCTCGATTTGTTTCTATTCCTTTGTCTTATTCTCAATTTCATATTCAAGTCTCACGAAACAAAAATGATTTAAATGAATGTGAGGTTCCTGTTGTGATATGAACATATGATGGACACCTCCACTGACAGATTTGAGCAACTCTATCAAGTAGGCTTCACAACTTCATGGAGACATTTCGACAAACAGCCTGCGTGCAATGAGATTATTAGATCTAGTCATGAAATCAAAATGGTTTTCCATCTAAAATAGGTATTTGGAACTACAATGTCAGCACCAATCATCAACTAACAACTCAGATTTTCGGTGATTTTACACATGACTTTGTAAGACTAATTTGAGAATGCCCATTTTCCAACAGATTCGTCAGGGAAAAGGCATTCCTATATGGTTGGTTTGCCTTAATTTAGTTATTTAGTTATTATTCGTTGCGGCAATATTGTTTAATGATATTATGTAGGTCTTATGTCACAGGTAATCTGCATGCTGACTTACGGGCCAAGGATTTGATCAGTTATAGGATGTTATTCACAAGATCAAGAATAATCCAGAAGATCGTTGAATCACACCCTCTTGAGTTCAGTGACCGATATGAAAGAGAATACAATTTGGTTGCCCAACTATTCCATTAGTATCAGATGTATACTAGTAGTGCTGTAGTTGAGACTATAGGAATTCAGAAGAATTTCAGAATAGAGATAGATGCGTTTGCTGTTGTGTTGTAGTGGTGTTGTCGTTGCCTCCGCCACTTGATTCTCTTTTAAGAACCCATTTTAGACAAAATTGAATAATGGACTTTGTATACCACATCAGTTCGACCACATAGATCCAAGGTGTTAAGAAAATGGTCAAGAATTTGGCCAAAATCGAACAAAAGTCCACCAAACGCATACCCTAACCCCCAAAACTTTTGCTGCACAATTAGCCTATGGCGATCACCAAAATGCCAGATTAACTTAGGGCTATTCTTACCCATGGCGGCGTGATCATTCTGGTAGAAGTCGGGCAATGGGTCGCTGGAATTTGGCCGACTTAAGCAAATTCTCCCCTTGGCTCAAAAAGCCCAAATTCTAATTCACCCAAAATTCAACGAAAATTCTCACGAATTCATGAAAACATATATGAGATGGGTCCGATACCAAATGTTAGATTAAAAACATGAACAACTGATGTCTCAATTATCCATAAATGAAGAAACTTCATTTGTAATCGAAACCAAAAATGAAAACTTGAAGAAAGCTTTACTAACCTCTAGTCATTGATGAAATTCAATTGAAAACTTCATTTTCGAAGTGTCAATCGTTTATAGAATGGATTTCTCTAACTAATTGCTCTATTGAAACTAACTAATAGTGTGTTTGTCTAAATGAATCCGAGAATGAATCAGATTAAGAGAATTTGGCTTAGAAACCCTTACATATACTTACGTTCATATAATTTCTCCCATCAAGAAGTCCGCCTTTTGAGTGTCATCACTAACATAAAGTGGATAATATTTGTTAATAAATTAATATGAATAATTTATAAATCGAATGTAGGATCCCGTTATTATTTTATAACAGCCATCCGTCGCTGAGAAGCCGAGTGTCGTAGGGGCTTGCGCTCGTTTTTGCTGATGTGCTGTTAAAGAGAAGATGTTCTTTTTAAGACCAATTTGTTCATCTCTTTGGAGGAGAAATCGGGGAGCGTACTCTTCAAGCAAAATAAAGAACAAAAGACAAATCCCAAATTGGACGGAGGTCGAAAGTGGGCAATCATCGAAAGGCTCTTTAATTGGAGACGCAACATGATTGATGATTGGCTTCGTCGACGTCCAGGAGATGAACATAACGACAACCCACCTTGCTAGCAATGAAGTACACCGACGGCGGCAGAATTATTGTGGATGGCAGCATTCACATACGAGGGGACAACTCCAAAGAATATCCTGGTGAGGGTCACCGGCGGCGTGGCGCTTCTTTGTTATCCATTGTCAATAAAAAAAAAGAGAGTATCGTTATATAAATAGAAAGAACTATTTTACTCAGAATCGAAAATTTGGGATGAGCAGAGTCACCAGTACTGTTTATTTTTTCTTTTCTTTTTTTAGGTGGGGTCAAAATTTGGACGGTATTATTCTGTGTAAAAATAAAAGGAACCGGAAATGAAAATGAAATTGGGTGTGGGGTAAGTAGCATAGTGCATTGTATGCCCGTGTGTCTCTTCCATACACTTGAAATGACATGGTTGTCAAGTCTGACCATATATAGTACAGGATATTAGTATAGAATCGGATTCAAATGTTGCTGAAGAAAGAAAATCTCTGCTTCATATATGATTCTTATTTGGGAAATCATGGCATGTAACGGTTATAACAAACAACACACGCCTAGAGGAATCATAAAATTTCAGTTGACTAATAGCTATAAAAGAAAAACATGGAAATCCTATGCTATCGACGCTGGTGGGTTAAAGTTTCGGCAGGCAACTTCCCCCCGCCTCCTGTTGTCTTCGTTTCTTCTTGTGCCATTGATACTGGTGGGTTGGGTTGAGTCTGGTATGACACTTTTGACGTCGGATGTTGCATCATCAACCCTAAGTGGCAGGAGGGGTGGTGCTCTTCCTCCGTGCAGTTGACGACAAAAGAAATGGACTATTATAATATTTGGCTTCACCACCAGAAGAGAGACTAAAGTAGAACAAGCAAGTGGGTGGCAGAGAGCAGTATTAGCAAAGGCAGAAAGAGGACAAAGAAGGGGAGGCATCGGAACGACAAAAGCCAGAAGCAAAGCTATAGAGAGGGAAGAAGAAAGGATCATTAGGAAGCGAAAGATGCGGTCGCCGCAGGCAGCATGAAAGGCCGGTTGATGAGCAACTGGTGGAAGGGACGAGTCGCTACAGGGAAGGAGAGAGAGAGAGATAGATGGAGACGGGTGAGTGTCAAATGGAGAATTGGGCTTTCCCTTGCTAGTTCACTGCAATCAAGCTGACGAGAACCGGAACGATAAAGGCAAGAAAGGCATGGGAATTCGTTCATTGATCACAACGGGCAGGAGGCATTTTTGGATTTGTACATATTTGGCAAAAGAGGAGGAGGGGTAGGAGGTGGTGCAAAACCGGATCGAACTCCATTGCATCGAAAAGTGTAAAAATATATGTGGTTTACATGACATTATTAATGGCTCAATAAAAATATTAATGCTAAAATATATAATGGTTATGAAAAGACACTACTCTTTGAAAAATTACATTATTTATGAAAGTGTATGATTTTATAAATAAGAAATACTGTGATGGAAGTCAACTATTAAAAAGGGTACTTATAAATGTATATAACATAAATGTCTGGTCCTCTCTCCACTCTCGTACGAAACAAAAGAAAAATTCTATTCTCCATCAAATAAATTCATTAACATTAAAGTGGGTTAAGAGATAGTAATTATATATATATATATATATCTTTTTTCATTTCTTCCATTTCTACCACAATCATTACTTTTAAGGTTATTGCGTTACGGAAAAATATGTCTTTATCTTTCTTATTGTGAAAATAATGAAGATTCAATCTCCTTTTAATGATGATTTTTTACGATAACAATTTACATATGTCTATTGTTAACAAGAGGATCTCGATAGGGTTGGAGTGAAGCGGAAATGGGTCACCTACCATAAAGACAGGTGACATGATGGACACCACAGCCGTCCAATTTGAATTGGGATCAAGTGGCTATGGTTTTTTCAAAAATAAAAACCTCCCCCCTATTAATGGGGGATATTTGATCTGAAATCGGATGGCTCCCTAAGACTGGAACTATCATATCACTTGCCATAAAGGCAGGTGATCCGGATCAGTTGAGGACTCTGGTTTTCTTCTGATGGCACTTGTGCTTTTGAATCTTCTGTTGCATGATTAATGTGGATTTGTCTTTCATACTGCACTTTCCCATCATCTTCCAAGGACCCAAATCCATTAGCTTTCGAGGACCCCAAAAGTCGATAAAAGCTCCGTCCCCACCCCTCCTCCCTTTTATCCTGCCATGAGATTATAATATATTTACGTAAGCCAATTACTCATTATCCATTCGAGCCTATCTCTAATTATTCTAATATTTATAATCCCTTTGCTTGGTGAAAAATTCGATATTTTTGAAATATAACAATGAATCACACTTTCAAATAGATGACAATATTATTCAGTATTTGATCAAAGAATGAAAATAAGTTAGAAATTATTTTTCTCTGCTTGAAAATAAAAAAACTCAATCAGGTTTTCCTAGAATGATGAGCTATGCGTGTGATATGTGAGCTACACATGTTCTATCATCATTTCTTTTCAATAAGGTTGTATTGAATCCGTGTGATGTGCTTGCGAATGGTAAAGCTTGATCACAGGAAACTTTCACGAAGGGGAGGTTACGGTTGGGGCTTTTTTTATTTATTTGTTTATATGAAAAGGCAGTCTTGTACTTTTTTTTGTTTGACCATTCCATGATCTCGACAAAAGAAGGATAAAGTCATTCCACTTGATAGTTTTAATTAGGTGTGTATGATCCACTCACGGAGATAGAAAAAAAAAATCCAAGCATCGAGCAAACCATAAGGAGCGACTCCACTTGAATCTAATTGGAGCCGGAGTAATCACTTGTTACTCTTTTCTTCCCTATTTCCAATGTCATTAATCTTTTCCATCTATGAAAGATAGGTCTCAAATTTACTACATCCTTTTACATCGACAAACGACCAACAGTGGCAAATCTGGAGAAGTGAAGGGGGGGGGGGGGGGAGGGCAATAGTGTGTTGGAGTGTGACGGACGGTGCCCCATAGGGACGACTATATACATGTCCCGCTATTCTCACAGATGATGCTCAACAGACAAGTCGACCAGTTCTCGCTGCTCCGTCTCTCCTTCCTCCTGTTGTCCGCATCTATTCAGCTTCAACGATGCCGAATTTCGTTTGCGATCAATGGAACAACATCGATGCCATCGTCAGCTTCATTGTCCCAGTCCTAGTCAACTTCCTTACCATGAAATATCAGGGAACGCTTGATTCCCCATTCGACACCCACCTCATCACCATCTTCCTCGCCATCTTCACTCTGCTTCTTTATTGCTCCTTGGCTCTTCTACTTGATGCTAGTCGACCACTGTAACAGCCTGATTTTAGGTATTTGAGGAATATTTCATCAAAGAAAAATATTATAATTTCCTTCCTCTTTTCTTTCCTTATTTCCTCTTATTTTTCCTTTGGTTCTTGCGTGTGGGCCAAAGTCAATTCGGCCTCTCTCCTCCACGCGTGGGCTCATCTTGTGCTGACCCGGCCCGACCCTTCTCTCTTTCTCTCTTCCCTGTTCATCATCTCCTTCCTCTGATCGTGCGTGAACCCTAGCCGCCAGCCAGCCAACCAACGCGATCTTCTCGCGTCGACACCAACGGCTCACCCCCACGATCTGCTTCCACAACGAACTCAGCGGATTCCTCGCACGAACGCCTTAGAAAACACCAGTCACGGCCTTCCTCGTGGGGTATGCGTTCCAGTCGAATAAGAACGCGAACTGAAGCCCCTCTATTTCTGCTTTGGTTGCCGCCGATCACCCGAGTCTCCTCAGTCGCCGTTGCCACGCGAGAAGCTCCGTGAAGACTCTTTAATCGTGACCAATATCTCGCCAACTCCAATTTGGCATGGGTAGTTCCAAATCTACACAAATTCCAGATTTGCTCGGGTTAGGGTTAAGCTAAACCCGAGACCTCCTCCTCGCCGTTAACGGCACTATTCGCCGTCCTTCACGCCGTCGACACCACCTTCCGTTCGCATAGCCGCCTCGCCGTCGTTCAGTCTCGCCCTCAGCTCCTCTCAATCGAACCAGCCGCCGACCTTCAGCTCGTGTCAACAGAATCAACCACCGGAATCTCCAGCTCGTCTGGAACGTTAACGCTGGTTTTTCCTTCAGCTCGCGTCGGATCTTCAGCTCGCCCCGTGTTTCCCTCAGCTCGCACCGCTAGCAGCTCACGCCGTCGAGCTCGTCCAGCTCGAGCAACGCCGTCGACGCCAGCCGTCACGCCGCCGCCAGACTTGCCCCCAGCTCACGTCACCCTGCAGCTCGCGCCTTCAGCTCGCGGGAAAGGAATCCTCCAGCTCGCCCGTACCCATCTGTGGACAGATTAGAAGAACAGAAGCTGTTCACAGCTTATGTGGGTCAAATTCGGGCCCAACAACTTCTGTGGGCTTGGATCAAGCCACTGTGGGCCTCAGTCCAGCCCGATCCATGAGCCCGGTCCACTTGCGAGCAGTTCAATCAGCCCGCGAAATTACGTCGTCGGACTGTCGCCGGAATATTCGCCGGAAAACTCACCGTCGCCATTAAATTGGACTCTAAAGCTTGGAATTAGGTGAGTTTGCTCCCTAATTGCTCTAGGGCTGTTAATTGCTCTAGTAGTTTTGGTTGTGTGATTATTGGACTTGATTGATGATTAAATTAGAGATTAGAGCTTATTTAGAAACTTTTGTTGAAATAGGGACGATTTTGTAAATTTAGACATTTAGAGGTTTAGTTGTGAAATTAGATTATAGAAGGATTAATTAGTGAATTAATATATTTATAAGTGTGGATTAATGGTTGTGGAGGTGCAATTTTGTAAGTTTTGAGGAATTAAAGACAATTTATTAATTTAAGTCCAATTAGGCTTAAGTTAGGGAATTACGGGTAAATTGATAAATTTAATTAGCGGAGAGAATGTTTGCTAATTAAATTAGTTGTGGAAATCATTAATTAGTGGAGGGTAGAAAAATATGAAATTCGGAACATTTTGAGGTTGATAAGTTGATTATGTCATATTGTAGTCTAATTAGGGTTTTTAGGGGTAAAAATGTAATTTTGAAAATTTTGAGGGCAAAAGTGTAAATTTGACAACTTGGAGAAAGGTTTGAGAAATGTTGGCTGCGATGGTATCAAATTATTAATAGTGGTGATTTGGTTTGATATTCGGGTAATTACAATTAATTATTCTGTTTTGATTAGTTAGGGATTTATTATGTAATTTTAGGTAATTTGCAATATTTTGGAATAAATTCCAGAAATTGCGTGATTGGCTAAGTGGATACTAATTAAGGCGATGTCACTCGTAGATGATCGAATCGAACACTTTGGATTCGATTTAGGGACCCGGGTGAATCCCTAATTGGTAGATCTAGGCAGTCGATATTAGTTACTTTGAGAAATTATCTCAAGTTATATATGGCTTAGTTATGGATGTTTGTTTAATATTTTTGATTGATCGATTGGTTGAGATTGATTTATTAATTGCAATTGGATATTGATTGTTTCATAATGTGATTTATTTATTTAATTCTTAGTACCCATTATAATTGATTTGATGTTAGATTATCTTGGAGGTTGATATTGTGACATTTATATCGAATTATTAGGAAAACAATCTATGAAAAGGGTTTATTGACAGATCATGGGTTGTGAGGAGTGTGGTTTAAATAAATTATACTGTTAGGAACCCTAGAGTGAATATCAACCTAATTAAGAAGTAGGGGGCAAACTCGATGAGTTTATCTCATCTTAAAATTATTTGGTTCAGGTCCTATTATTGCAACTCCCCCTCGAGGACCAGGTGAAGCTGGAGGCGCAGCGAGATGATCATAGTTGATTTAATTTTGATTAGGAGATTTTATTTAATTGTGAGAAAATTATTTTCCGTATTTATCCTTTTAGGTGAACGAATAAATAAGGTTGATAATTTGTGAAACCTATTTAGTTATTTGATCAGTTTATTGATATTATTGTAATAAATACCTCAGGATTTTGATCGGGGTTTATTTAGCATTTTCCGCTGCATTTCTTCGTGTATTAAATCTATTGGAAGTTAATTTATTTGGTTGTCAATAACACCTGGGATTATTGAAAACTTATCGACCTTTGTGGATGTCTTCAAGACTGTCATGTACTCGGGTGCGGGGCGTGACAACCACCCTTTCATATTGCTTGCAATGCCCATGCCTTTCTCTTCCTCAGGATCCTTTCCTTTCTCTCTATAGCTTTCCTTATGTCTTTGTTGTTCTGAGGCCCCTCCTTCTTTCTCCTCTATTTGCTGTTGCTGATACCGCTCTTTGCAGCTCACTTTTGGGATCTTATTCTGAAGCTGAAGCAAGAGATTCCATTGGCATTTGGCCGTTGGTTCCGCTATCTAGGAGGGGCGCCTCCGCCAGTACGGTTGCCAGTATAAATTTCATGTGAGAATTGGAGTACTAGCCAGTGTTCAGACAGTCATTGTCAGGAGTGCAAGAACAAAGAGAGGAAACAGTAGGCAGTGTGGTGCGATAGAGTGGCGTATGAAATTCGTTTCCATTGTTGGATTTTCCTTTCTTTCATACTTGTATTTAATGTCTTGTTTATAATAACCTGATGAATGACATCATAAAAAGGGGAAAAAGCAGTTGAGGTCACTCTCAGGAGTTGTTCCTGCGCATTTAATTTTGCCGTGATTCAAAGTCCAGATCGGTGAGCATTTTGCTCTGCATTTGGAATTTTTTGAGTTTATGTTGGTAAGCCTGTTTTGTCTTTTTTTCGAAGGAATTTGCTTTCATTTTCACTTTTGACCGTTGTTCTGTCTTGATGCATGCTCTAATACTTGAGTTTTTCAATTTTGTTCTCTACGCAACTCATGTTAGATGTTTGTTCTTGGCCTAGAGTTAAAAGGGGAGAGTACAATGAGTAGGAATAATTCAAGAGTGATTTCCATGCGGAGATATGTGAGAATTAGATGTCGAAGTCGGCATGTAGTAGGGGTTAAGTGTCCCCCTATTTCTTTTTGAGCAATAAAGAATTGTGATCATCCATCCATCCCAACTAAATCCAAAAAGACCCCTTCATAATTTTTCTCCCTCTCTTTTTGTGCTGCATTCTGCTCTCTGAAATTCTCGTTCTCGCTTATGGGTTCTTTTTTAAAAATTTATCCCTCTAAGAAACAATTTTGTGGATTGTTCAATTCATATGCTTTTATTTGAAAGTTGAAAGATCGATCTTCACCCTCATAAATTGTCACTACCTTAATGTGAAGCCAAAAGAGAGACACTAAGATTTGGAATTTTCCACCAATATGTCAAATTACCAAGAAGTTGTTGTTGTGACTTCATATACTGGTATAGGCAAAGATGGAAAACTTCCCTGTAGGCTGCCCTCTAATCTCAAAATTTGTAAGAGCATTATTCTCTCGACAATTGATCCCGGGAAAAAAAGTGCGGTCATAACGACTAGAATGAGCACGATTAGACTGCTAGTATTTTAAAAGTAACTTGTTATGAATGAGCATGTTAGGATGTGCTCTTATTTTGATTTTGAAACACTTTTATTTATTGATTAAGGTTATCTATGAGAGGAGAAGAACAGGACAACCTAGGCCCAAATTGTACGGCTTTCCCCATATCAATAGTTGAAAGTCTGTAGACTTGCCAAACTAGACAAGTAATTTTGATTCAAAAGTTCTAAGTATTGATCTATTTCTTAAGACAGACAGTAAAGTGGTTGGAATATGCTAACATAATATGCCAATATGTCGGTGCTCGATTTGCTTCTATGCCCTACTTTAGCCCCAACTTATCAATTTGGGAAAAAATGGAAAACAAGCTCAAACCCACTCTCTTAGTATCAACACAAACACACATTCTCTCTCTCTCTCTCTCGTCCATGGTCTCCTTCTGCTTCAGCCATCTTCCCTCTGTTTTTTCTTTTGCTGTTTGAGCTTGCATTCAATGGCCATCTTCACTCAAATCTATTCATCTGTGTTATTCTCGATTTCACATTCAAGTCTGACGAAACAAAAGTGATTTAAATTAATCTAAGGTTTCTATTATGATTTGAACATACGATGAACACTTCAACCAACAGATTTAAGCAACTCTATCAAGTATGTTTCACAACTTCATGGAGACATTTCTGACAAATAGCCTGCGTGCAACGAGATTATTAGATCTAGTCATGAAATCAAAATGGTTTTCCAACTAAAATAGGTATTTGGAACAACAATGTCAGCACCAATCATCACCTAACAACTCAGATTTTCGGTGATTTTACACATGGGTTTCGTAGACGAAATTGGTCCTCTACAGAACATGGCAGGAAATAGAGGAATGAAATTACCTTTGTCGAGGAGGGGTTCTTGGTTGTGCTTACTAGTGGAGCTACATTGGGGGATCTGAGAAGTGTCGCCGGTGAGAATAAGCATTGGCAATGGAGCTTCAAATGCGAACGAGCTACTTTGAAATTTCGTGGCGGGAGAATAGTGGCAAAACAGAGCATTCCCTGTGTTCTCCCATAATCGGTGTGGGCAGAGAAGAAAGCTGACCATGGATTTCGAGATGATTCACAAGCCTCAGTGGTTGATTACCACTTCATGAGCCACAGATGAGCTAGGCCTGCGGCCATGGACGAGACCAGAGCGACGCCAAAAGGGAGCGAGCAACAATGGAGCCGACCTCGAGATTTGTGGACAGAGCTTGGGTTGTGGCCAAATCTGGACGAGCGACGACGGAGCCGACCATGAGTGACGATGGAAATGTAGTGTGGGTCAACCGCCAGCGATGGGTGGAGATGGTGGTCGGCCAGGAGAGGGAAGAAGAGAACAATCCGATTTTTAATTTTTTAATTCCACCTTAGCAAAATTGAAAATGTAAACCACATTGTTTGGGACCATTAATACATGTCCGTGAGCCACGTGATTGGAACAAATTGATAAGAAAAATTGTTACATCGAAATTTTGACGACTTAAACCAGAGTTGGCATTTAAATAGTGATTTTTTAAATGCCATTTAAATTATCCGAAAACAATTTTAATATTAAAGTGGATGCAAAATGAAACTTTCAGTACTTCTAAAATTCTTTGTCTATAAAATATATATTTAGTAAACGTGCTCAAACTTTTAGGACATATAAAATTCATTGCCGCCTGAACATACATCCATTCAAGCTCCAACTACTTTTATTTGTCCAACATAAATTCTATACTAAAAATAATTTGTCATTAGAAATCGGGATTCATGTCGTGCAAGTTTGTAAACCTCTCCCACCAACCAACTCCATTTGAAATGACGAGTGGATTAATGCTATGTTCCTTTCGCGGAAAATATAGCATTTCTGATATTATTTTTCAGTAAAATGACAATATTTTCCGGTGTTCACTTAAAACGTGGAACGGGAAATATTTTCCTTTGCTCGGTAGAGAAATATATTTTCCCGACTTTACCACTTGGGCATGAATCATTTTGTCAACCCATAAATCTGTCAAAGTTATATTAGTGAGACATGAGAAAGGGAGAGGATTCACAACTTTAGATCCAACAAATAACATCCAATCACTTCAGAAAAAGAGCAAGCATTCTTTTAAGTTGAAATATAGAGTCCACATTAAGATCACTAATAATAAATTGTCACGCCCTGAAGCTCGAGCGCGCGCGCATCCCACGGTGGTCGACTAAACTGTGACGTTCCAAGATGGCGTTGCCAACCCAATCTTCTATGCACATGCGTGTTGTGACCTACCTGAACCTCCCCCTTTGGAGGGGATGCTCTATGATAGGTTTAGAGGTATTCACTCTCAATTCCTCAATCTCAAGCTCAAACTCTCCCAAGTCTATACCTCACGTGATGTTAAGGCGTTTTCATTTTTTAAGATCCTTTAACAACCTAAAATATTTATAGGAGTCACCACTAGCCTATTGGGATCGGCTAGAAACCAAGTGAAAGCATGGGAGAAATGCTTCACTCTCTACGCAATCAGAGATTTCTAGAGTACGAGAACTTGTTTACGCTAACATTTCTATTAACGCCCTTACGGTACCTAACTAGTTAGTTGTTTAATCTAAAATGATCATGCACTATTGCTTTTCTTTTAAAGACCTAAAGGTCGTTCCAATTCACTAGGTGTTCATGCAATGATTTTTATAAGGTCATTTTCATGCAATTCTAAACTAAGGCTAACTTAATTTAGAAAAAAACTAGCACAAAATTTATTGAAAGGCAATGAAGAACTAAACAATCAAAATATAAAAACATGATACGATAAATAAACACTCAAATAATTGAAGGCAATTATCTAATGACGATAAAAATAAGATCCGCAACTTGTCAGGTATTTGAAAATACATGGCCTCGTTATAAGCCTCAAGACATGATCCCTCGAAAGCTGATTACTTAAAACTAAGTGTGGACTTAGATCTAGAAAATTGATTTAAATGAGATCTATACTACACTACGTTAGTCATTCATTAATAAAAGTTATTCTAAGTCTAAATAGATTTTTATTAGGCTAAGCCTATATGAGTCAAATCATTTATCTAAAGTAGTATAATCCTAGTGAACTAAGGATAACACTTTACAAATAGTAAGACCGGAAGGGGCATCGGTCTACCGCCGCCTAAACTATGCATACCACAATTACCTATCAACGTTACTATGCTATAGCTTGACAAGTTTGATAATCTAACAAATAGAATATAAGATTGTAAGTAAACATCTCATCATACCGAGCCTAATCATACATCTAACGCCAACATAGGAAGCTAAATTAGACATGCAATTAGATCGAGGGAAGAATGCACCTAATGGTTTAAATGATGCCAATTCTTTGATTCTTTCTAAAAACCAGTGATGTTAATTGGTTAACAAAGGTCAAATTTAAAGTTAGAAATTGATTTTTTTAAGCAAAACTAGCTTTTTTAAACCAAACTTTAACTTTTCGATTTCTTTTTTTGGAATTTTTTAATAATAATTTTTTAATTTTTAATTAGTTTTAGTTATTTTTTGTTTTTGTTTTTATTTTTATTTAGAAAAAGAATTTAGAATCATTTAAAGAAAATGTTTCTGAATCATTTATATTTTTTAGAATTTTTTTAGAATTTCTTAATTAATTAATTAATTAATATTTATTTTTTTAATTCGGAAAAAAGAATTTGGACCGGGTCAGGAAAAGCTAGTCCGACTCGCTGACTCAGACCCTAATGGTCCGGGTTGGGTTCACGAATTGGGCCAAGCTTTTGGCCCAACTCAATTTTCTTAAGAAAATTGTTTTAAACTAAATTGCAAAACTTGGCCCAAAGCTAGAAAAGACCCAAAAAGTAAAAACGAATTTTATTTTAAAAAGAAGCCCAAAACTAGAAAAGGCCCAAAACCAATGAAAAGAAGCCTAAAACTAATTAAAAGAAGCCCAAATCTAGCTTGACCCTCTAGCCCACCGAAACAAACTTGCAATTTCTTTTGTTAATTTTTTATTCCTTTCTTTTTATGCACTTCATCTTCCTCCTCCCGACGCCATCCCTTCTTCTCCTTCAACTAAGCTCCATCGACCATAACACCTCCAAACATGAAAATCACCCATGCGCAATCATATAAAGCACACATCTAAGGATAAAAGATCAACTCACAATGGCGGCCTTTAATCAGGGGCATCGCCAATGAGCGGAGATTTCCATGAAGGTCAAGTTCAACAAAAGTTGGCTCGGGCGAGAGATGAGCATATCATGAAATCATAAGAAAAGCAAGGAGCAAACAAAAGGTAGGAGGAACATATAGCAACCACAGACGCAAGCTTGAAACTCCTATAATCCGATGGCACTAATGTCGGAAATCCACTCTATTACTTGCACGACAGTCCTGTGATCGAAAATCGAAATGAAATGGTTTACAAACCATGAACCGATCGAGAAGTGGTTGTAGTTAAATCGGGATTCAAGCAAACAATATAACGAATAATTGGTGCATGAGAGGGAAAAATAGGTTTCAAGGTTAAACGGGGAGTGGGTCACGATCTACAGCGCATCCAGAGTAAAACATATGCACATAAACATGAAACCAACGCAAATAAAATAAAATAAAATAAACTAGCGCTCGCATCGTCGAGTAAACATGTCAATCCGAGGAGTTGAGACGCAAAATAATGGGTTGGCCATTTCAAAGCAATGATGCTGGGATCTCCTACGCGGTTTGAAGGCGTCGACCGACGGACACGCCCGAGGGAGCCAAGTCAGTAACGGCCTAAAGGACGATCGAACAGCGATCCTCGGAGGAGAGAAAAATGGAAGAGCCAATATGGACCTACTAGAAAATGGCGAGAATTAGGCGGCTGGTCGTGTTGTGGCCGGAGGTGTTCGTCGAGAAAACCTTCGAGGACGTCTCCCCAAATCACCCCTCACCTTCGGTCCTTTTTTTTTTTTCCGTTTTTCTTCTTGTTTTCCCCCTCCCCCTCTCTCTCTCTTACGCCTCCTTTCCCCCCTTCTCGAAACCCCTTGAAGTCTGCCCCTCTGTCTTCTTCTCTTTTTCTTTTTGTGTTTCTGCTTTTTACTTCTTCTCTTTTCTTCTTTGTGTAGGTGCCATTTTCGTGATTCTTTCCCAAGATTTTTGTCATCTTCCCTTTTTCTCTCACTTTTGGCAGACTCCTCCCCTGCCTTACGTCTCCTCATCCCTTCTCATGTCTAGTCAAAGTCATATCTCTTCTCTTTTTTTCATTTTTAATTTTAATTTTAGTTTTAATTTAATTAATAATTATTTTTATTTTTTATTTATAAAATAAAATTAATTCTGAATTAACTAAAGTTGACTTGCCGGACCGGTAAAATTTAGATGTCAACAATGTGGAAGCGTAATAAACAATCCCCGAACAATAATAAACTTGGGATAAGAAAGTAAGACAATCAAATTACACAAGGCACATCTCATAAAATAATCCTGAGTTCATATACAAAAGACTAAACCAAAAAATGTTTATCTAACTCCGGGATTTACAGCCATAGCTTCGTGTCCACCACAAAAAGGCATGCTCCAAAAACTATCGCCTACGGAACCCCATGACATACGTGTCGTGCCTCAATCTAGGTACCTTAAAAATAGTTCACCGAGTTAACTCTCCAAGCCTCGATTAGGAAGAAATCCACCCAAAGGTAACCTATTAAAAAAAAACAAATCGAAGTCTGGAAATTGTCAGACAATTTGATGTCTAAGACTCTATAATGTCTGAGATGATGTAACGTTTGGAGATGGTGTAACGCTTGAGACTCCGTAACGTCTGGAGATGTTCAAACTCCTTAGTTCACGTACATAAGCATACTACACACATCTTTAATCACTAGATTACTTCACATCAATCATCATAAATTCACATAGGTCCTGATTATAAGGCCAAATCGTTATCTCACGTCCCATATCATGCCACACCATTTCGTCTCATAATCAAACACAACATATCATCAGTTCAATCCACACTCAATAAACAAACTCATGGCTGTAGCAATGTCTCATACAAAATCATCTTATCGTGTAGCACTTAATCCTTGACCACACATGACAATAGTACAAGGTTTTAAAGGTGGCTCACACAGTCTTTGGCACAAGGTTCTAGAGGTGGCCCCCACGAAGTTTTACGTTATCGCGTGGTACTTAGTCCTTGCCCAGAACATAACTTATTGCATAGCACTTAGTCCTTGTCAGTATATGCCTATGGTACAAGTTTCTAGTGGTGGCTCATACAATCTTTGGCACGAGGTTCTAGAGATGGCCCCCACGAAGTTTTACGTTATCGCGTGACACTGAATCCTTGCCCAGAAAGCAATAGTATCAGGTTCTAGAGATGGCCCCCACGAAGTATGCGTTATCATGTGGCACTTAGTCTTGTACTTGCTTGCCACGCATTTGAATTTCTCACACAACCCGTCGCCTTTCAACAACCACCACATCATTGCATATCATCTTTTATCAATCATCACATATTCACATACCATCCAACCAATATTAAGGAGGTCAATCATCCGGCCTTGCTACACACATCCCATACCGTGCCAACTCAACTAAATGTAAACCACCCTAACTGACAAAACCAAGTCACTTGCATGTCTCCACGTCTAAATCCATAAACATAATCAAATAAGTTCATAAAATCCTCAAATTTGAATATGTCATAAAGGACACATAAACCGACATTTTTCATGAGACACCTTGACCCAAATCCTTTTGGATTAAGAGCAGTAAATCGTTCAAACTGTTAGAAAAACTGCATCCATTTTCAGAAATCACGCTCTCCAAAACCAGTTTAGTTCAAAATCCAAAACTCATCTGCTTGATCTGAAATTCGATTATGTTACACTAAAAGAAGTGATAAACAACTTCTGTGAAGAAACTCTTTTGAAATTCAAACTCTAAGAGTCAATAAAAATTCTTAGAACATTAAAAGGTCACAAGTTCTAGCAAAAACAAAAGTTATGTTTTGTTCAAAATGAAGTTGACATAATTCTCTTTTAAATCCATAAAATCTCGAGTAAAATATATGCCATAGCTGAAGATGTATAAAACACTTTTTATGAAGGAACCAACTTCATAATTTCATCACATCTCGATCCACAAAATCAGCAAATAGCAATGGTTTAATACAAATATTCCAGAGAAAACCACTAAACTGAACTAGACCACTATTACTTGTGCTAATCCAGTCTAACACTCATCTCATCAAGTTGATCAATACTCATCTAACTCTCTAAGTGTAATCGCAACCTAAGAAATGTTTGGATATTTGACTCACCTGATCAACAAACCAACAAGCCCACTACAAAGATGGCGCAAAGGTGACTAAAACTCGAGTTTACTTCAACTCCAAAAGAGGCTCGGATGATGTTGAAAAAGCCTTGTAAGTCGCTTCCTAAGTTGCTGGTTTGAAAGCAACGTACCTTAGCTGGATGAATGGAGGTGATAAGAAGTGAAAAAATTAGGAGAAGCTGATGAGATATAGCTGTAATCTCCAACGTTCAACTATAAATGGGGAACAAGAAGCCTTGAAAAGTCAGACCAAAATATCCAAAATACTTGAGTACTTGTTTTATAAGTCTTCAACTCCATCCAATAGCAATTTTTCCTTTCCAAACTTCTCCAACAAGCCAAGAATGAAGGCTGTAATATAGTAGCCCCTCATACATACGAATTTGCACCCATTCAACTTAAGTCACATTCAAATCCTCATCCATTCAAATTAGGCTTGAATCTTTTCCACAAAATCCCATCTCATTTTATTTTGGACGGGGTCGAAAATCAGGATGTCACAAAAAAAGCTAATAAACATAGATGTGCTCTTCTTTCTTTGTACTCGCAACTTACATGGAACTACTGACTACAACCTCTTTCTACCTGTAAATAATTGGAATTGTTCAGTTACCCTCACACCTCTTTTTGAATTTCTCCAAAGCAATACCACACGCTCATAAAGGAGCAAAAACAAAGAAGCAACAACAAAGCTCAATAAAATGTATCACTATCATTTGCTTAGAAATTTATCAATCCACACTTTTTGAAACTTTGCATTCTTCACCATGAATGCTTTTCCAATTTTTTTTTTTTCATTTTCAACTAAATAGTCAAAAATCGATGCAAGTGTAACTTTGTCATATCCATCCACTTTCATCACCACGTTGTAGAGTTGAGAGTAATCGACACCGCTTTGACCCAACAACTTGATCGTCGATGCCATCTCTTCAATTTGATTTGAAAGTGTGGCATACTTATCATCATTGTCGGAATGTTTTCTTCTTTTGTGAGATCTCTTCTTTGAAGGCACAATTAATGAAGATGTTTTTTTTATCCCTTCATCAAAGTCATCACGTAAATAAATGGTTGAGGAGTCAACTTCCGTTTCATCAATATCTCCGAGCTGCTTAGCAAAACTTCCAGTGGCCATATCTTTCTCAACCACCAAAGCCATCTTATCATACATATCAATCATCCTATTCAGATACTTTGCATGAGAAGGATGGACCTATCAATGTAGATAATCCATATAAAGACAAAATAAACAATTTAATTTGTCATAATATGCACAATATTGATTCAGCAATTATTCAAATAGAGCTTACAAAGAAAATGAAAAAAAATGCTTGGGAAGCAACAAGTGGAACAAACTAATGCCAAAGAACAAAGCCAAATCAATCATAATCTTACAATTACAAGAGCATTTTCTAGAAAAGTTGATGAGAACAATTACCGTCACATTTCATCAAATTCCTTTTTCCTAGCTATGACCATCTTCAGCTTGTCATCCCAATTGAATCGACTCTTACCATGTACAATTTGAATCGTCTTCCAGTTGTTTCTCACTGTCTTCAAATGATTCTCAACGTGGTCAGGCTCACAACCAAAGCCAAACCTCTCATTAATTGCATCAACAACTCAAGCAATTGAAGAGGGTCTGAATGCGCTTGAAGGCTTGTATCCTTTACCAGCTTTATTAGCAAGAATTTCAAGTAGAACATGTTCCATAGGTTTAAACCATCTAAATTGCTTTACCTTCTCATCATTTGCCTTACTTTTACCCATCATAATACCTATATGACAACTTTAAACAACAAAATAAGAAAGAAATTATGCTGAAAAGGGACAATGTAGTAAATACTCAAAGACGATTAACATTAAAGGAATGAAAACTACATGTTTGAAATAAAACACTCAAAAGAATAATAGAAAAACTACTGATTTCTACTAGTATCTTGATAACTGATCAACATTTCATGCGTAATCTTATCCCTTTTTTATGCTCATATCCTATTTTGCTCCTCTTTTTTTTTTCTTGTCTTTGAGAGAGTTGAATTCTTGGATTTTCTCTTTGAGATTCCATTTGTGTATTCATCTCCTCCATGATAGAGTCATTGGGATCAAATCCCATTATAAAATTGTGAATGATACAACAAGCTAGGACAACATCGACTTGTGTTCCAAATGACAAAAAATGTTCAGAATCCAGTACTAGAAAAATGCTTCTTTAGGACTCTAAATGCTCTTTTGACAATTGTTCTAAGAGATGAATGGCTTAAGTTGAATAGTTCATTCTCATTTTTAAGTGGGTGATCACTGAAGTCCTTCAAATGGTATCTAACACCACGATAGGGAGAGATGATGCCATTTTGGATTCTATAACCGGCATTGTCAAGATAATATTTTCCTACAAGTTATAAATAAGTTTATCACTAAGATACCGAGTTCAATTCAAACATTTTATATAGATTCTACTTTCTCATCACTAGGTATGTTCAATCCACCTAATTTTGAAAGTGCATCAGATAAAATACGTGAATCATGTGTAGTACCCTCCCAACTAGCTAATACATAAGAAAACCTCAAATCAAATGTAACAACAACTAATACATTTTGTGTTGTTCCATCCTTCTGACCACGAAATCTTCCTTGAATTTTAAGAGGAACTGATGCACATACATGTGTCCCATCTATTGCTCCAACACAATCCTAAAATAATCAATATAATTACTAATCAAATACTAATGAAACTTCTTAAATAATGTAAAATGATTGTTTTTTTATTCCAAATTTCATACCTTAAAATATGGATAAAACCTTTGATTGTTCTTTATATTGGGAGGAGTGGAATTGCTTGGTTCTTTCACCACATGTTTATATAATTTCAAAATTGCTTGCAAGACGATTTTGAAATATTTGTGTATGGTATCTATTGATCTATGAAATCTTCCCCAATGACTCTAAACTTGACATTATGTCCAATTATGGGCGTCAAATAGGTGGGTCGGGTCAAATATGAGTTGGACCATATTTGACCCATTTAACCCGTTTTGACCCGTATTCATATAGTGTAAATATAATGATCCATATCCGACCCAACTCATATTGTTAAAATACTTCCATATTTAACCAAGTTTGGGAAAATTTGCTAGGTATTTTTATAAATGTATTGTTAAAATAAATTTATGCAATACGATTTTTTGATAATTTTTCTAATATTTTTTAATATTTTTTTCGAAATTTTTATTTTTTATAATTTTTTATAATTTTTTTTTCTTTTTCCTCTTCTAGTGACTGGAGTTTGGTGAGCTCATCCATCGCCTCTTGGCTAGCGACCAACTTAGAAAGAGGGAAAAGGAGAAAAAGAAAAGGAAAGAAAAAAAAAGAAAAAACAAGGGAAAATAAAAATATGAGTTTTTATTTTTAAAAAATAAAATAATTAGAATATCAGAATTTTCATAGGTTAAATATGAGGTTGTTAAGTGACCCATTTTAGACCTAACTAATTTTTAAAGCTAACCCATTTATGACCCATATTGTCAAATATGGGTTAAAATATGGGTCTTTGATCTATTTTGCCACCTCTATGTCCATACCATAACTTGGTCCCTCATAGAAACATTTACTATGGAACGCAATATTACTTGCACGGAGTACCTTACAAAGCTCTAAAAAGTATGTGACGTCATCCGTATTTGACTTACACAATGGATATCGACACATATATAACACATGATTCTTATACAACTCTCTTTCGTAACCTCGATTTACATGAGGCTTTCTTGATATGTGATTCTCAGAATCAATAACTAATGTGATGCCCGTCATAACTATTGCTGCCGCACCGTTACCGTCACTTGGGTTTGGTTATCATCCATTTCTAAAGGAACACATTGATCATGAAACCCAAAATATAGCTGAAATACTAGAAGGCGACACCAAAAAAGACAAAAGTGCATGGGACAATAAATGTATGTATGCAATGAGAATGTAAATGCTCATTCAACCATTTAATCAATTTCTATGTGAAAAAATTGAATAGGTACCTATTATATTATATCCTCAACCAATCCTATGTGCAAATACATTTTTCCTTCGCTTTTCTCTCTTTTGCGAGTTTCAATGCCTTTCTTTTTCTCCTCAATCTTATTCACATCGAACAATTCTTATTGATCAAGCATCCAATAGCTACATCTTTGAAAGTTCTCATTTTCTTCACCATGCACGTAGTGACAATGCAGTGCGTTTACGCTTCCAACCTAGAATTGCTCAAAAAGATTTATCCATCAGACAATGATTAACTGGATTTTGAAATGCCAAACACTGTAACTTTATGAAAAATCACTATGCAATGAAAACCTCTAATGCTAATGTGAATATTCTCTGAAACCAAAAGAAAATCGGGGAGAAAGTACATAAATAAGGAGTTGACGAGGCAAAATCACAGGAACAAAACAAGGAAGAAGAAAAATCCTTTGGCAGAACTTCTCATGTGCCTCATTCACCGTCTTTCCATCCCTCTTCTTCCTCCAGTTATGCCCATCCTTCCTAAGTATCTCAACACCTTCTGGTCAAAGACAAACAGTGACCCACCAAGAAGGCAAAATGTAAGTCCCACCCTGATTCTAGAAGCCTTAACAGTAGAGAACACTGATAACAACTGCCACGAGGTTCACTTATGTTTAGAGAGCTTTTAGCGCCCTTCTTTCTATTTTTCAATCAGGCAACCATACTTTCGTCCAGCTAGATGCTTAACTAAGGTATTAGGAATGACAATTGACAAAAAGCCTTTATCAACCTGATAACAAATATAAGAGATGCATGCATTCTTTATACTCAACTAGATACAGTTCCTATTTCCATTTCCAAAGTAATCTTTAATGATAGTGAACATGGCCAACAACCCACGAGAACTTGTAATAATCTCCTTCAACTTGTAATGATTAAAATTGTATAGTAAAGAAGAGCAAGCATATAGTAAATGCAAAGAAAAGGAAAGGCATTGTCTGGCTAGACATTAAGCTTAGCATGGAACAAGTGTACTGCTTATTCATTACCTCATCACCAGCATTATGGAGTGCCTAGAGTGGCCCTACACAATCCTGACCAATGACCACTAGCTTCCCTTTTCCATTTCCGCTAGGCTGTGTACTTTCTTCTGATTTTTTGCTTTGCTATTTGTTCTAATTGACGTTGGAGAAGAGATGAAAATACCAGCCTAAAGGGAAAAAAGAACATGTAGTCAATTTATCCAAAACTCTCTAATTTCCTGCACATAGTCCCAGAACACAAAATATGCAAAGAAGCCCCTTAATGTATAGTTTTATGGGTCTCCTACTAAATAAGTAAAATCAAATTCGACGTGATAATGAAACTCCAATTAACAAATGAGTTACGAAAACTTAGCAAATAATGACATTGATCAACTTGAATTTTATATGACTCGCCACAAAAACAACTAGAGCTAGAACTGAAGATTCTTCAATGATATAGTATAATGACATACCATCCATAGTAAACTGATTAATAGATCACTACATAGATAATAAATATGCCTTCTAACTCGTGTAAGTTTTACCCTTTTGTTTCCAGGGGTAGAAAAATAACAATGGTACTGAAATCCACACTACAACTTGCAAATTGAGGTAAGAGCAGCAAAACATACTACACAAAAGAACAAACACGCAAAACTAAAACTCAAGAAATGCTTGTAGATGACACAAACAGTAATCAAGGACATACCCATGGAAAAAGATCATCATCTACTCCAGGGAACTTCTCTTCTCGATTCTATATCTAGCTTCGGGCATACCTTGCAAAGGGAAGAGAGAAAGCACGATACTAGAGGAGGAACCACTTAGACAAAGCGCAACACTGGAGGAGGAACAACTCTGGAAAGTAGCAGAGGAGGATTAGCTTTGGAGATGACGAACAGCAAGGCAATAGCTAGGGATGACTGGCTTTAGAGATAAGGAAATGCAGCAGCATGAGGCAACAATAGAAGAAGAGGTATGAGAAGAAGAAACCTTAATCGTGGGAAAAATGAAGAAAGGAGTAGATCTGGAGAGAGCACAGAGAGCAAAGGAAGAGAAGACAAAAAGATACAAGAGCAAAGGAAGAGAAGACAAAAAGATACAAAGGCAAAAGTGTTATGCAAGGGTTGGAAAATGATTTTCTTCCTTTTGGGAAAGGAAAACATTTTCTCCTTTTTTAGAAGTGAAAGATCTAGCGCGATCACCTAGAGGGGGGGTAAATAGGTGATTTTAAAAACTTTTGCGGAAGTATAAAATACACAACGTGTGAAATGTGATATACGAGTGAAAAATAAAGAGCTATAAGCACAATCAGAGAGTTAAGAGAGAGAAGATCAAGACACATAGTTTATAGTGGTTCGGCTTAGCTCAAGTCTACGTCCACTATCTCGAGCTGACAGCCTATCGGCTAGATTCCACTATGAATCAAAATAGTTACAATTCAATTCTAGACTTCACAAAGTCTTTTGCTCTCACACAGCAAGTAAGCTCATAGTAAATGAACAGCTCTAAACTTTGGAATTATACTCTCGTCAGCATCTTCTAAAAGACTTGAAATATCTCCCTTAAATACTATTTCATGCCTTCACGACTGTTGGCACTTTCCAAATGAATTCTTCCAATCAACCCGTTGGACAGAATTAATCAAGAATATTTCAAGCAATCTTTCATATCGTAATAAGAGCCCGTCAATCCTAGTGACCCATACAAACAGGATCTTGGTTTCCATAAATGAATACTTGATACATTTACCTGATCTTCAGAGAATCTAAAATGTCAATAATAATCTTCATAATCTTTAGAATAATCAATCTTGTTAATTCACAAATATTCTGTCTGAAATCCATGAGTATCAAAGTCGTAAGAATATCATCTTACTCAAACAGTTATCACAATTGGACTTCTCAGATTTTACTAAATTTGACTTCCCAGACTTTATGGTGTCTGCCACCTCCAGACGATTCATCGTCTACATCTCCAGATATTACTCTATCGGGCCTCTCCAGACGATATAAGATCTGGCCTATCCAGATGATACAATATCTAATATCTTTAGACAATACAATGTATAGCCACGGCCTTTGTATTTGACTTCAAGTCAAATCACTGAGTTTTGTCATCTTCAAAATCATCAATAGAGCTTCCTCTAACAAGAAGAATATTTTTCATTAATTGGAAAACATTTTCTTTGACAAATTATTTTCTGCCCCCGAACACCACAATTGAAGGAAAATATTTTCCGTGAAATGAATAGAGCCTAGATAAGCTTGAACCGAGGTACAACAATTGCACATGCTACTTGGCCTTTCTTGCTCATCCTTACGTGATTAAAAGTAAGGTTGAGCACCTGCGAAGATTAGACCGAACCATCCAAAGACAATTATGGGGGGAAACACCTTTACAACCACCCAAAATTAGTTTTCAATATGAAAAATGACAATATAACCACTTACTAGCATAAGTTATAACAAAATGGTGTAATATGTATATCTTATTATAAAAATTTGATCTTTTACACAAAAACAAAAAAAAATTCTGATTAGTGGGTTTCCGATTTCAAAAATTGACCTTGATTGATCAAGTGCGCATGATAACCATTTTATTTCTGACCCGATCTATTTTTCTATTCTTGGGAATAGAGATCCGTTTGGTAATGTAATATAATTTTTCTATTTGTGGAGCACATTTTTAGTCTAAAACTATGTTTATAAAAAATGAGAATAAAAAATTTTCAACTTTGCAATATCTTTAACAGAAACAGAGATTAAAATTCTTCTCATCACTCACTTTGGCCGCTTGCTCACTATTGGTCGCTACCCACTGCCGGGTGACAATCAATTTGTCTAAGGGACAACGATTGCTCTCCTGTTCAGAAAACCTTTTTTTTTAGAAATAGTTTAATAGTTGTAGGATAATGTTTCTATTTTTAGGCCTGATGTCCTAAATAATTTTTGGAATCTACAAGATTTGATTACCGTTTTAGTCTTCCATACACCCCTGACGTAGGGGCTCATGAGCAAGCTCACTTGACCATACTGTTCTACCCTCTATTTGTTAATTACAATCATTTCCAGCACGTTAGTTAAGGATCTCCTCTAGGACCTGTTCTTATAACTATTTTTTTTTATAATATTCATTTGACAATCATAAAATATACCACGAAAAGGCATCTATTTATATATTTTTTATTATTACTGTTAACCATAGTCGGCCATCCGTCATTACTCTATATTTTAATGTGTAATAGCGGATCACCGGTTCGCTATAACTCATCCAATAGTGGATCAATGATCCACTAAAAAGCGCATCTAATAGGATAAAGTAGCATAGCAAAGACGAAGGAGCCAGGTATATTTTAATAACTAGTAGTGGATGACCTTCTCCTATTGCTAATAGCAATGCAAAGAGCGAAGTATTGTACTAAACAATGGCGGGCATGACCGGAAAGCAACAGCTGAGCAACCACAAGGTATTTAATAGTAAACAATGGCGGGCATGACGGCAAATAAGCAATCTGTCCGAGGTGTCTATATATACGCGCGTCATTCTGTTCTTCTCACAACCGCAGCTTTTGCAGCTCTGTCTCTCCTTCCTGTTTCCCACGTCTATACAGAATCACCGATGCCGATTTTCGTGCGTGATCGATGGAACAGCATCACGCCATCGTCACCTTCATCGTTCCAGTTCTGGTCAACTTCTTTACCATGAAATATCAAAAGACACCCGATTCTCCGTTTGACACCCACCCCATCACCATCTTCCTCACCATCTTCACCCTCCTTCTATAGCACCTTGTCCCTTCTGCTTGTTGCTTGTCTACCAGCCTTTCGTACCGCTTGCGGTGCCCGGACCTTTATCTTCCTCAGGGTCCTTTCCTTTCTCTCTATAGCTTTCCTCACGTCATTGTTGTTCCGAGTCCTCTCCTACTTTCTCCTCTATTTGCCGTTATTGACACCACTCTTTGCTGCTCACTTTTGGAGTCTTATTCAGAAGCACAAGCAAAGGATACTAATAGTCGCATTTGTCCATTGATTTGTCCATCGGGGAGAAGTGCCTCTGCCAGTACGGTTGCCGATATAAATTTCATGTGAGAATTGTAGTGCTAGCTGCTGTTCAACTAGTCACTGTCGGTGATACAAGAAGAAACAAAGGAAACAGTAGGCAGTGTAGTGTGATAGACAGGTGTAGGACGCTTGTCCGCTCAAAAGGACTATATTTTCTAGTATTTAAGTTGTCCCATGATATAGCTTCATTGAGGGACTTGAATAGACAAGTTGTCTAAGGGGTCTACTATAACCCTAAGGTTGGGTTTGGTCGACCGGATAAAAATCAGGATAGGATATGTTTTATCCTATCCTGTGTTTGGTAGCTGTCTAGGATAGGATAAGGTCGGATATAGAAGGGATATAAACCTAATAAAATAATCCTAGGGGGAGGGTGGGATAAGGTGGGACAGGATTTCTTTTATCCGAAATATAAAACTCTTTGCTTTTTTTCTTTCTCCGTCGTTCACCCACATACGACTCCAACTCCTTTGTTGGGTCTAGGTCAAAGAGTCAGACTGGGTTTGCTCGACCCGGTAGTCCTTTTTTTGAATTAAAAAATACTAGATAAAAATAAAATAAACTCGAAAAATAAAATAATTAGAAATAAAATAAAATAATAAAATAAAGAATGCCTAGGTGGTTGACCATAATTTATTACATATAGTAATAATTCTATAAGTCTTGAATCAATTTTAGATTTTTCGTTTTGAATAAACATTTTTAATTTAGCATAAAAAATGAGAAAACACTTGAAAAGTTTTAAACTCGATTGAATAAGCTCTTATCCAAAGTATCGATGTTGAAGTCTTTTTTTGGATAACTCTCTGATTCACATCAACATTTTACGAAAGCGACGACCTGTAATTTTTTTTATAAATGTGAATTGTTCAAAGATCGTTCGTTAAAGTAATTAATTGTCATTGTATTATCGTAACAGCTGGAAAAAAAAGAATGAACATTGGACTTTATGCTTTGTTCTAATTGGACATTTGTTTGATTTGGTATTGGACCTATAACAAAATGAAAATAAATGAAAAAATTGTAAGAGAGAAAAAAATTATGTTTCAAAGTGAATATATTGAAATTGAGGTTATTCTAAAAATGTTTGATTTTGAATGGGGTAACCAAAAGATCATTTCAAAGGAACGGAAAAAAAAACAATTCGTAATCATAAGATTCGATAAGAATTTGTTAATTTGAAAAAGATATATTGTTTTGGATAATTTTGTGAATATTAAACCGGCAAAATTGTACTTGCCTAGTGTTATTATTTTCAAATATATGAATTTAAATTCATAGTTCACCAAATAATAGATTTAATAAGATATGAAAATATCTAACTTTAAATCTGTAGTTCACCAAACAGTAGATTGGATAGGATATGGGGATATCCGATTTTAAATTTGTAGTTCACCAAACAGTGGATGGGATTTGAAGAAATCCCTGGATTTCTTATCCTATCCTATCCAGTCCTATCCCTTTCAGAAATCCGGACGACCAAACGCAGCCTAAGTGTTCTCTGCGACTTTGGTACTATTAACTTGGTCTATGTTTCGAGACTTTCGAAATTGAGGGGCATATGATATTCTGCAATTTGACTCTTTGTATTTGCTATTTCCCGCAATTGATTTAAGGCTTTTGTTATCCAGGCCTTTGGGTTTTATATTTTCAAAATTTCATATCCTAATTCAATTTGCATGTGGAGAATCTCGAACTTTAGGTCAGATATATGAATGGTAATTTTGAAATTCGAAATTGAATTTCTTTTGTTCCTTGCATACATAATTAGTTGGGGGCGTTCTATTTTTATTTTTATTTTATACGATAACATGATTCATTCACGAAATCTATGTGGCCTATTGTTACCTAAACCGAGAGAGTTTCAAGCATGAAAGTTCTGGTCTTATGTTGAGACCAAATGAGCATACTATGAATTGGGATTACACCTAAAGTGGAGATTTGCTATGATACAAAAAAAATATGTTAAGGGTAGAATTGAAATTGGAATTGGAGCTAAAGTTCGAGCTATTTTCAGAGTACTAGACCTCATAAATCATAACCAAGTGTGTTTTCTTTTTCTTGAATAAAAATGAGGAAATGATAGTTCCAAGTGATTTATTGTTATAAGATGTCGAAGATGACTTTCTATCTCTTGAGGATGAGTCGGTGCTGCAATTCTTAATTCAATTTCCATGCCTGGATACTTAAAGAATAGGCGAATTTCTGGAGCCATGCATGGGAAGCGTATTCATGGAGGAGGTCAACTTCTTACATTTACTTTCTAATCTATCAGGAATTTAACGGAACTCATGCTTTCGGAATTCTGTTTAAGGCGAAACGTTCATAATTTCCGAAAATGCGGAATTCTCCATGCGTAGAAACGGATTCAGAATCAATTCTCGAGCTTGGTTAGTCCGGAGCGGCTTATTGATTCGGCAAAATTTCAGCGCCATACTCTGCCACTGTCACCAGCATTTGGTTGACATTACCAATCTGCGCAGATCCAGAACCCAGATTCCGGGCGGTCGATGACGTTTGAGAGCCGTCTCAGGATGAATGAATGAGACAGCGAAGCGGTTCGGACGTCCTGGAACGCACTGATAGAGGAGCAACGGCAAGGCAAGACAGCGTGAACAAGAAAGCGATGCCGGTGTAGCTGCCGAATTTGTTGGGGAAGACTAAGCTCGAGGTGAAGAGCCAGGGGAGGTTGAAGAAGGGAAGTCGATGAGCTGCCGGCCAAGATGGGATCAAACCATAAGCAGATCAGTCTCTCAACCAGGCCCGATTGACGACCACATGGCCCTGCCTACTCGCGAGTTCTCGTTTTGGAAAATGGAATGATGCTTATCTCGACATAGCCCGAGTTGCATTGATGCAGAGAATAGCTAGGGAATGCAAAGTGGTCTCTCTTCATTCACTGAATGATTCGCACAATTCCTAGAACCCCTTAAGTTCAGTGGATAGGCACGGATGCTTTTGTTGGTTTTGCACCTTGGAAAATACTCCGATACTAACGTGATCAATCCATGCACAAGCTGTTCGTCTAGTTGCTAGAACATCTCTTCCACCAAGTAATCTTGGAGGCTTGCAAAATTAACGGAAATATTTTCTACAAATGTCACGAGTTCTTGTCCTAATAAGTTGATCAGAGGGTTCGTGATTGGAGTCTCTCGCCAGGATATTATTCCTGATCAGATTCTTGGTCAAGGGATTTTAGCATTGTGCATATTGTTAATTACTGCTCAGGATATGGTTAGCTGAAGTTGCGGATCTCTGTCGATACACAGCAACAGAGAAGACTATGATGCAGAGGAATAGGAATGTGTGAAGCCCGCGATTTTTCTGTGCGTTATTCAAATCATGTTACAGGAACATGTTTATGAATGGTTATGCCAAAGAAGCAAAACCTTCCAAGCGAAATTTATGCTTGAGAGAATGCTTAAAATCTATAAGAAACATCACGGAATTACAGGTAGCCCCTAATGTTAAGCTGACATTGAACTTCAGGACCTTCTTGAGTAGTAAGCCTAAGACGGTGATCCAGACAGCATGTCAGAATTTCGTCATGCAGGAACGAGACAACTATCGCTGTAAAGCACGAAAAGGTCATGGAACCTCAGGTTGTAGCGTGAATCGACCCGTCTAAGATTCTGATCTATAAGGTCGAGATCTAATAAAATGAAGTAAGATTCTAATATGTTGATCGTGGTTTTATATTTTGAATTTGAGATGAAAATATTGTATCGCCTCATTAGTTTGATCTTCTTTTTATTTGGGTCTAAAGGAGTGTTTAGTTTTGATTAATTAATTTTTATGCATCAATCGAATACATATTGCAAAAGTTAGTACCTATAAATGTGCATTCTTGATGTTAAATCAACGTGTAAGGGCCTGTTTGTTTGTGTTCATAAACAGGAGTGTTTCTGTTTTTTTGTTCCCTGGAACAAAAAAAGAACATAAACATGTTTGTTTACACTTTTATTCCTGGGAATAAAAAATATGTTTTTTTTGTTCCTGGGAACACATTTGGACCAAAAACAAGAAACAAGAAAAAAACATTTTTTTGTTTTTGAACAGTTTGAAAAAAATATTTTTTCTTTCTTCTCTCTCTCTTCTCTTGCCCTTCAACCTTCGGTCCGCTGCCACCGCCGCCGCCGGTCGCCGCCCGCCGCCGGACACCATGAAAAATAAGAAAAACCGAAAAAAAAATAAATCATCGTTCAATTTTACTAAACGCATTTCTATTCTTTTTCTATTTCAATAACACTTTTACCAAACGCTCAATTTTACTCAAAAATTGTTCCATGGAGTAGAAATACAAAGAAGTGTTTTTGTTCAAAAATTATTCCCTGAAACATAAACGTTGCCATGAGCGCCCTAAACTTCCAATTTATTTTCATATAATGAATCAGTACCGGGCTGTTACTTATTTTCTAATATATCCATTGGGTAAAATCCACTATATCAATAAGGGCGTTTAAAGAGTCGAATTCTGTACCGGGTCAAGAACCCTCATGCACGCCTATCGATTGCCGACGTACAGCTCTGACGCATGCGAGCTCGTGCTATTGTTGTTGAGCTCCATCCACCCCTTTTTGCCTATTCCGCAGAGAATATAGAATTCGAATTTTGTCCTCAACCAAAGACAAGTCGCCGATGTTTCCCTCACCAAACCAAACACCAAACGCCCGGTCAATTTCCCCCACCAAAGACTACAATCATTGTTTATTCTCCCCGGGAAAGCCAGAACTGTGCTGGCAGCATCCGTTTCGATATCTCTCCGACTTCGACTGATTCCTGTCAGTCCCAGGAGTGGATGGACTCAGTGGATACAATCAAGCCTGTCTTCTAACATGGTCAGATAATTGTTGCAACTTGTACACTCCCTTTGCTTGGTACAAAATTTAATATTTTCCAGAAATATTAATGAATTATATTTCAGAAAAAGATGATAATATCTTTACGTGTTTGGTTAAAATTAAAAATAAATTAGAATTTAGTTTTTATCGTATGGAAACAAAACCTTGAACTTGTTTTCCTAGAACGATGCGCTATTCATGTGATGTATAAATTGCACATGTTGTATTGTCAACATTTTTTTAATCAAGTTTTATCTAGTTCGTGTAATATACTTGAGAATGGTTAAGCTCGATCATGCGAGACAATTTTGCGAAGAGGAATTTTTTTAGGAGTTTTTGGTAAGGATGTTTTTCTACTCTTGTAAGAACGTTTTCATAATTTTGATAAAAAGAAAAAGAAAAAGAATCAGATTCCATAATAAACTTACGAATGGGTTTCGATTAGTTGCATGGTCCCGCTCACCCGATCATTCAGGCCATAAAGCTTTCCTCTCCTTTTTATTTTTTATTTTTGCCTTTTCTATTCAACTTTTCTCTAGATCAGCGGCGGCCCATGTAACCCTTAGTCATGGGAGCATGACCAAGATAGGCCGAGAGCCCTTGCATTTTTGGACAAATCAAAACCAGAAATTTGATATTTATGTTTTGAGGGCTTATAATATCAAGTCGTTCACAATACTTGGTATGTCTCATTTCAAATGTGAGGAGTAACAATGTACCCTTACGAAAGACATCGTTCAATTTCCATAAATGGAAAAGAAATCAAGGACGCGTCGTATGCATCCCTTCACTTAAGGTCCATTGAACCTTCAATGTTTGAAACATATACACCTTCTTCCTTTGGTGTTTGTGGACTTATAATGGATTCACCAACTTTCAATTTTCTAAATAGATGTCATTTTCGAGTACATGCATGGGACAGGGACTTCTATGAAGATTTTTCTACTTGGATGTTGAAGCCCGATATCCTGGCACGGCAACGAGGTCTCCAAATTAGCCTCAAGGGACGTCAGCCAGCGTCTGTGGAATTGGCCCGAGAGCCAACCACTTGGCATGGGAGCCTGGTATCTGGGCATGGCCGCAGAAGACACAAAAATGGCTGTCGGGGTCCTAGGTCCGGCATCTAGGTACTTGGGGGACCAGGTCGCCAAGGACCCATACAGAGGTATCGAGATTCCTATGCCTAAGCAATGAGGTTTATTTGTATTGTGGAGAAGGGTATGCAATTTTTAGAAGGAAAAAAAAATCATTTTCACAAATGTACTCATTAATTATATGAAGTTTAGCTGTTGGCTCATTTTTCTATAGGATCCAAAGAGAAAAAAATTAGAAAATGTTTTACGATGAATTACTTCTCACAGTACAAACGAATTTTTAATTATACTTGACAGTCCTGTTATGCATCAACCATTACTTTTTATTTATTTTTATTCTTAAAATTTATAAGCCGTTCTCAACTTAATTTTCTAAGCATTGACCAATTTCTTAAGATGGACATAAAACTGATGGAACACTCCAGCATGCCTATTATAACCTCTCATCTGGCGTTTCATCTTTTGACTCACCAAACTTTTACTCATATGTCTGATTCATTTCAAAAAAAAAAATTCATGGAATTTAGGGCGCAACAAATCTTAAATAAAGGGATGCAAATGATGCAGACCTGAACTTCTTCTCTGGGCGAATGCAGGTACTAGAAACTTTTGTTTTACCAGATGAAGGAGCTTTTGAAGGAGACCATACAAGTGAGCTGCAGCAGAGAGGAGTCTGGCAATGGAAGATAGAGGAGAAAGAAGGAGAGGCCTCAGAGCAACGCCGACGTAAGGGAAGCGATAGAGAGGGAAAAGGAAAGGATCATGATGATGAAGTGAAAGGCGCGGCACCGCAAGCGCTACCAAAGGAAGTTAGATGAGCAGCAAGTAGGTATCAAATGGCGGATTGGGCTTCCCTTGGAACTTCACCCCAATGATGTCAACCAAATCCGGAACGATGAAGGTGAGAACGGCATGGTGTTGCTCCATTGTCACTAATACTAATACGCCTTTTGGGATTATATGCATTTGGAGGAGGAAGAGGAGGTGCAAAGAATAGAGAAATTGAAATTTTCCTAGTGAATCGGTAGGAGGACGCAAACGTGTCCATCGCGACTCCAATTAGTATCTTAAACACATAAATCTTCCAAAACAGTAGATGAAGGGACGGACCAAGAATGGAGTTGCAATTTATCGTGGACTTTTGGGTGAATGAAAAAGACAGGGGAAGAAAAAAACAAGAAGCAAACGAAACAGGAGTATGCGTTAAGACAGTTGCGGCAAAGTATCGTCTTCAATAAAAAACTTGAGCGGCACATTTTATGTTGACGTTCGGAAACCATATGATGATGAGGAAGAAGCTGCCTTTTTTTTTTTCATATTACTATTCAGCTTGGATTTATCTATAATATTAGCTACCTAAGAAATTGTTATTCAAAATGAAAGATCGGACTTTCTTGTTGTTATGCAAAACAGCGACGTCAGTTGAATTTAAATTAAAAAAGCATACGATAGAATAACAAAGCATGTGGCCTTCTCAGGGGAAAAAAGGGCAAAGCATAGAAGGTAAATGGCATCTATATATAGGTGACTCTTTCTACTCTTCTCACGACTGCAGACATTTATTTCGCTCTTGCAGCTCTGTCTCTCCTTCCTGTTTTCCACGTCTATACAGAATCACGGATGCCAATTTTCGTGCGTGATCAATGGAACAACATCGACGCCGTCGTCACCTTCATTGTTCCAGTTCTTGTCAACTTCCTTACCATGAAATATCAGGGGACACCCGATTCTCCGATTGACACCCACCCCATCACCATCTTCCTCACCATCTTCACCCTCCTTCTCTATTGCTCCTTGTCCCTTCCACTTGTTGCTCGTCTACCAGCCTTCGTACAGCTTGCGGTGCCCACACCTTTCTCTTCCTTAGGGTCCTTTCCTTTCTCTCTATAGCTTTCCTCATGCCGTTGTTCTGAGGCCTCTCCTACTTTCTCCTCTATTTGCTGTTATTGATACCACTCTTTGCAGCTCACTTTTGGAGTCTTGTTCAGAAGCTCAAGCAAAAAATACTAATAGTGGCATTTGTCCATTGGTTCCACCATTGGGGAGAAGTGCCTCTGCCAGTACGGTTGCCGACATAAATTTCGTGTGAGAATTGTAATACTGGCTGCTGTTCAACCAGTCACTGTTAGTGGTTCACGAAGAAATAAAGGAAACAGTAGGCAGTGTAGTGTGAGATTGGTGTAGGATGCTTGTCTGCTCAAAAGGAATAAATTTTATAGTATTTAAGTTGTCCCATGATCATAGCTTCACCGAGGGACTCGAATAGACAAGTTGTCTACTCTGTTGTAAGGGGACTCTTCTATAACCCCAAGGATAGTTGTCTGGATAAAGCATCGATTCATATCATTAGTCCACTTTAGATGTCCTGGGTTTCTTTATATTGTTAGATGTGTTACGTTGATTGTCAATGAAATTCCTTTTCGCTGCCGGATTTTCATATCTTTCATGTTTGCCAGTGTTTTATCTATTATAGCCCGATAAACGACGCTGTGAAGGGGATAAAAGCCCTAATTTTATGCCCATTTCTTGGCAGTGAAACCAGGTTGAGGTCTCTCCCATTGCTTGTTCCTGCGCGTTTAGTTTTGCTGTGATTCAAAATTTTGCAGTTCGAGTCCAAATCTGTGAGCATTTCACTCTGCATTTTGGATTTTTCTGGGTTTATGTTAGTAAGCCTGCTTTGTCTTTCTTTAATGGTATTGGCTTCCATTTTCACTTTCGGCCTTTCTTCTGTCTTGATATATGCTTTAATGCTGGGTTTTTCAGTTCAATTGTCTATGTGACTCATGTCTGCTGTTTGGTTTGGCATAAAGTTAGCAAGGGGAAGTTCAATGAGTAGGAATATTCAGAGTGATTTTCATGGGGAGATCTGTGAGAATTAGATGTTGAAGTTGGCTTATAGCAGGGTTCAAGTGTTTCCTTACTTTTTGACCAATAATGTCATCATCCATACGACAAAATCGCAGAGGACCCCTTCATGATGTTTTCCCTTTCTCTTTTATGCTGCATTCTGCTCTCTAAAATTGTTGTTCTTGCTTATGGGTTCTATTTTTAAATTGATCCCTCTGAAACAATTTTGAGGATTGTTCAACTCAGATGCATTTGTCTGAAAGTTGAAAGCTGAATCTTCTTGCATGGTTGCGGCCGTAATGTGATGCCAAAAAGAGAGGCACTAAGATTTGGAATTTTCCACCATTGTCTTGAGTTAAAAGCAAGTGATGCCGGAGAAATCCAGTTTAGCAACGAGGCTTTCTGTGTTTGATGATCTGTACAGCTTGGTTCACTTATTTTATTCATAAACTTGCATCACTTTTTTTCTGAGACAATGATCCGTGGGCATATTTTTCAGCTGTTTACTATCACGGATATCAGGGATGCGTGTGTTTACCACTACACCTTACTGCTTTTCAGGCTTTCAATTGTTCTTTTTAGATTTTAAAGATATAACACCTCTGCTAGTGTCGTATATGTTGGGACTTGGTCCCTTTTCTTTCTTTTGTCCATTTGCTGGGACATGGGCCCAAGTGTAAAGGTGAATGAGAAGTGAGCAATGGAGTCCCACATAGAACAAATGTGGGGGATAGTGAGGGTATATTAGTGGGAGCTTTGCAAATGAGGTTGGACCCCAAGGGGTACCCTACTTTTGTGGAAGGGAGAGGACCTAGGCTTGCTTGCCGGACCACCGCGCACCGCCCGTCCGGACCGGCCGGGTCCGGGTATAATATTATTTTTTTATTTCAGCTTCCTTTAGCTTATTTTATTTTTGCTCAGACGCAATAGTGACTCTTCGGTCGTCGTGACCCTTTACCAAGAGGCGCCACTTCGTGGTACATATTTCGCATCACTTCATACTACACGCACTTTCAAATGAAGAGGCGCCTCTTCGTGGTATATATTTTCGGAAAAACCGACTCCGAACACACTAGTTCATAACATCATTACATTCTGTGCAATTAAGTCAGATACAGGTTGCGTTCGCCGAGTCTCCCCTTGAAGTACCGCGAGAGTGAGACGGTGATTCGTTCTATCTTGGGAGGCAATTGTCCGGCGGCCTAGGTACGTATATAGGCGGATAAATTTGTCTTAAGGACACGACATTAAATTGTCGAGCTCAAATCAAACTTCGTCCTTCCAATTATTTGTTGATCTCCGAGGCGTTCAGTTTCCATCGACTTCTTTCCATCTTTGTTGTGATCGTTCTTTATTGATATATTCCTAAGTATTGCTTAACATACTTGCTGTCCGGTTTTCGTTTATACAATTAACTTAGTTTGTGAACACTGTCCTTGCCTATTGTTACTATCGTATGGTCAACAATCTTAAGACAAATTTTGTTCGTTTGTGATCAGTGTTCACTACTTAAGTCTATTGTTTGTTTTCTATATGTATATAGTCATGTCTGCAATTGCTACATCATCGGTGACGCCCTTAGTTGCATTGGCTCCGACTCATGGAGAGAAGCCGGAAAAGTTCAACGGTATTGACTTCAAGAGGTGGCAACAGAAAATGTTGTTCTACCTCACCACGTTGAGCTTGGCGAAGTTCCTCATGGAGGATGCTCCTAAGTTGGACGAAGGAGAGACAAACAAGGAATGGTTTGCTGCGGTAGATGCGTGGAAGCATTCTGACTTCCTATGCCGCAATTACATCGTGAATGGTCTGGATAACTCCTTGTACAACGTCTACAGTCCATTGAAGACGGCTAGAGAGTTGTGGGAAAGTCTAGAGAAAAAATATAAGACGGAAGATGTTGGATTGAAGAAGTTCATCGTCGGCAAATTCCTAGACTTCAAGATGGTGGACCACAGATCGGTCCTAAGCCAAGTCCAAGAGCTCCAAGTAATAGTCCATGACATCCATGCTGAGGGGATGATCATAAGCGAGTCTTTCCAAGTGGCTGCGTTCATAGAGAAATTACCGCCCTTGTGGAAAGAGTTCAAGAATTACTTGAAGCATAAGAGAAAGGAGTTGTTATTGAAGGACTTAATTGTTGGGCTAAGGATTGAGGAAGACAACATCAATGCTGAAAAGAAGATAAGCAAAAATGTTGCGTTGTCTAAGGCCAATGTAATTGAGGTGCAAGGAATGAAAACCAACAAGAAGGGGAAGAGACAAGTGGAGGGTTTCACACAAGGTCCGAAGAAGTTTACCGGGAAATGCTTCAACTGTGGGAAAGCTGGACATCGAGCCAAGGAGTGCAGAGCTAAGAAGAAGCTGAAATCTCAAGCTCACGTGGTGGACCAGATTGCTACCGGCGTTGACGATATCGATCTTGCTGCTATGATATCGCAATGCAACTTGGTGGGGAACATCAAGGAGTGGTGGGTGGATACCGGAGCTACTCGCCACATTTGTGCGAGCAGAAATATGTTTTCCACCTACACGCCCATGACAAGCGAAGAAGTACTATATATGGGCAACTCCTCCACATCAAAGGTTGAAGGCTTTGGGAAGATCTTGCTGAATATGACTTCGGGAAAGACTGTGGCATTGGTTGATGTTCTCCATGTGCCAGATATTCGCAAGAACTTAGTGTCCGGGTCTCTCCTCATCAAGAATGGTTTCAAGCTAGTGTTTGTAGCTGACAAGTTTGTGCTTTCGAAGAATGATATGTATGTAGGCAAGGGGTATCTTAATGATGGCCTCTTTAAGCTAAATGTAATGACTGTTATGCCTACAAAGGATTCTAATAAAAGTGTTGTTGCTTATGTTGTTTAGTCTCATTTTATTTGGCATGCAAGGTTAGGACATGTTAATTATAAATCACTAAAGAAATTGATGAAGATGGGGCTTGTACCTACACTTGAATGCCCGAGTGAGAAATGTAAGATTTGTGTTGAATCTAAATTTTCTAGGTTGCCTTTTAAGTCAATAGATACAAGAATCATAGAACCTTTAGATTTAATTCATACGAACATTTGCGACTTGAAAACAATACCATCTAGAGGAGGGAAAAATTACTTTATCACTTTCATAGATGATAGCTCTAGGTATTGTTATATTTATATACTTACTCGCAAAGACCAAGCAATTGATGCCTTTAGAGCTTATAAGGCCGAAGTAGAAAATTAATTGCAAAAGAAAATTAAAGCAATTAGGAGTGATCGAGGAGGTGAATATGAATTTCCTTTTGAGGAAATTTGTGCAGAATTTGGAATTATTCACCAAGTTACTCCTCCATGTGCGCCACAAGCTAATGGAGTGTCGGAAAGGAAGAACTGGTCCTTAAAGGAAACGATGAATGCATTGTTAATTAGTTCCGGTTTACCACAGAATTTGTGGGGGGAAGCTGTCTTAACTGCAAACTTTATCTTGAATAGAGTTCCCCATAGAAAGACACATCTAACATCTTATGAGAAATGGAAAGGCAGAATGCCTAATCTGAAATATCTCAAAGTGTGGGGGTGTTTAGCTAAGGTCGCTATTCCTAAACCTAAAAGGGTTAAGATAGGACCTAAAATTGTTGATTGTGTCTTCATTGGATATGCTCTCAATAGTAGTGCATATCGGTTCTTGGTTCATAAATCTGAGGTCTCGGATATACATGTTGGTACGATCATTGAATCGAAAGACGCCACGTTCTTTGAAGATGTATTCCCATACACCATTGTATATGGTCCAATTGAAAGCAATAAGAGACCTCGAGATACTTTGCCTACAAATGATCCTATTGAAGATGAACCAAGACGTAGCAAAAGATAAAGGACCTCAGCTTCTTTTGGTCCTAATTTTCTGACATATATGTTGGAAAATGAGCCTCGGACTTTTCAAGAAGCTGTGACGTCTCCTGAAGCCCCGTTTTGGAAGGAAGCTATCAATAGTGAAGTCGAATCAATTCTGTCCAACCATATTTGGGAATTGGTTGATCTTCCTCCTGGTAGCAAACCACTACGATGTAAGTGGATTTTCAAGAGAAAGATGAAAGTCGATAATACTATCAAGAAATATAAGGCGAGACTTGTGGTCAAGGGATACAAGCAACGACAAGGCCTTGATTATTTTGATACGTATTCACCTGTCACTAGAATTACATCTATAAGGATGTTAATTGCATTAGCTACGGTGTATAAGTTTGAAATTCATCAAATGGATGTAAAAACGGCTTTCTTAAATGGGGACCTTGAGGAAGAAATTTATTTGGAACAACCCAAAGGGTTCATTGTTCCAAGACAAGAAAAGAAAGTATGTCGGCTAATCAAGCCATTATATGGCTTGAAACAAGCACCTAAGCAATGGCATGCCAAATTCGACCAAGTAATGTTGTCGAATGGTTTTAAAATAAATGAGTGTGATAAATGTGTATATTTTAAGAACACTCGAGAAGGTACCACTATCCTTTACTTGTATGTGGACGACATGCTAATCATGGGCATCAACATTGAGGTTGTTAATTCGACCAAACGCATGCTCAAAAGAAAGTTTGACATGAAAGACATGGGTGTCGTAGATGTCATTCTAGAAATCAAAATCCTCAAAACAAATGAAAGGTTAGCCCTATCACAATCTCATTATATTGAGAAAATTCTTGAAAAGGGCAAGAACTTGAACATTGTACCTAAGAAGACTTCGATAGATGTGAGTTTACATCTTTCCAAGAATACTGGTGCAAGTGAATCTCATAATGAATAAGCTAGCTTACTAGGTAGCTTAATGTACGTCATGAATTGTACTAGGCCGGACATATCATGTGCTATAAGCAAGCTGAGTCGATTTACAGCTAATCTTGATAGAAGTCATTGGACAGCAATGAAACGAGTATTAGGCTACTTGAAGCATACTCAAAATTATGCTTTGCACTATACAAGGTATCCTGCAGTACTAGAAGGATACTGTGATGCAAATTGGATAACCAGCGTGAAAGACACTAAATCGACAAGTGGGTATGTATTTACACTTGGAGGAGGTGCAGTGTTCTGGAAATCATCCAAGCAAACTTGCATAGCAAGATCGACAATGGAAGCGGAATTTGTAGCTTTGGATAAGGCCGGTAAAGAAGCTGAATGGCTTCGAAATTTCTTGGAAGACATCCCTAATTGGCCTAAACCTATGCCAGCTGTATGTATTCACTGTGATAGTCAACCGGCAATTGGAAGGGCAAATAATGTTATGTACAATGGGAAGTCTCGACACATTCGTCGAAGGCATGACATCGTGAGACAACTACTCTCTAGTGGAATCATCACAATAGACTATGTGAAGTCTAAAGATAATATTGCTGATCCACTTACAAAAGGCCTAACTGGAGAGTTAGTTCACAAAAACATCCAACGGAATGGGTCTAAGGCCTGTTAATTAAGTCTTCATAGCGGAAACCCTACCTAAATGACTGGAGATCCCAAGAACTAGGTTCAAAGGGACAACTAAGTTATGTGGACAGTTTAGCGTACTGTCAACTATTACCCATTCCCGTGGAAGATAGTACTAACAAGATGAGGCTAAGCGTAAGCTTTTAATGAATCTGAATTGGATATAGATATATCATGAATTCAGAATTCACCTATGTGAGTGCGAAGTGAGGGCCGCTTCTATGAGAATTCGAAAGGCCGGTTCTCTAAAACACTCATGAGACCAGGCGGTGTTCATGACCAAAATGGACACAACAGTGAGAACCAACTGTATAGGAGAGAAAGTTGCGTGTTTTCTATTGTCTAGGCTTGCACTAAAGGTTGGCGGTTCAAAGACATCAAGTCTACTGACTGACTGAGCAAGTCCGATAGATCACACTAGGGAAGGTTCAAAGTTTCAGACTACCTATCTTGATGCAACAATCTCTCATTGAATAATTGTACTTTGCATTTCATGTCATTCATTCATGCATCTACGAAGAGTCATATGAGCCGAACTTCTCATTCATGTGGGGGATTGTTGGGACTTGGTCCCTTTTCTTTCTTTTGTCCTTTTGCTGGGACATGGGCCCAAGTGTAAAGGTGATTGAGAAGTGAGCAATGGAGTCCCACATAGAACAAATGTGGGGGAGAGTGAAGGTATATTAGTGGGAGCCTTCCAAATGAGGTTGGACCCCAAGGGGTACCCCACTTTTGTGGAAGGGAGAGGACCTAGGCTTGCTTGCCGGACCACTACACGCGCGCGCCGCTCGCCCGCTTGTCCGTCCGGCATGCTCGGGCGGGCCGGGCCCGGGTCTGAATATAATATTATTTGTTTATTTCAGCTTCCTTCAGCTTATTTTATTTTTGCTCAGACGCAATAGTGACTTCAGTCGTCGTGACCCTTTACCAAGAGGCGCCAAATTTCTTTTATTTCGCATCACTTCATACTACATGCACTTTCATGAAGAGGCGCTATTTTGTGGTATATATTTTCGAAAAAACCGACTCCGAACACACTAGTTCATAACATCATTACATTCTGTGCAATTAAGTCAGATACAGGTTGCGTTCGCCGAGTCTCCCCTTGAAGTACCGCGAGAGTGAGACGGTGATTCGTTCTATCCTAGGAGGCAATTGTCCGGCGGCCTAGGTACATATATAGGCGGACAAATTTGTCTTAAGGACACGGCATTAAATTGTCAGGCTCGAATCAAACTTCGTCCTTCCAATTGTTTGTCGATTTCCGAGGCGTTCAAGTTCCATCGACTTCTTTCCATCTTCGTTGTGATCGTTCTTTATTGATATATTCCTAAGTATTGCTTAACATACTTGCTGTCCGGTTTTCGTTTATACAATTAACTTAGTTTGTGAACACTGTCCTTGCCTATTGTTACTATTGTATGGTCAACAATATATATCTGTAATTCTAATCCAATGGCATCTATCTTCTTTCTGAACAATTTTCAGGTTCTGCTGCACTTGTAAAGAAATGGCTTGTGCAGCCTTTATTTAATCTGCTATCTTTGGTTGTTTTCAGCCTTTTAGTTTTGTAATGGCTGGTGAAGTCTCAGCGACCCTTCCTCATGGCAACTGCAATGGGACTCCATCTAATCCCCAAAGGGTTTACCAAGTTGTTGCTGCTGCGACTTGAGATATGGGTATTGGCAAGGATGGAAAACTTCTGTGGAGGATGCCCTCAGATCTCAAATTTTTTAAAGAAGATTATTCTCTCAACAATTGATCCTGGGAAAAAGAATGCAGTTATAGTGGGTAGAAAAACATGCACACAAGTATTCTTGCTGAGCATGGGCCTCTACCTGGCTGACTCAATGTTCTCCTCACTCATTTAGGAAGTTTTGTTATTGCGATTGCAGAGAAATGTCATTAAATGTGGAAGCATGTTCATAGCTACAACTGCGTATTCCCTTTCCACCTTACTAACTTTCCTCTTTTGGTGCAGGGAAGCGCTCGATGCTCTTGGATGTGATGCTGTCCACATAATTGAAATTGAGACACCAGTTGAATTTGACACTTTTGTGCCCATGGTTGCTACATCTTTATCTCACTCGTGGTACTCGTCCTTTCGTGTCATTGAAAACAACATCCACTAGCTACTTATGTCCATGCAGGATGTTCTGCAGCAGATTTCTGCCTCAGAAAAATGTTATGATCTTCATTGGTATGACAGATTCTGTCAATTTGAGGTGAAGAATTTTACCTTTCTGCTCAAGACGATTTTTCTAGAGACATCAAGAGTACCCATATCTGAGATTAGTTGAAGATGTATTGTTAGATGGGATTTGAAAGGAAGATAGGACTAAAAATGGCACTGAATCAAAATTCGAAGCCATGTGTGTTTTGTAAACCATTAATATATTGTCAGGTGTTACATTCTATCTAGCACATCTTTTCTAGCAACTAGTAATCACTCTGTTTATTCTCTTTCTGCAGATGTGGTTCAATCTTCGCAAAACCTTCCCTCTTTTGACAGCTAAGGTGTGCTGCTCCAAGCTGGTCTACCTTTTCATTATCTTCTTCTTGTAAAAATCATTTATGAGAAGTGGAAGGCTTTCATTCTAAAGTCTGACTAAAATGTTGCTACTGACTTGACTTAGAAAGTATTTCGGCTCGGAGATGTTGAAGAACTCTGTGGTTCATAAGTGGTTCTACAATTGCCAATGTAATGACCAAGGTTATTGTTTTTCGCAGAGCTTGCATTTTTTTTTTTAAAAAAACTGCTGTTCATTTGCCCCTAGGTTTGAACTCTATATGAGCTATAAAGCAAATAATTGCTGCTTTTCTTAAACTGTTACCGATCATTGCCGTAGTCTATCAGTCATCTTAATGGAATGTATCAGTGACTTGCATTGCACTTCTACTTTGAGAAATAAGAGATTGCATTTTAAAGCAATTATAATTCAAGATAATTGCTGAACAGGATTTGCCCAACAACTATTTCTGTGACATCCTGATTTTCAACTCCGTCCAAAGTGAAATGAAATGAGAATTACGTGGAAAAGATTCAAGCCTAACTTGAATTAATGAGGATTTGAATGTGACTTGAGGTGAATGGGTGCAAATTCGTAGGTATGAGGGGTTGCTGCATTATAGCCTTTATTCTTGGCTTGTTGTAGAAGTTTGAGAGGGGAAATTGCTATTGGATGGAAGTGAAGACTTATGGGGCATGTACTCAAGTGTTTTGGATATTTTGGTTTGACTTTTCAAGGTTTCTTGTTCTCCCTTCATAGTTGAACATTGGAGATTACAGCTATATCTCCTTCAGCTTCTTCTAAATATTTTCACTTCTTACCACCTTCATTCATCCAGTTTAGATACGTTGCTCTCAAACTAGCAACTCAAGATGTGACTTGCAAGGCTTTTACAGCGCCTTCCGAGCTTCTTTTGGAATTGAAGTAGACATGAATTGTAGTCGCCTTCGTGCCACCGTTGTCGTGGACTTGTTGGCTTACTAATCGGGTGAGTCAACTAGCCAAACCTTTCTTAGGTTGCGATTACACTAAGAGGATTAGATGAGTATTAATCAGTGTGATAAGATGAGTGCTAGGTTGGATTAGCACAAGTGATAGTGGTTTAGTTCAGAACAGAAGATTTCTCTAGAATATGTTTGCTAAACTATTGTTGTTTGCTGATTTTGTGGATCGAGATTTTATAAGATTATGAGATTGATTCCTTCATGAAAAGTGTTTTATACATCTTCATCTATGAAATATATTTTACCCAAGATTTTATGGATTTAAAAGGGAATTATGTCAACTTCGTTTTGAACAAAACAGAACTTCTGTTTTTGCTGGAACTTATGACCTTTTGGAGTTCAATGGATTTTTATGGACTTTTGGAGTGTGAATTTCAAACAAGTTCCTTCTTGAAAGTTGTTTATCATCTCTTTTAGTGTAATATAGTCAAATTTCAGACCAAACAGATGAGTTTTGGATTTTGAACCAAATTGGTTTTGGAGAACGTGATTTCTGAAAACTGCATCAGTTTTTGTAACGGTTTGAGCGATTTACTGCTTTCTTTACAAAAGGATTTTGAGCAAGGTGTCTTCATAAAAAATGTTTTTTTATGTGTCCTTTATGAAATATTCAAATTTGAGTTCTATGAACTCGTTTGGGTATGTTTCTAGATTTAGACGTGGAGACACGCAAGTGACTTGATTTTGCTAGTTAGGGTGGTTTTACATTTAGCTAAGTTGGCACGGTATGGGACGTGTGTAGCAAAGCCGGATGTTCGACCTCTTTAATGTTGGCCAGATGGTGTGTTTGGTGATATGACTGGTTTGTGGCATGTTGAGAACCCATGCGTGATGATATGTGATGATGTGGTGGTTGTTGAAAGGCGATGGGTTGTGTGAGAAAATCGAATGTGTGGCGAGCAAGTACAAGACTAAGTGCCACATGATAACGTATACTTCGTGGGGGCCACCTCTTGAACCTTGTATTGTTGCTTTGTTTGATCAAGGACTAAGTGCCACAAGATAACGTAAATTTCGTGGGGGCCACCTCTAGAACCTTGTATTGTTGCTTTGTTTGATCAAGGACTAAGTGCCACAAGATAACGTAAATTTCGTGGGGGCCACCTCTAGAACCTTGTATCATTGCTTTCTAGGCAACAGCCAAGTGCTACGTGATAACGTAAACTTTGTGGAGCCACCTGTAGGGCTTTCATGAGAGCCACCTCTAGGGCCTTGTACCAATGATATGTCTAGTCAAGGGTTAAGTGCTACACAATACCATGACGTTTGTATGAGATATCGCTACAACCATGAGTTGTTTATTGAGTGTGGATTGAACTGTTGATATGTTGAACCTTATTATGGGACAGAATTGTGTGACATGGTATGGGACGTATCATAACGATTATAATTGGGACCTTTGTGATTATATGATGATTGATGTGTAGTGTTTCAATTGTTAAAGATGTGTGTTGTATGCATATGTACATGAACTGTGAGGTTTGAACGTATCCAGACGTTACCAAGTCTCAGAAGTTACATCGTCTCAGACGTTATAGAGTCTCAGACACCAAATTGTCTGACAGTTTCATGACCTCGATTTGTTTGTTGTGAATGGGTTACCCTTGGATGGATTTTTTCCTAATTAGGGCTTGGAGAGTTGACTCGATAAACTATTTTTCAGGTACCTAGATGGAGGTACGACACGTGCTTTATGGGGTCCCGTAGGCGATAGTTTTTTTAGCATGCCTTTTTGGTGGACACGGAGCTGGTAGTTGTAGATCCCGGAGTTTAGATAAACCCCTTTTTGGTTTAGTCTCTTGTATTTGAACTCGGGATTGTTTTATGAGATGTGCTCTGTGTAAATTGATTGTCTTACTTTCTTATCCAAAGTTTGTTGTTATTCGAGGATTGTTTATTTCGCTTCCGCATGTGCATAGAAGATTAGGTCGGTGACGCCACCTAGGAATGTTGCATTTTATTCGACCGTTGTGGGATGTGCGCGCGCTCGAGGTTTGGGGAGTGACAATTTTGCAGTACTGTATCAGAGTCACTGATCATTGCTGTAGTCTGGCAATAATCTTAATGGAATGTACAAGTGAATTGCGACTTATTCTTTGCACTTCCACTTTGAGATATAAGAGACTGAATTTAAGCATTCATGAATCAAGAAGATTGCTGAATAGGATTTGTCTAACATCTATGTTTGCACTACTAGTACCTCCTCTTCTCCCCCAGATTAATCAATCGGAAGCGCTGCCTAGGCTAATCATCAAAGCAATCACATTCTCTTACTAATTTTGCTTAGTCATATGTTTTGCTTGATATCCTACTTGTCATTAAGTTCTTGCATAGCATTCCAAATTTTATGGGGAAATTTTGAAACATTTCAATAGTATGAGTTTTTACAACCTTTTACCGTCGAGCAAGTTTCCACCTCATTCTATAGAACTGTCAGGCTTTGTTTTGGTGTGAAGTAATTGATAGAAAAGCCATTATATGAGACCACTTATTTTTCAGCTTCCGCCACACTTTTAGGTCAAACTCAGTATATATTTGCTGTGTATCTTTCAGAATGATATCTATTGGAAACCATGCTTATCAAGGGTAGATCGTGCTCTTAGTTTAGATATTACTATATATTTTCTGTCTTCATGGTCTCTGGCCAAAATTAGATCATGAAGACAACCTATAGGAACCTAAACCTTGAGAGCTAACTATAAAAACCGATTGACATATTCACCAGGACATACAGAGATTTGTGTCACGTCTGATAGAACAACAGCCTGTTAGTGACAAACAAAAGTCACTGGTTGAGGAATATTAAATGTATCGTTTGGATCTACAAGATGGAACTGCAGTCATGTTTAGAATTCACTAAAATTAACCATCTAAAAAGGTAGTTAAACTTGAGGATGTGAAATATCTATTCTGAGAGGCAATGATGCTTTCACTGAGCATGTAGGTTACTCTTCCTTTAATTGATGAATATACCTTTGATGTATGTTTTAATGGAATGATGGCTCCATAAAGTTGAGTTGGGAAATTGTAATACTCAAAGTGAATAGAGACGTTCGTTGAAGTGGCAATTTAGGGATCTAAAGTGACATCGACATGAAAAGTAGATTGATGTGATAACTCCTATGTGGGCTTAGTTGCCTTTGCTCTTAAGTGGGACATGTAATTGGTTTCCTGCACTTATATCACTTGGGAGGTAGCCGGGTCGTGTCCATTTGCCTTGAAGAAACCCTCCCTTGACTGTCTAATGTTGGGATGACAGACTAATTTGAGAATGCCCATTTTCCAACAGATTCTTCAAGGAAAAGGCATTCCTATATGGGATGGCAATGCATCTAGCTACTACCTTGACTATTTTGCGTATGATTCACGAGAACCAAACATGTGTGGTTCATGTTATCTTTACTTTAATGACATTTATCTTCGTCTGAAAAATTGAGAAGAAGGTGACTTAGGATTAACTTATAACTTTCAGCGGCGGCATTTTGGTGCTAGGTTGGTTTGCCTTAATTTAGTTGTTCAGTTATTATTAGTTGTGGCAATATATGTTTAACGAATTATATAGTTCATATGTCAAAGGTAATCTGCACGCTGACTTACGGACTGAGGATTTGATCAGTTATTGGATGTTATACACAAGATCAAGACATAATCTAGACGATCATTGAATCATACTCTCTGCTTGGAATCCGTCTGATTTAAAACTGATGTCACTTCCACCTTGCCACATGTTTGCACAAGTTAGATATATCTGGTTTCATTTTCCTGAATTCTCTCTGTGTTCTTTCCTATCTTTGTTTGATTAATTTAATTTTACTTTTGAAGATTTATGTTGCAAATGGGGAATTGTCGTGTCAAATGCATCAGCACTCTGCTGACATGGGATTGGTAGGGCCATTCAACATTGCTTCTTATGCTCTTCTTACGTGCATGATTACTCATGTTTGTGGTATGTATATATGCAATTAGAAAAAATGTCCCAATATCTAGGGTATGTTCTTCTCTGTATCGTTTGTAATGGCTATTGACTAGTATTAATTAACACCGTTTTAAAGTACTGCAATTGCTGTTATGAGGGGAAAAGTGACTCAGATGCCTTTCTTATGCTTTTACAGGATATTGGTCGGAAAGGACTATGCTTCTACAGAAAATGTGTTACTAGGATTACTGTTATAATAGTTTACACTTTAGCGGCTGCTAGAGGATTACAAGCTTTGATTTCCCAGCCTAATGGGTGGAAAGTATTTTACTGATAGGAGGATATAAACATATGAACTAGTGCTTATTTCAAGTTTTTCTTCCACAGATCTTTCTCCCAGTGATTTTGTCCATACTATCGGGGATGCTCATGTTAATCAAACCCATGTTACACCTTTGCAGGAACAACTTTGGAAAGGACCCAAGCCTTTCCAGTGAGTAATCTGCAGTAAAATTGCAGGATGGTCACTTCTCTTTTTATTTTGTTGTTCTGACTCAACTTATCTTCTGCTGTACTCATTAACACTCTTCTTCAGATATATAGCTTTTAAAGAAAAACCCAGAGAGGAAGGATATAGACTCTTTTGTAGCAGCTGGTTTCAAAACCATTGGATATGACCCTCCAAATAAACTAAAAATGAAAATGGCATATTGGAGTTAAATAACGTGGATAGGATTTCCTAATTTCCTGCATTTCCTCTAATATTGTTAGCTGTATCTTCTTGGTCAGAATACTAATGGTAGACAATTTTATTACAATGTCCGCAACAGCACAACCTTTTAGGAAACATTTGGGGATTGCAACTGTTTCAAGTGATATTAAATGAGGCTCCGTCAATCATAATAGAATGTTTGTGTGCTTATTTCTCTTTGATTTTTCTACTATCTTGAGTTCAGTGACCGATATGAAAGAGAGTACAGTTTCGTTGCCCCGCTATTCCATTAGTATTAGTTGTATACTAGTGGTGTTGTAGTTGAGACTCTAGGCATTCAGAAGAAGATCAGAATATAGATAGACGCGTCTGCTGTCGTGTTGTAGTGGTGTTGTAGTTGCCATGGTGGTGAGACCGTTCTGGTCTAAAGTCGGGCAGTGGGTTGCCAGAATTTGGCCGGAATCGGCGAATTCTCCCCTTGGCCTGAAAAGCCCAAATTCTAATTCACCAAAAATTCAACAAAAATTCTCATGAACTCATCAAAACAGATATGAGACGAGCCTAATAGCAAATGTTAGATTAAAAATATGAAGAACTAATGTCTCGATTATCCATAAATGAAGAAAATTTATTCGTAATCGAAATGAAATATGTAAACGTGAGGACATCTTTACTCACCTCTAGTCATTGATGAAATTCGATTGAAAACTTGATTCTCAAAGAGTCCATCGTATGTAAAATGGTTTTATTTAACCAATTGCTCTCTTGAAATTGATGGTGTATTTTTTCTAAATGAATTTGATAATGAATGAATTCGGTTCAATTCGGATTAAGAGGGTTTGGCTTAGAAGACTCTTATATATACTTATGTTTGCACCCTTTCGTATCTAACTTCTCTCTTCAAAAAGTCGTGCCTTTTGAGCGGTGATCATGTAACGTAAAGTATATAATATTTATTAATGAATTAATACAGATAATTTATAAACTGAACGTAGGATCACGTAATATTTATAACAGTCAGCCGCGTTGAGATTTAGGCGAAGCCTGAGTGTCGTCGGCAGGCTTGCACTCGTTTTTGCCGAGGCACTTTTATAGAGAAGATATTTTTAAGGCCAATTTGTTCACCTCTTTGGAGGAGAAATCGGGGAGGGTACTCTTCAATCAAAATAAAGAATAAAAGACACAGAAATTGAACGGACGTGGGCAATCCTCGAGAGGCTTTTCAATTGGATACGCAACGCGATTGATGATGGTCAGGAGATGAACATGACGAATTTTTTCCCAAGTGAGGGGATCGTAAAGAATAGAATAATCAGGGATATGCTCGAATGGATACTGAGTCATCAGCTTCCGTACAAAAATTATAATCTGAACCTTTATGGCAATAAAAAAAGGGGGCGGACGGAGCTTTCATCGACTTTTTGGGTCCTTGGAAGAAGATTGGAAAGCGCAGTACGAAAGACAAATCCGCATCAATCAAGGAACAGAAGATGCAAAAGCAGACGTGTCATCAGAAGAAAACCAGAGTCCTCGGCTTCACTCCAGCCCTGTCCAGATCCTCTTGTTAAGGATAGACAGATGAAATTTGATAAATGTAAAAAAAAATCATCATTAAAAGGAGATTGAATCTTCAGTATTTTCACAATAAGAAAGATAAAGACATTTTTCCGTAACGCAATAATCTTAAAAATAATGATTATTGTAGTAACGGAAGAAACGACAAGAATATGATTCCTATAGTTTAAGCCACTTTAACGTTAACGTATATATTTTATGAAGAATAGAATAGTTCCATCGTTTCGTACGGATTGAGAGATGATCAGACATTTCTATCCTATACATTTATAAGTACCTTTTTCAATAGTTGACTTCCATCCTAGTATTTTCTTATTCATAAAATCACACGCTTTCATAAATAATATCATTTCTCGAAGAGTAATGTCTTCTTATGACCATTATTTATTTTAGCATTTAAATTTATATCAAATCATTAATAATATCATGAAAACCACAATTATTTTTACTACAATGAAGTTCGATCCGGTTTTGCACCACCTCCTACCCCTCCTCCTCTTTCGCCAAATATGTGCAAATCCAAAAATGCCTCCTGCCCGTTGTGATTAATGAACGAATTCCCATGCCGTTCTTGCCCTCATCTTTCAGCTTCATTGCAGTGAATTAGCAAGGGAAAGCCCAATTCCCCATTTGACACTCACCCCATCACCATCTACCTCTCTCTCTCTATCATCTTCCCTGTAGCTAACTCGTCCCTTCCACCAAAATTGCTCGTCAAACCGGCCTTTCATGCTGCCTGCGGTGCCCGCATATATCTTCCGCTTCCTAATGATCCTTTCTTCTTCCCTCCCTATAGCTTTGCTTCCGGCTTTTTTCGTTCCAAGGCCCTCTCCTTCTTTGTCCTCTTAATTTCTACCGTTGCTAATACTGCTCTCTGCCGCCCACGTGATCGTTCTCCTTCGGAAACTCTCTCTTCTGGTGGTGAAGCCAAATATTCCAATAGTCAATTTGTTTTGTCGTCAACTGCACGGAGGAAGAGCACCACCCCTCCTGCCGCTTAGGGTTGGTGATGCAACATTCCACGTGAGAAGTGTAATACCTACCCGCCGGTGTCAATGGCACAAGAAGAAATAAAGTCAACAGTAGGCGGCGGGAATGTGCCTGCTGCCGGAACTCTAACTGGACACATCATCAATATCATAAGATTCCATATTTCCTTCTTCTTTTTTAATAGCTATTAGTCAACTGAAATTTTATGATTCCTCTAGGCCAGTGCGTTGTTCATTATAATCGTTGCATGTCATGATTTCCCAAAAAAGATTCATATATGGAGTAGAGGTTTTCTTTTTTCCAGCAACATTTGAATCCTGTTCTTTAATAATTCCTTATATATATGATCATACCCGATGAGTATGTCATTTCAAGTGTATGGAAGAGACATGCGGGCATACAATGCACTATGCTACTTACCGCACGCTCGTTTTCATTTTCACTTCTGGATCCTTTTCTTTTACACAAAACTATACCATCCAAGTTTCGACCACCACCAAAATATCAGTGACTCTGGTCATCCCAATTTTTCGATTCTGAGTAAAATAGTTCTTTTTTCTTTTAATAGAATCAATTATTGGCATAAGGGATGAACGTTCTTTTATATAATGACACTCTCTTTTAATTGACAATGTATAACAAAGAAGGGCGATGCTGGTGATTTCTGTGGATGCTGTGCCCCCGAACGTGGATGCTGTCATCCACAATGCTTCTGCTACCGTCAGTGTACTCCATTGCTAGTGAGCGGGACCATGCAACTTATCGAAACCCATTCGTAGGATTATTATGCAACAATCATTATTTTTAAGGTTATTATGTTACGGAAAAATGTCTTTATCTTTCAAATTGTGAAAAAAAGAAAATCTCTGATCCGATGCTTTCCCATCTTCTTCCCCCAAAAAGTCAATAAAGGCTCCCACCGCCATTTTTTTCTTCATTGCCACAAGGTTCAGATTATAATATTTGTTCGTAAGCTGATGACTCAGAATCCCTTCGAGCATATCTCTGATTATTCTAATTTTTATAATCCCCTTACTTGGGAAAAAATTCAATATTTTCGAAATATATCAATAAATCATTTTTTCTTTCAGATAGATGACAATATCATTCGATATTTATGCAAAAATGAAAATAAGTTTAGAAATTATTTTTTGCTGTTTGGAAATAAAGAAAACATGATCCCGTTTTTCTAGAAGCGCGTGATATGTGAGCTACACGTGTTGTATCATCCTTTCTTTCTTTTTTACAATAAGGTTTTATCGAATCCGAGTGATGTACTTGCGAATGCTTAAACTTGATCACAATAAAATTTCACGAAGGGGAGGTTATATAGTTTGGAGCTTTTGATAATGGCGATTTTGTACTTTCGTAAGGTGATTCCATGAATTTGACAAAAAGAGAATAGAGTCATTCCATTAATAGAGTTATCGGGTTCGACTAGGTGCGTAAGATCCCACTCACGAAGATGGAAACAAAGTCCCCACGAAGTGGCTTCGTCGAGCAAACCTCGAAGAGTGACGCCACTCAAATCTAATTAAAGTTGTAGTCTTCACTTTGTTATTCTTTCTTTTCCTCCCAATATGCACCAATGGTTAGGTCCCAAAGTTGCTACATCCTTCTACATCGAGCAATTCCAGGTCTCCGAAGCCCCCATGTTTCTAAATATTCCTTACAAATTCATTGGATCACTCTTTACACCTTGGTGGAGGGGCTAGGCTGGTGGCAAATCGACAGACGGGAATGGGGCAGAACCCTAAATGGTTATAGCTAATTTAAGAATACTGACACGTTTTTAGACTTGCGGAAAGAAGGCATGATCTTGTTTTCCTCCAAGAAGACGATGGGGATCAAAGGAATTTTTCACTTTTCCTCCAAGGAATTTTACGATGAGAAGACGATGGGGATCAAAGGGAAAGCGATCAACGCTCCCCATCGCTTTTGTTAACCCAAATCAAACCGCATCCATCGCTTTCCATCAAGAAAAGGGATGGCTTCCAATCAAACCCCATCGTTGACCGATGGGGAATCCCCAAATGAAACCCCATCGCTTTCGATCAAGGAGTCCACGGCGGCGGGGACGAGCTCCAGATCAAACCCCATCGCTTCCCATCGTCTTCTCCCTTTGACATGGAAGAACTTTTCCCTTTGATCCCCATCGTCTTCCATCGTCTTTTTGGAGGAAAATCCAACGACGACTTTCTATAATTTCCTTATGTTCTTCTCAAATGTGATGCTTAAAAGAAAGTGGCTCTGTTCTTGCAGCTCCGTCTCTTCCTCCTGTTTTCCACATCTATTCAGCTTCAAGAATGCCAACTTTCGGGCGTGATCAATGGAACAACATCAACGCCATCGTCACCTTCAGTGCCCCAGTTCTGATCAACTTCCTTACCATGAAATAACAGGGGACGCCGGATTCCCCAGTTAACGCCCACCCCATCACCATCTTCAGTCTGCTTCTCTATTGCTCCTTGGCCCTTCTACTTGATGCTCGTCAACCACCCTTTCATACTGCTTGCAATGCCCGCACCTTTCTCTACCTCAGGATCCTTTCCTTTCTCTCTATAGCTTTCCTCATGTCGTTCTTGTTCCGAGGCCCCTCCTTCTTTCCCCTCTATTTGCCGTTGCTGATACCACTCTTTGCAGCTCACTTTTGGGATCTTATTCTGAAGCTCAAGCAAATAATTCTAATAGTCATATATGCCCGTTGGTTCGGCCATTTAGTCAGGGCACCTCTGTCAGTACGGCCGCCAGTATAAATTTCATATGAGAATTGCAGTACTAGCTGGTGTTCAAACACGCATCATCAGGGGTACGAGAAGAAGCAGAGGAAACAGTAGACAATGTGGTGTGATAGAGTGGAGTATGAAATTCCTTTCCATTGTTGGATTTTCATTTTTTATATTTGTTTTTAGTGTTTTGTTTGTTATAGTCTGACGGATGACAATATAAAAGGGGAAAAAGGGCCCTAACTTTTTGTTCCTCTTTTGGTATCGAAACCCAATTGTGGTCACTCTCATTGGCTGTTCCTGCCTGTTTAATTTTGCCGTGATTCAAAATTATGCAATTCGGGTCCCGATCGGTGAGCAATTTGGATGTTTTTGGGTTTATGATAGTAAGCCCGTTTTGTCTTTCTTTGGAGGAATTTGCTTTCATTTTCACTTTTGACCGTTGTTCTATCTTGATACATGCTTTAATGCTGGGTTTTTCACTTCTGTTCTCTACGCAACTCATGTTTGATGTTTGGTCTCGGCATAGAGTTAAAAGGGGAGAGAGTACGATGAGTAGGAATATTCAAGAGTGACTTTCATGCGGAGCTGTGTTAGAATTAGATGTCGAAGTGGGCATGTAGTAGGGGTTAAGTGTCCCCTTGAGTTCTTTTTGAGCAATAACGAATCGCGATCCTTCATCCGACAAAATCGGAGAAGAACCCTTCATGATGTTCCTCCTCTCTCTTTGGTGCTTGCATTCTGGTCTCTGAACATGTTGTTCTCGCTCATGGGTTCTCTTTTTGAATTGATCCCCATAAGAAACAATATTGGGGATTATTCAACTCAGATGCTTTTACTTGAAAGTTGAAAGATCAATCTTCACCCTCGCATCGTTGCTACCTCAATTTGAAGCCAAAAGAGAGGCACTAGGATTTGGAATTTTCCACCAATGTGTCGAATTACCAAATTGTTGTTGCTGCGACTTCAGATATTGGTATAGACTATGATGGAAAACTTCCATGGAGGCTGCCCTCTAATCTCTAATTTTTTAAGAGCATCATTCTCTCGATAATTGATCCCGGGAAAAGGAATGCAGTCATAATGAGTATAATGAGCATGGTTAGATGGCCAATATTTTAAGAGTGACTTGTGATGAATGAGCATGTTAAGATGAGCTCTTTTCCCAATTCTAAAACACTTATATTTATTCATTAAGGTCATCTGTGAGGGAGAAGGACAAGATGACCTAGCCCCAATTCGTGCAGTTCTCCTCATATCGATAATTGAGACTCTGTAGATATGCCGAACTAAGCATGTGATTTTGATTTAAACTTAGATATCATAAATTCTGTGCGGAGTATTAAATCTTTTATATTCTTACAAATGGTACTAGAGCCAGTCTTCATGCAATTTGACCCTTTGCCTTGTTATTTCCCATAATTGAGCCAGACCTTTTGTTACCCATGCCATTGGGTTTTATACTCTCATAATTTGGTGTCCTAATTCAATCTGTACATGGACAATCTCGAACTTCAAGTCGGGTATATGAATGGCAATTCTGAAATTCGAAATTGAATTTCTTTTGTTCCTTATATACACAACTAGTTGGGGGGCTTTCCTCTTTTTATTTTTATTTTTAATGATAAAATGCTTCATTCATGGAAATCCTTGTGGGCCTATTGTTATCCAACTCGTTGAAATTCCGAGCATGAAAGTTCTAGTCTTCCCTTGAGACCAAATGAGAGCATATTCTAAATTAGCATTATTCGTTGTTTTAATTTGAAATTGGCATAAAAATGTTATATCACTTTGTCTTTTCGATCTTCTTTTTTATTTGGGTCTAAAAGGAGTGTTCAATTTTGATTAATTTTTTTATGCGTTAATCGAGTATATATTGCGAAAAGTTAGTACTTATAAACGTGCATTCTTGGTGTCAAATCAGCGTTAAAGCTCCAAATTTATTTTCGTATAATGAGTCAATGAAAGGCCATTGTATAATTTTCTGAAATATACATTAATTTGGGTAAAGTCCACCGGGATAAGCGCGATCAAGGAGTTGTGTTCTGTACTGGGTTTGATGACTCGGTTGGGTGAAGAAGACGCCGTATGCACACGTGGGATTGATCCTCACGTGCAGCTCTGACGCGTGCGAGCGTATGCTATTGTTGTTGAGCTCCATCCACCCACGGGTAAAGTTTGTTCTCAGCCAAAGACTAGTCGTCGTTGCTTCCCTAAACAAACGCCATGTCAATGTCCACGTTAAAGAACAAATTTTCTTGGATTAAGCGTCCCATGATCATAGCTTCATTCAAAGACACGAATTGACAAGTTATTTACTCTGTTATAAGAGGAGTCTACTATAATCCCCAGCATATTTATTTGGATAAAGCATTAATTCAATCAATAGCCCACACCATATAGTTAATTTCTTTGTATTATTAGATGTGCTACCTAGATTATCAATGTATTTTTTGTTCACTATGGAGCAGCCAATGGAGCTCCGTGAGGCGACGATTGAGGCGTGGTTCGTCGGCTAAGAGAGCACAGAAGCGTCATTCTCGGGATAGAGAAAGAGCAGCAAAGGACAAATTAGAGCCACTAATGGCGATGATATGGGAGGCGACAACGTAGGTAACCAGCAGAAGCGGCGGGCGAAGTTGACCAGCAAGCAAAGGCGACTGGTGGAAGCGGTGGGTGAAGGTGGCGGCGTGGTTCAAGAATAGAGCTGCGCCTTTGTTGTGTGTGTGTGTATGTGAGAGAGAGAGAGAGAGAGAGAGAGAGAGAGAGAGAGAGTGCATGGGTTTTGAGGGGAGCCCAAAAAAAAGGAGCATCAACTGAAGATGTTTCCCTCAGCAAACGCCCGGCCAATGTCCCACACCAAAGACTAAAATCGAGATCGAGATCGAGAGAGAGCAAATCATGGGTTTTGAGGGGATAAAAAAAAAAGGAGCATCCACTGAAGATGCTTCCCTCAGCAAATGCCCGGCCAATGTCCCACACCAAAGACTAAAATCGAGAGAGAGAGAGAGAGAGAGAGAGAGAGCGCATGGGTTTTGAGGGGAGCCCAGAAAAAAGGAGCATTAACTGAAGATGTTTCCCTTAGCAAACGCCCGGCCAATGTCCCACACCAAAGACTAAAATTGAGATCGAGATCGAGAGAGAGCAAATCATGGGTTTTGAGGGGATAAAAAAAAGGAGCATCCACCGAAGATGCTTCCCTCAGCAAACGCCCGGCCAATGTCGCACACCAAAGACTAAAATCGAGAGAGAGAGAGAGAGAGAGAGAGAGAGAGAGAGAGAGAGAGAGAGCAAAGGCATGGGTTTTGAGGGGAGAAAAAAAAGGGAGCATCAACTGAAGATGTTTCCCTTGTTGGATCTTCAATCCAATGTTGGGCTTATATAAAATAATTATGTATTGCGGACTGTTATATGGATTAATGCCCGTGAAAGTGATCTAATAAGGTAATTGGGCATTAATGTATCTAAAAGGGTGTGGCCTTTAATGTGTAGGGACGTAAGAGTAATTTCTATTTTAATGATGGGCTCAAATAGAAATAAAGAAGTAGATAACTAACAAGTTGTCTATATAAGGCGGTTATGGTCCTTAGATCGCGCATCTCACAGAACAAAACGTTTGATTTTTCTAGTATCCCATCACTAGAGAAAGAGAGATCCCTAAGAAGTAAAAGGATTCTCACAAGGGAAAACGCATAGATCTGGAAGACCAAACCACGTCTCCACAAATATACTGAAAGCTATGGATTCAAGTATGCTTCCGCTAATTATAAGTGGTATCAGAGCCCTCATGTTAGATCATTAGGAATTTGATGAATTTTTATGAAATTTTCGTGGGTATTTTTTAGTTGTTTTGTAAATTAGGTCAAATTTGGCCGTTGAGTAAAACTCCGATTTTGGCCAAATTCCGATGACCCCCGATCTGTTTTTGCACGCCCACGACTACACCACCATGGGTAACGATAGCCCTAAGTTAATTCGGCGATTAGGTTTTTTTCATCGGAGGCTAATTGAGCAGTGGAAGTTGCGGGTGTTAAAGTTTGTATTTTTCTGATATTTTGCTTAATTTAGGGCCAATTTCTTGGCCGTTTTCGTTGATTCAAAGCCATGTGTGGTTGTATTTATGTGCTTAATAAAACCCATAAAGTATTTTTTTTTGTTCAAAGTCGGTCGTCCGCGGTGGATCGAGTGAAGGAAGTTGCGGCAGCCATGAAAAGCCAGAAAAAAAATTAGGTTTTTCGGGGCTGGCCCAAAGGAAGATTGATGTTCAACAGAGTTTAACATACACCTGTGGTAATAAACATGTGATGATTACTCGGTTTTTGCATGTGAACAGTGAATTGGCCCAAATGAAGGTTTACTGTTTGACATGTCATTATTATCAGTGTTTGATTACTGCACCAAGATACTAATTACAAGTTAATATTGTTGTCCAAAGATAAGATATTAATGGAGTGCCCGGTATCTTGAGATGGGATTTACCTTAATTTGGATTCAGTTTTATCAGGAAACTTAAGTGATGAGCATGTTTTCTTTGTTTATTATTTTTCTGGATTCAATTATTACTCCAGCTAATATTACTACCAACATCAATTCTATTCCTATGCTAAATGGCACAAACTTCAAATCGTGGCAAGAGAACCTTTAAATAGTTCTCGGAGTCATGGATGTCGACCTTGCGTTAGGAACCGAGTCTCCTCCACCACTTATTGATAAGAGTACCTTTGATTACACGAGGGATATGGAAAGGTGGGAGAGATCAAACCGCATGTGTATGATGATCATGAAAAAGGCCATTCCAGAAGCATTCATGGGCACAATGTCTGAAAAATCACTACAGCTAATGAGTTCCTTGCAGACATTGAGAAAAGATTTGTCAAGAACGAAAAGGCTGAAATTGGACGATCTTGACGAGTCTGGTTTCGATCGTAAATAAGGGGGAAGGCAATATTAGGGAGTACATCATGGAGATGTTTTACCTTGCTTCTAAATTGAAAGCACTTAAGTTGGACCTCTCCGAGGACTTACTGGTGCATCTGGTTTTGATATCTCTTCCAACACAATTCAATTAGTTTAAAGTAAGATATAACTGTCAAAAAGAGACTAGGTCTCTGAATGAGCTCATATCGCACTGTGTTCAAGAAAAGGAAAGGCTAAAGCAAGATAAGAGAGGGTTTGCTCACCTGACCACAACCTCTAAGGATAAGGGACACAAAAGAAAAAAAGGATAAGGAAGCTGCAAACAAAGCGCCTCAGAGAAAACAACAAAAGAAGACGGATAATCCGAAAGATACTGGTTGTTTCTTCTGCGGAGTTAAAGGACATAGGAAGAAGCAATGCACTAACTATCACGCATGGCGTACTAAGAAAGGTATGCTTCTTAATTTGGTTTGTTCTAAGGTTAATTTAACTTCGGTACCAAGACACACATGGTGGATAGATTCTGGTGCAACAAGTTACATCAGTGTGTCTATGTAGGGTTGCCTGAATTGCTGAAAGCCAAGTGATGGTGAAAGATACATCTATGTGGGCTAGGGCAAGACAGTTAAAATTGAAGCAATAAGGAAATTTAGATTATTGTTAATTGGATACAATTGCTTCATATAATGAATCCTTACATTTAAGTACTCGAGATGTAAAGAGAAAATTAACTAATGAGAATTCAGCTACGTTATGGAAGGAGAGATTAGGTCATATCTCCAAACGGAGAATAGAGAGATTCGTGTAAGACGGAATTCTGGATTCCTTAGATTTCACAGATTTTCATAACTATTAATTGCATTAAAGGTAAACAAACCAATAAAAAAGAGATTTGAAGCCAACAGGTCATTAGACGTCTTGGAACTGATACATACGGATATTTGTGGGCCGTTTCCTACAGTTGCTTGGAATGGTCAGCGATATTTCATAACGTTCATAGATGCTTTTTCAAGATATGGCTACATATATCTCATTGAAGAAAATGCAGAGTCACTGGATGTGTTTAGATCTTATAAAACTGAAGTTGAAAATCAATTCAGCAAAAAGATTAAAAGCGTCAAATGTGACCGTGGTGGTGAGTACTAGGGTATATATGATGGTTCAGGTGAACAACGTCCAGGGCTGTTTGCTAAATTCCTAGATGAATGCGGTATCGTTCCTCAGTACACTATGCCGGGTTGGCCACTATGAATGGTGTTGCTGAAAGACAAAACAGAACGCTTAAAGATATGGTTAGGAGTATGATTTTTCATTCTTCCTTACCAGAATCACTTTGGGGAGAGGCTCTTAAGACTACAGCATATATTCTTAAAAGAGTTCCAACTAAAGCTACTACCAAAACCCCTTATGAAATTTGGACAGGTAAAAAGCCTAGTCTAAAACACTTACGCATTTGGGGATGTCCAGCTAAGGTAAGGCCATATAAGCCTAATGAAAAAAAAAACTAGACTTAAGGACGGTGAGTAGTTATTTTATTGGATACTCTGAAAGATCAATGGGGTACAAGTTTTATGATCCCACAGCTAAGTCGTTTTTTAAGTCGGGAATTGCCCGGTTCTTTGAGGATGCTGAGTTTCGCGGGGGGGGGGAGATATAGTTAAGGATTTTGGTTTTGAAGATGACAGCTTCTATCAACATAAATCCTATAAGTGCCATTGGCATTGATCAGGATCTCATTCCTGGTTTTGCTCAAGACACAATAGTGATGGACAATGTGACAGATCCTTCCCCTCAAGACACTATTCTAGAAGAACAAACTCTATCACCTCAAGAACCTATGCCATTAATGAGGTCCATTAGAGAAAGGAGAAGTGCGGTGCCAAAGGATTACATCATATGGATGTAACTATAAAGAAGGTATCGACTATAAAGAGACTTTCTCTCCGGTTTTCTTCGAAAGACTCTTTCAGAATTATAATGGCATTAGTGGCGCATTTTGACCTTGAGTTGCATTAGATGGATGTAAAGACGGTTTCTCATTAATAGGAGATATAGTTAAGGATTTTGGTTTTGAAGAGGAATATGTTAATATTCCCACAGCTTCTATCAACATAAATCCTATAAGTGCCATTGGCATTGATCAGGATCTCATTCCTGGTTTTACTCAAGACAGAATAGTTATGGACAATGTGACAGAACCTTCCCCTCAAGAAACTATTCTAGAAGAACAAACTCTATCATCCTCAAGAACCTATGCCATTAATGAAGTCCATTAGAGAGAAGGAGAAGTGCGGTGCCAAAGGATTACATCATATGGATGTAACTATAAAGAAGGTATTGACTATAAAGAGACTTTCTCTCCGGTTTTCTTGGAAAGGCTCTTTCAAAATTAAAATGGCATTAGTGACGCATTTTGACCTTGAGTTGCATCAGATGGATGTAATGACGGCGTTTCTCAATGGTAATATTGATGAGACAATTTATATGGTGCAGCCAGAAAACATGTGTCGGGAGACCCAAAGAATATGATATGCAAGCTTAAGAAATCCATCTACGGGCTCAAGCAGGCATCTCGACAATGCTATTACTAATTTCATCAAGTTTTCATCTCGTTTGGCTTTAAGGTGAATCTAGTTAATGATTGTATATGTCACAAATTCTATGGGAGCAAGTATATATTTTTGGTGTTGTATTTCGATGACATATTGCTTGCCAGCAATGATATAGAGATTTTGCACGAAACCAAGAGTTTTCTATTTAAAAATTTTTAGATGAAAGATCTTGGTGACGCCTTTTTTGTATTAGGCATACATATACACTAGGATCGCTCTCGGGGTATTCTTGGATTATCACAAAAGAGTTATATCGAAAAGGTTCCTAAAATGTATTGCATGCAATATTGCAAATCAGGTGACACCCCTATATCTAAGGGAGACAAATTTCGTCTCAACCAGTGCCCTAAGAATGATATTGAGAAAAGGAAATATAGGAAATTCCTTATGTATCAGCAGTAGGACGTCTAATGTATGCTCAGGTTTGTACGTATCCAGATATTGCGTACATTACTGGAGTGTTGAGCAGATACTTGTGTAATCCAGGAGAAGACCATTGGAAAGCAGCTAAACGGGCCTTGCGGTACTTACAGAGAACAAAAGATTACATGCTCACATATCGGAGTTCAAATCAGCTTGAGATCATTGGGTATACTGACTCTAATAGGGTTGGATGCCTAGATAGTTTGAAATCTACGTCGGGCTATATTTATTTGCTAGCTGGTGGTGCCATCTCATGGAAGAGTGCTAAACAGTCACTTACAACCAATTCTACTATGGAAGCAGAATATATAGCATGTCATGAGGCATCCAATCAAGAAATGTGGCTGCGAAATTTTGTCACAGGGCTGCGCATAATAGATGGTATTAAAAGACCACTCAAGTATATTGTGACAATAAATCAGCAGTTCAATTTTCCAATAACAATAAGAGCTCATTTAAAACTAAGCATATAGACATCAAGTTCTTAGTTGTTAAAGAAAGAGTTTAGAATGGACAGTTATCTATAGAGCACATTGGTACAAACTCCATGATTGCGGATCCGCTTACTAAGGGAATACCACCCAAGATGTTTCATGAGCACACTACTCGTATGGGTGTTATGTCAATTGAGGATATTCAGTTTTAGTGGGAGTTTGTACATTTAGATATTTGCTTTTGATATAGATGTTTTTGGTTATTTCAGTTTACGGATATTATAAAGTTATTTTCTGTAGAAATAAAGTTTTGATTAATCTACACTATATTCTTACTAAAGTTTGATCTCACTAAGGTTTAAGGAGGACTAGTTGGAAATAGGCATGTTAAGATCACATTACATGAAATTTCCATACTACACATCCACATCATAATCTGTGTCGTTTTTGTATTAGCGTATGTGACCATTGAAGGTCGAGTTATGATAATTGTGACGAAGGCAGCTTTGATCCGATGTGGATATGATTATTGGACCAGATTGGTTTGGTTCTAGATACATTACAGTAATGACAGATAGTTGAGCTCATACGGTTATTTTGGCAAAACATAATTATAAAGTATTACATATAGCCCAAGTGGGAGATTGTTGGATCTTCAATCCAATGTTGAGCTTACATGAAATAATTATGTGTTGCGGACTGTCATATGGATTAATGCCCGTGAAAGTGATCTAATAAGGTAATTAGGCATTAATGTATCTAATAGGGTGTGGCATTTAATGTGTAGGGACGTAAGGGTAATTTCTATTTTAATGATGGGCAGAAATAGAAATAAAGAAGTAGATAACTACAAAGTTGTTTATATAAGGCGGTTATGGTCCTCAGATCACGCCTCTCACAGAACAAAACGTCTGCTTTCTCTAGTATCCCATCACTAGAGAAAGAGAGATCTCTGAGAAGTAAAAGGATTCTCATAAGGGAGAACGCGTAGATCTGGAAGACCAAACCACGTCTCCACAAATCTACTGAAAGCTATGGATTCAGGTACGCTTCCGCTAATTATAATTCTGATTGGGTTGTGGTTTATAACTCAATTAGGATTTATTATATACTTACATCCCTCAGCAAACGCCCGGTCTAGTTGTTTTAATATATTTGAGAATGGTTAAGTTCGATTGCAAGACAATTTGGCATAAGATTGATGTCACTGATGGAATTGATTGTATCACCATCAAGAGGAGGAACTGGTCTCAGATTCTATTGACCGACACGCTCCTAGACTTCTTCGCAACGTCATGGACAACCTCCAAACAAGCTACTACATGATTGGACTTGAACCTTAACCATCCATTACAAGATATTATGAGGTCAATTTAGCCTTTCAATTTACCCTCAAACGGAGCAAATCTGTGTCTGAAATAAGAGGAGAGAGAGGATGGCTCAATGGAAGGACGTCACGAAGAAACCCTCTTTATATTTCAAAGGCGTCATATGACTACCCTAAAAACATTTTTCCACGATGAGTGATGACAACTCAAGGCGGAGAAAAAACTGAGTTCAATCATCGTCTTGTACAACTTGTTCTTGATTGGCAAATGACAGGAGAGTTTCTCGAGAGGGAAACTTCCAAGAATTTCTCTTGTAAGAACGTTTCCATAACTTTGACAAAAAAGCAAACAAAGTCAGATTCCATAATAAACATATGGATGGGTTTCGTTAAGTTGCATGGTCCCGCTCACGCGAGCATTCAGGCCATAAAGCTTTCCTATTTATTTATTTCTTTTTTCGATTCGACCTTTCTCTGGATCAGTGGTGGCCCATTATGTAACCCTCAACCATAGGAGCATGAGCAAGATAGGTTGAGAGCCCTCGCATTTTTGGACAAATCAAAACCAGAAAATTGATATTTCTGTTTTGAGGGCTCATTAGGTACAAGAGCTTTGGGAGCTATAGGCACATGCGGTCGTGCAATAGGCTTTGCAGCTGGAATCCTCATTTGAAATGGTGCAGCACTATCCTTCAGAGCACTTACCTAAAGAGATCAATAATACATTAGACATGTCAAATCAGCAATATCGAAGGGAACACTTGAACAACACTTACAATTGATGCAAAAGACTTCTTAGGAGCATCAACTTGAACATCGGAAGAAGTTACAGCAACCGTGCTAACATCCTTTTGACTGGAATCAGCCAAGGGTTCAACAACAATTTCTTTTCCATCAGCACACTCCTCCCTGTTATCCACAACATGAACAACTTCTTCGATCTGAATAGTTTCTACCTCCACAGGTGTATCATCAATCGGAGCCAGCTCTGCATTAAAAGCAATAACAAATTTTGCTTACTTGAAATAATCAACACAATATATCGCATGACAACATCAAAGAGGCAGATGCATCATTTAAAAGAAAATAAAAAAGATAAAAATGAAGAACACATTAACCAACCAGGATCTGGCATGGGAGGATCTTCAAGAGCCTTAAGCTCCTCAATTTTTTCTGCTGGAGAGACAGGTAAGGGAGATTCGCCGTCCACATACCTAAAAAATATCATTCAAGACAAAATAGCCACCATTGTCTTGCGGAGCTAAGAAAAAGGACTGCGCGAATATCCTCCTTATGTTATTCTCGTCCATTAAACAGCCTGTAACTAAAACCTGAACTCCACTCTTGTAAGAAGCCTGAGCATCAGCAGTCAAAATCTCAATCTTGTATTTCTCATAGCCCAACGAGAGGATTTTTTCATTAATCCCCTGCACCAAGATAAGAAAAAGAGTCACTGCACATGTTACACAAGTTGTAACAAGTGCAGTGACTCGTAACATGTGTAGTGACTTTTTTTCTTATCTTGGTGCAGGGGATTAATGAAAAAATCCTCTCGTTGGGCTATGAGAAATACAAGATTGAGATTTTGATTGCTGATGCTCAGGCTTCTTACAAGAGTGGAGTTGAGGTTTTAGTTACGGGCTGTTTAATGGACGAGAATAACATAAGGAGGATATTTGTGCAGTCCTTTTTCTTAGCTCCGCAAGACAATGGTGGCTATTTTGTCTTGAATGATATTTTTAGGTATGTGGACGGCGAATCTCCCTTACCTGTCTCTCCAGCAGAAAAAATTAAGGAGCTTAAGGCTCTTGAATCTCCTCCCTTGCCAGATCCTGGTTGGTTAATGTGTTCTTCATTTTTTTTTCTTTTAAATGACGCATCTGCCTCTGTGATGCTGTCATGCGATATATTGTGTTGATTATTCAAGTGAGCAAAATTTGTTATTGCTTTTAATGCAGAGCTGGCTCCGATTGATGATACACCTGTGGAGGTAGAAACTATTCAGATCAAAGAAGTTGTTCATGCTGTGGATAACGGGGACGAGTGTGCTGATGGAAAAGAAATTGTTGTTGAACCCTTGGCTGATTCCAGTCAAAAGGATGTTAGCACGGTTGTTGTAACTTCTTCCGATGTTCAAGTTGATGCTCCTAAGAAGTCTTTTGCATCTATTGTAAGTGTTGTTCAAGTGTTCCCTTCGATATTGTTGATTTCACATGTCTAATGTATTATTGATCTCTTTAGGTAAGTGCTCTGAAGGGTAGTGCTGCACCATTTCAAATGAGGATTCCAGTTGCAAAGCCTGTTGCACGACCGCATGTGCCTACAGCTCCCAAAGCTCATGTACCTAATGAAAGCATTCTTGCCTCGGGCGAGGCCGATGGGGGCAAGGCCGGCCCCGCCTGGGCCTCACCTGTCTCGCAGCGAGGCCTACGGGGGCGAGGGAGGCCACGGCCGGCTTGGCCTGCAGCTGGCGAGGCTTGGGCGCAGCCAGCTTCACCCAGATCGGGCGAGGCAGGCTCGCCTTGGTCGACCAGAGGGCGGTGAGCCCTGGCCGGCCGCTGGTGAGGGTTTCGCCGCCTTCTGCCAGTGGCCGGCGACCTCGCCAGCCCTCTCCCTCTCTATTTTCTTTTTTTTTTCTATTTTCTTATCTTTTTTGATGTTTTCATTTAGGGTTATTATTTTTGGGAAAGTTGACTATACTACATCGTTTTGATGTGTATATGCTGACTGTGCCTTGGACGAGCCACATTGTACTTGAAAATTAATAAACAAAAGGCCACGTCGGATTTCCGACAGGTATACCAGAGTTAGCACTTAAAAGTTCTGATTTTTTCGAAATTGGCACTGAAATGAGCGATTTGTAACTTTTGGCACCAAAGTGTGCGCCGTACACAACTTTTGACACTTCTAGTGATCTTCTCCCTAATATATTAATATCTAGTCGTTCATGATATTTCTTCTTCTTTTTTTCATTTAATCACAAAATGGTGCCATATGAAAATCTCTCTATCTCTCTCTCTCTCTCGTTCAAGCTCTCATGGTGATCAAATCTCCCTTTGTGGAGATGCCACAACCTTCAAATCTTGCAAATCTCGTGGTTTGAGACCTTTGTCTCGAAGCAAAATTCATCCTTTAGGCCGGACGACACCACTGCGGTGAGGCTGAATAGGAGTTCTATTGGACCGGATGGATAGGGACTTCTCGTCATCCATGTACAATCGTCCAAGCTTGGCAGAGATGCAGAGCAACAGTATGTAGAATCGCGCTAGGGTTTACAAGTTCCTACGTGGGAATGGAATTGTCCTTGATGAGCTCGATGGGCTGGAGCTTCCGATCACGGTTGAGGTCATGAAGGAGCGAATTGATTTTTCTTCACAATTTGGGGTTGACAAGTGAGAATATCAATTAATTATCATTTGGTCCCGGGTTGCGACGGGAAGATGAAGCTGATTTCGGTGCTCGATTTTGCTTGAACCGAGGTACAAAAATTGCACGTGCTATTTGGCCTTTCTTGCTCATCCTCACATGATTAAAGGTAGGGTTGAACACTTGTGAGCATTAGACCGAACTAGGGGTGAGCAGCGATCTAGGGTTGACCTTGGATTTACCCTGGACCGGCCCATCCCGGTAGGTCCTAGTCCATGTTATTAGGGGACTGGGTTGGTCCTTGGTCTTGAAATTCTTAACACTATACTATGAGGGTTGGTTTTTGGTCTTGAGACTTTGGGTTGGTCTGGTTTATTATATATTTTAAATATGATATATAAATAATATATCATATATTTTTATCTACTTGTAAATCTTAATTCCTTTTCCCTTGTTCTTTCTTATGTAAATATGTTATGTAAATTTGAAAATGGAAATCATCTTCGCTCTCCTTGCTCTATTCCCTTGCCTAAGCTTTGCTTGTTGTTCATTTCACAAGCTTAACTCAACTAGTGAAAATGCTCACCTTTCCTAGCGTACTTCACAAATGCAGTTCACTTGCTTCGCTACTCTCACCCCATAAACGCAATTAAGTTAGTAAGTTTCAAATAAGAGTTTCAAATTCATGTAACTTTTTGGTTTGCATTAATAATCAATACTTGTAAGTGTTAAATTATGTCTCGATTTTGCTTAGGGGTGAGCAAATTGAACTGACCGAACTGGGATTCGGTTGGACCGACTAGGTGGGTCCAATTTTTAAAAGTGTCGGTCTAGTCCCAGTTCCCAAAGTGGAACTGGTGTCTTGGCGATTTGGTTCTTGGTTTGTAAGAAGGCTGGAATGGACCAATTAAAATTTTCATATTTTATTAAAAATAAAGATATAAAAAAGTAAAAAAACAATTTAAATTTCTGTTGAATGTGAAAGACATCTATTAGCCAAACAATTCCGTTGTTTCTTTTTACCCAACTTTATGAAAACAATTTAAAAAAAAATAAAGAAACTCAATTTTTTCTGAATTTTCCCAATTCCATTGGACTGCCTAGGAATCGGCTAAAACAATGGGTCCGGTCCATTTCAGTCCAATTCTTGATTTTGGAGAAACCAGATCGTTTGGGGAACTGATCATCCCTAATTTAGCTATGTTTGTCATTTATTTTGTTAATTCATTTGTATATATAATGAATGTATTCTCTTTTTAAATGTGGATTATTCTATCGGAGTTTACAACTATTTATTATGATAAAAATAATTTCAATTTAAATTTGTAGCAAATAATAATTAAGTGTATTATTTATTTTATTTTTGGGTGTTCAAAAGTTAAAACGATCATCTAAGAATAAAAAAGCATGAAGTTATATAACACATGGTTTATATTACGAGTTTTAAACTTCTTATGGTGTTTAATTGTATTTCGTTGGTTCCTTTATTTATGATTTATTACTTTCAACAAATGTCGATTTTTTGACATAATCTTATCTTAGATTCATGTTTGATATGTGTCGGGGTTCATAACGTGGTTGCTAAATATTGCATTATTTTTTTTTGGTAAAGGCTAAATATTGCATTATTGATTGATATGAAATCTGAAAGAGCATGTTTATTTTTCTAAGGAACATAAATTGAGACAAAAATAATTGATTCGTCTCGAGTTGACCTTGGAACCAGACGGAACCCATAGGGTCGATTTGGTCCTCGGTTGCAAGCTCAACTGGTCAGTTCCCGTTCCCAAAAATTAAGGATCAACACTATGCGGGTTGGTCCTAGGGTTGAGTACTAGACTGGCTCAACTCGGACCATGCTTACCCCTAGACCGAACCATCCAAAGCCGATTTTAGGGAGAATTAGTTGGCTGACTGCCATAATTGCAAATTCTACTCAGGAATAAGCTGGAAGTCCCTTTTATGGGGAAAAAACACCTTTAAAATTGTAAAAAAATTAATTTTCAATATGAAAAATGACAATATAACCACTTACTAGCATATGTTATGACAAAATGGTATAATTTGTAGATCTTATTATAAAAATTAAATTCTTTACATAAAAACAAAAATTCTGATTAGTTGGTTTCCCATTCTAAAAATTGACTTTGATCGATCGAGTGCGCATAATAATTATTTTATTTTATGTTCTTGGGAACAAAGATTTGTTTGGTAATGTGATATTGCATTTCTATTTATGGAACAAATTTTGGTCTAAAACTATATTTATAAAAAAAATGAGAAGTAAAAATTTTCCACTTTTAGATAGATGTAATAGAAACATAAAATTCAAATTCTTCTCATCACTCACTCTTGCCGATCGCTCACTACTAGTCACTGCCCATTGCCACGCAGTGGTAAAGAAACAATTACGATAACAAGCACTGAATGGACTGCCACATCAATGATTTTCGATAAAAATTAGCTGGAAGAACCACATAAGGGCTAAATTGGTAATTCTCAAGAGGTTTGAGACTAAATTAGGACAATTGAAATATTTAGAACTGAATTAGTCATTTTACAATAGGTTTATGACTTTTTTGGATTTGTTTTTTTGAAAAAATTCTTCCAAAATAGTTGATGTAGGGGAGTACTAAGGGTGGGTTATGACGTATTTGAGGGAAAAGAGAGAAACTAGTAGGTTTGTCGAAAGAGAGAGAGAGAGAGAGAGAGAGAATTTTAATATATAGAAAGGGAATAAAAGAGAGACGCACATATTGAGAGCGCGATCGCGAAGTGGCGTTGACAACAGCTCTCGGGGACGACGCATCTTAATGTCGAAATTCCTCCGTAGACTGAATAGGGAGGATGAATAATCAACACAGCTCTCGGAGATTCGTGGATTATTAAAATGAAACCGATCACCATCAAAATGGGACGAAAGATAAGGAGGAAAATTGCCTTTCTTTCCTAACGGGGGCATGGGCCCCCACCGGTGACGTGGTCTTTGGTTTCATTAACGTCGCTGACCATTAAAAAATAGTGAAACATCGACGACGACGATGATGTTGAGACTCTCTCTAGGGAATACTATGCCTCCAAATTTCATTAACATTGGCCCACCGGTCTTTGGTTTCATTAACATCGCCCAAGATTAACATGAATCGATTGCCTTTTTTAATCGTCAGCGACGTTTTGGTTTCATTAACGTGGCCGATGATAATCGTCGACTGATTTTATTTCTATCTTTCTAAGGGCTTTTGAGACAAATCCAACCAAACGTACTTTAGGTCAGTTGCTGAAGGGCTATATATACGTCGTTCTTCTCAGTAGACATTCGTTCTGCTCTTGTGGCTCTGTCTCTACCTCCTGTTTTCCACATCTATTCAGCTTCAAGAATGCCAACTTTTGGACGTGATCAATGGAACAACATCAATGCCATCGTCACCTTCATTGTCCCAGTTCTGGTCAACTTCCTTACCCTGAAATATCATGGGACGCCCGATTCCCCATTTGGCGCCCACCCCATCACCATCTTCCACACCATCTTCACTCTGCTTCTCTATTGCTCCTTGCCCTTCTACTTGATGCTCGTCGGCCACCCTTTCATACTACTTTCAATGGCCACACCTTTCTCTACCTCAGGATCCTGTCCTTTCTCCCTATAGCTTTCCTCGCGTCGTTGTTGTTCCGAGGCCCTTCCTTCTATTTGCCGCTGTTGATACCGCTCTTTGCAGCTCACTTTTGAGATCTTATTCTGAAGCTCGAGCAAAAGATTCTAATAGTCATATATGCCCGTTGGTTTTTATTCAACTCAGATGCTTTTACCTGAAAGTTGAAAGATCAATCTTCACCCTCGCATCGTTGCTACCTCAATTTGAAGCCAAAAGAGAGGCACTAGGATTTGGAATTTTCCACCAATGTGTCGAATTACCAAATTGTTGTTGCTGCGACTTCAGATATTGGTATAGACTATGATGGAAAACTTCCATGGAGGCTGCCCTCTAGTCTCAAATTTTTTAAGAGCATCATTCTCTCGATAATTGATCCCGGGAAAAGGAATGCAGTCATAATGAGTATAATGAGTGGTTGGATGGCCAATATTTTAAGAGTGACTTGTGATGAATGAGCATGTTAAGATGAGCTCTTTTCCCAATTCTAAAACACTTATATTTATTCATTAAGGTCATCTATGAGGGAGAAGGACAAGATGACCTAGCCCCAATTCGTGCAGTTCTCCTCATATCGATAATTGAGACTCTGTAGATATGCCGAACTAAGCATGTGATTTTGATTTAAACTTAGATATCATAAATTCTGTGCGGAGTATTAGATCTTTTATATTCTTACAAATGGTACTAGAGCTAGTCTTCATGCAATTTGACCCTTTGCCTTGTTATTTCCCATAATTGAGCCAGACCTTTTGTTACCCATGCCATTGGGTTTTATACTCTCATAATTTGGTGTCCTAATTCAATCTGCACATGGAGTCTCGAACTTCAAGTCGGGTATATGAATGGCAATTCTGAAATTCGAAATTGAATTTCTTTTGTTCCTTATATACACAACTAGTTGGGGGGCTTTCCTCTTTTTATTTTTATTTTTAATGATAAAATGCTTAATTCATCGAAATCCTTGTGGGCCTATTGTTATCCAACTCATTGAAATTCCGAGCATGAAAGTTCTAGTCTTCCCTTGAGACCAAATGAGAGCATATTCTAAATTAGCATTATTCGTTGTTTTAATTTGAAATTGGCATGAAAATGTTATATCACTTTGTCTTTTCGATCTTCTTTTTTATTTGGGTCTAAAAGAAGTGTTCAATTTTGATTAATTTTTTTATGCGTTAATCGAGTATATATTGCGAAAAGTTAGTACTTATAAACGTGCATTCTTGGTGTCAAATCAGCATTAAAGCTCCCAATTTATTTTTGTATAATGAGTCAATGAAAGGCTGTTGTATAATTTTCTGAAATATACATTAATTTGGGTAAAGTCCACCGGGATAAGCGCAATCAAGGAGTTGTGTTTTGTACTGGGTTTGATGACTCGGTTGGGCGAAGAAGATGCCGTATGCACACGTGGGATTGATGCTCACGTGCAGCTCTGACGCGTGCGAGCGCATGCTATTGTTGTCGAGCTCCATCCACCCACGGGTAAAGTTTGTTCTCAGCCAAAGACTAGTCGTCGTTGCTTCCCTAAACAAACGCCATGTCAATGTCCACGTTAAAGAACAACTTTTCTTGGATTAAGCGTCCCATGATCATACCTTCATTCAAAGACACGAATTGACAAGTTATTTACTCCGTTATAAGAGGAGTCTACTATAATCCCCAGCATATTTATTTGGATAAAGCATTAATTCAATCAATAGCCCACACCATATAGTTAATTTCTTTGTATTATTAGATGTGCTACCTAGATTATCAATGTATTTTTTGTTCACTATGGAGCAGCCAATGGAGCTCCGTGAGGCGACGACTGAGGCGTGGTTCGTCAGCTAAGAGAGCATAGAAGCGTCATTTCTCGGGATAGAGAAAGAGCAGCAATGGATGAATTAGAGCCACTAATGGTGATGATATGGGAGGCGACGGCGTAGGTAACCAGCTGAAGCGGCGGGCGAAGTTGACCAGCAAGCAAAGGCGACTAGTGGAAGCGGTGGGTGATGGTGGCGGCGTGGTTCAAGAATAGAGCTGCGCCTTTGTTGTGTGTGTGTGTATGTGAGAGAGAGAGAGAGAGAGAGAGAGAGAGAGAGAGAGAGTGCATGGGTTTTGAGGGGAGCCCAAAAAAAAGGAGCATCAACTGAAGATGTTTCCCTCAGCAAACGCCCGGCCAATGTCCCACACCAAAGACTAAAATCGAGATCGAGATCGAGAGAGAGCAAATCATGGGTTTTGAGGGGATAAAAAAAAGGAGCATCCACCGAAGATGCTTCCCTCAGCAAACGCCCGGCCAATGTCGCACACCAAAGACTAAAATAGACAGAGAGAGAGAGAGAGAGAGAAAGAGAGAGAGAGAGAGAGAGAGAGAGAGTGAGCAAAGGCATGGGTTTTGAGGGGAGAAAAAAAAGGGAGCATCAACTGAAGATGTTTCCCTTGTTGGATCTTCAATCCAATGTTGGGCTTATATGAAATAATTATGTATTGCGGACTGTTATATGGATTAATGCCCGTGAAAGTGATCTAATAAGGTAATTGGACATTAATGTATCTAGAAGGGTGTGGCCTTTAATGTGTAGGGACGTAAGAGTAATTTCTATTTTAATGATGGGCTCAAATAGAAATAAAGAAGTAGATAACAAACAAGTTGTTTATATAAGGCGGTTATGGTCCTTAGATCGCGCATCTCATAGAACAAAACGTTTGCTTTCTCTAGTATCCCATCACTAGAGAAAGAGAGATCCCTGAGAAGTAAAAGGATTCTCACAAGGGAAAACGCATAGATCTGGAAGACCAAACCACGTCTCCACAAATATACTGAAAGCTATGGATTCAGGTACGCTTCTGCTAATTATAAGTGGTATCAGAGCCCTCATGTTAGATCATTAGGAATTTGATGAATTTTTATGAAATTTTCGTGGGTATTTTTTAGCTGTTTTGTAAATTAGGTCAAATTTGGCCGTTGAGTAAAACTCCGATTTAGGCCAAATTCCGATGACCCCCGATCTTTTTTTGCACGCCCACGACTACACCACCATGGGTAACGATAGCCCTAAGTTAATTCGGTGATTAGGTTTTTTTCGTCGGAGGCTAATTGAGCAGTGGAAGTTGCAGGTGTTAAAGTTTGTATTTTTATGATATTTTGCTTAATTTAGGGCCAATTTCTTGGCCGTTTTCGTTGATTCAAAGCCATGTGTGGTTGTATTTATGTGCTTAATAAAACCCATAAAGTATTTTTTTTTGTTCAAAGTCGGCCGTCCGCGGTGGATCGAGCGAAGGAAGTTGCGGCAGCCATGAAAAGCTAGAAAAAAAAATTAGGTTTTTCGGGGCTGGCCCAAAGGAAGATTGATGTTCAACAGAGTTTAACATACACCTGTGGTAATAAACATGTGATGATTACTCGGTTTTTGCATGTGAACAGTGAATCGGCCCAAATGAAGGTTTATTGTTTGACATGTCATTATTATCAGTGTTTGATTACTGCACCAAGATACTAATTACAAGTTAATATTGTTGTCCAAAGATAAGATATTAATGGAGTGCCCGGTATCTTGAGATGGGATTTACCTTAATTTGGATTCAGTTTTATCAGGAAACTTAAGTGATGAGCATGTTTTCTTTGTTTATTATTTTTCTGGATTCAATTATTACTCCAGCTAATATTACTACCAACATCAATTCTATTCCTATGCTAAATGGCACAAACTTCAAATCGTGGCAAGAGAACCTTTAAATAGTTCTCGGAGTCATGGATGTCAACCTTGCGTTAGGAACCGAGTCTCCTCCACCACTTATTGATAAGAGTACCTTTGATTACACGAGGGATATGGAAAGGTGGGAGAGATCAAATCGCATGTGTATGATGATCATGAAAAAGGCCATTCCAGAAGCATTCATGGGCACAATGTCTGAAAAATCACTACAGCTAATGAGTTCCTTGCAGACATTGAGAAAAGATTTGTCAAGAACGAAAAGGATGAAATTGGTACAATCTTGACGAGTCTGGTTTCGATCGTAAATAAGGGGGAAGGCAATATCAGGGAGTACATCATGGAGATGTTTTACCTTGCTTCTAAATTGAAAGCACTTAAGTTGGACCTCTCCGAGGACTTACTGGTGCATCTGGTTTTGATATCTCTTCCAACACAATTCAATCAGTTTAAAGTGAGATATAACTGTAAAAAAGAGACTAGGTCTCTGAATGAGCTCATATCGCACTGTGTTCAAGAAAAGGAAAGGCTAAAGCAAGATAAGAAAGGATTTGCTCACCTGACCACAACCTTTAAGGATAAGGGACACAAAAGAAAAATAGGATAAGGAAGCTGCAAACAAAGCGCCTCAGAGAAAACAACAAAAGAATACGGATAATCTGGATGGTACTGGTTGTTTCTTCTGCGGAGTTGAAGGACATAGGAAGAAGCAATGCACTAACTATCACGCATGGCGTACTAAGAAAGGTATGCTTCTTAATTTGGTTTGTTCTAAGGTTAATTTAACTTCGGTACCAAGACACACATGGTGGATAGATTCTGGTGCAACAAGTAACATCAATGTGTCTATGTAGGGTTGCCTGAATTGCCGAAAGCCAAGTGATGGTGAAAGATACATCTATGTTGGCTAGGGCAAGACAGTTAAAATTGAAGCAATAAGGAAATTTAGATTATTGTTAAAGACGGATTATATTTGGATCTTAATGAGACTTTTATTGTACTGTCTTTAAGACGAAATTTGGTTTCTATTTCTGCTTTGGACAAATTAAGTTATTCTTGTTCATTTGCGAATGGAAAATTCAGTTTGTCTCGTGATTCAAAATTGATTGGTTCTGGTTCTTTATCAAGTTATGATAATCTTTATTAATTGGATACAATTGCTTCATATAATGAATCCTTACATTTAAATACTCGAGGTGTAAAGAGAAAATTGACTAATGAGAATTCAGCTACGTTATGGCAGGAGAGATTAGGTCATATCTCCAAACGGAGAATAGAGAGATTCGTGTCAGACGGAATTCTGGATTCCTTAGATTTCACAGATTTTCATAACTATTAATTGCATTAAAGGTAAACAAACCAATAAAAAGAGATTTGAAGCCAACAGGTCTTTAGACGTCTTGGAACTGATACATACGGATATTTGTGGGCCGTTTCCTACAGCTGCTTGGAATGGTCAGCGATATTTCATAACGTTCATAGATGATTTTTCAAGATATGGCTACATATATTTCATTGAAGAAAATGCAGAGTCACTGGATGTGTTTAGATCTTATAAAACTGAAGTTGAAAATCAACTCAGCAAAATGATTAAAAGCGTCAGATGTGACCGTGGTGGTGAGTACTAGGGTAGATATGACGGTTCAGGTGAACAACGTCCAGGGCTGTTTGCTAAATTCCTAGATGAATGCGGTATCGCTCCTCAGTACACTATGCCGGGTTGGCCACTATGAATGGTGTTGCTGAAAGACAAAACAGAATGCTTAAAGATATGGTTAGGAGTATGATTTGTCATTCTTCCTTACCAGAATCACTTTAGGGAGAGGCTCTTAAGACTACAGCATATATTCTTAATAAAGTTCCAACTAAAGCTACTACCAAAACCCCTTATGAAATTTGGACAGGTAAAAAGCCTAGTCTAAAACACTTACGCATTTGGGGATGTGCAGCTAAGGTAAGGCCATATAAGCCTAATGAAAAAAAAAACTAGACTTAAGGACAGTGAGTAGTTATTTTATTGGATACTCTGAAAGATCAATGGGGTACAAGTTTTATGATCCCACAGCTAAGTCGTTTTTTAAGTCGGGAATTGCCCGATTCTATGAGGATGCTAAGTTTCCGGGGGGGGGGAGATTTAGTTAAGGATTTTGGTTTTGAAGATGAATATTTTAATATTCCCACGGCTTCTATCAACATAAATCCTATAAGTGCCATGGGCATTGATCAGGATCTCATTCCTGGTTTTGCTCAAGACACAATAGTGATGGACAATGTGACAGATCCTTCCCCTCAAGACACTATTCTAGAAGAACAAACTCTATCACCTCAAGAACCTATGCCATTAATGAGGCCCATTAGAGAAAGGAGAAGTGCGGTGCCAAAGGATTACATCATATGGATGTAACTATAAAGAAGGTCTCTACTATAAAGAGACTTTCTCTCCGGTTTTCTTCGAAAGACTCTTTCAGAATTACAATGGCATTAGTGGCGCATTTTGACCTTGAGTTGCATCAGATGGATGTAAAGACGATGTCTCATTAATAGGAGATATAGTTAAGGATTTTGGTTTTGAAGAGGAATATGTTAATATTCCCACAGTTTCTATCAACATAAATCCTATAAGTGCCATTGGCATTGATCAGGATCTCATTCCTGGTTTTACTCAAGACACAACAGTTATGGACAATTTGACAAAATATTCCCCTCAAGAAACTATTCTAGAAGAACAAACTCTATCACCTCAAGAACCTATGCCATTAATGAGGTCCATTAGAGAAAGGAGAAGTGCGGTGCCAAAGGATTACATCATATGGATGTAACTATAAAGAAGGTATCGACTATAAAGAGACTTTCTCTCCGGTTTTCTTCGAAAGACTCTTTCAGAATTATAATGGCATTAGTGGCGCATTTTGACCTTGAGTTGCATTAGATGGATGTAAAGACGGTTTCTCATTAATAGGAGATATGGTTAAGGATTTTGGTTTTGAAGAGGAATATGTTAATATTCCCACAGCTTCTATCAACATAAATCCCATAAGTACCATTGGCATTGATCAGGATCTCATTCCTGGTTTTACTCAAGACAAAACAGTTATGGACAATGTGACAGAACCTTCCCCTCAAGAAACTATTCTAGAAGAACAAACTCTATCATCCTCAAGAACCTATGCCATTAATAAAGTCCATTAGAGAAAGGAGAAGTGCGGTGCCAAAGGATTACATCATATGGAAGTAACTATAAAGAAGGTATCGACTATAAAGAGACTTTCTCTCCGGTTTTCTTCGAAAGGCTCTTTCAGAATTATAATGGCATTAGTGACGCATTTTGACCTTGAGTTGCATTAGATGGATGTAATGACGGCGTTTCTCAATGGTAATATTGATGAGACAATTTATATGGTGCAGCCAGAAAACTTTGTGTCGGGAGACCCAAAGAATATGATTTGCAAACTTAAGAAATCCATCTACGGGCTCAAGCAGGCATCTCGACAATGGTATTACAAATTTCATCAAGTTTTCATCTCGTTTGGCTTTGAGGTGAATCTAGTTAATGATTGTATATGTCACAAATTCTGTGGGAGCAAGTATATATTTTTGGTGTTGTATTTCGATGACATTTTGCTTACCAGCAATGATATAGAGATTTTGTACGAAACCAAGAGTTTTCTATTTAAAAATTTTTAGATGAAATGAAACCGATCACCATCCAAATGGGACCAAAGAAAAGAAGAATGTCGGCTAACCATGAATCCGTTGGCCCACCAGAGGGTTCCCATTAACGTTGGCTAATCAACGATTGAAAAGCAATCAATCATTTAGTGTGATTTTAGATAATTTTGATCTGATAAATTTGGACACTTGCCCGACCCCAGCCAAATCAATTCATCTAAGGGACGCAATCAACTGAGTCAGCAGGTTTGAGAATAAGGTTGGATACCTGGATTTAGTGGACCAAGTCAGCGGGCTTATTAGCTTGAGAATAAGGTTGGATACCCGAATTCAGTGGACCGAGTCATCAGGCTTGCGAATAAGGTTGGATACCTGGATTTAGTGGCCGGCGAATCACTGACATGACGGCTCTCCCTTTTTAGAAAACTTTTTTTTTTTATGAAGAGTTCAATACTTTTAAGATAACGTTTCTATTTTCAGGCCTAATGTCCTAAATATTATTTTGAATCTACAAGATCTAATTAACGTTTTAGTCTTCCATACACACATGACGTACGAGCTCATCCACGAGCGGGAGCTCACTTGACCATATTGTTCTACCCTCTATTTGTTAATCACAATCATTTCCAGCACGCTAACTAAAGATCTACTCTATGACAAACCGTTCTTATAACTGATTGATTTAATCATGATTAAATAGACAGACCCATGTTAACAATCAACAATAATCGGCTCTTAACACATCAACAAGATACTTTTAAGGATTACCCACTTTGGTCACTCGCAACACATTAAAAAGGATTTTGTATGAAAAGAGAAGTTCCGTCCAAAAGTCTGCTCCAAACCGTCAGTTAACTTATCCTCTGCAAAATCGATGAGACCAAATAGTATATGGCGACAGGATTTATGCGTGGTTAACTATGAAAATTTGTCAAAGATTTCAGATTACTATCACAATTTATGCAATATATAAAAAATAACATGCCTTGCTAATATGTCGTTTATTTATAGAGAATACTAGGAAGGAGCTGATACATGGCCTTGCTAATATGTTGTCGATCAACATTACATTAAATTTTTAGATATCTCCCCACAGAGCGTGCGGGCGTGTGACAACAGAGTTAAGGTGAATTAGCCCGAAAGGATATTATTTCTAATCCCTGGCCCTTTTCTAATCTTCGTCGAACTATTCTAGGTCTTCGATAAACGCCACCGTATTTCTATGTTTTCCTTATAAAATTCATTTGATTACTCTTTAGAGATACATTTTTTTTAAAAATGTGCCCCCGAAGAGCATCTCTTACTATATATGATGGCGGGGCCTACGTTTTCTACACTGAGTCATCTCAGCAAACACCTCGTCTCGCGGAAGCTTCTGCTATGACTTGAGGATCGGTGACTGTAGTTGTTCACCAGTCCCCGAATGGACGTCTTATAAGTCCCCTCCGAGTCAACTTCGGCCGTACCATGCGTATGTATATATATATATACCACAATCGCCCCCTGGCTCTGATACCATATTGACCCAATGATCTGAGGGAAAGGTAAAGAGGGAGAAATAACGAATATAGACTCAAGAAATTTTTGGAGTTCTAGGGTCCATGCAAAAACCCAAGAAATTTTGAAATGGATGAAGAAAAGCATCAGTAGAGGGAAGTTTTCTTCGTGAGGAGGTGGTTTGTAAAGGTCAAAGAAAATTTGGTAACCTTTAAGATAATCAGAGGGTAGTATATCATATAAGGGACCGAAAGTATCCCACCAATTAGTGAACCAATTGGGGAGATTTTCAGTGTTGAAATCCTTTTCGAAGAAAAATAGCCAAGTATGGGTTCTTGCGGTATTTTGGCGGAAAAAGGAGAGGTACCAGGATTGCTGGTAATCATAGTATGTGTATGATGGATGGTAAGAAGAAGAAGAAGGGACTTCAGCAAGCTTGTCTTCAAACTTTTTTGAAGAGTATGGTGAGGGGAGCCAATCTCTAAGGTGGAGGACACCAAGGATTTTGGCTGTAGAGTAATCAGGACAATGGTTTGTGTCACTTTTGACAAAATGTTTGAAGACAAAAGAGGAGGTATCTCTGAGTATCCTTTCATAATACTCTCGAGGTTTGAGTATATCATAGGGAGTATAGTACCAGGAAGGAGGGAAGAGTTTGTTGGCACAAATAAAAGGATCGTCATTATAAAAATCCTTTTCAACAGAAATTATTTTTGGGGAGAAAGTTTTGTTAACCCAAGGAGATTTGGGCTGTGTTTTTTGTGAATTTTTTTGAGAAAATAAAGAAGTAGTAGGTTGAGAGGCCAAAACCCCTTCGAGTTGTGGGATCCTTACCAGGGCTGAGGAGACTACGGTCCTTTCGGGCTGAGGGGTCCTCATCAGTGCAGAAGAGGCACGCGTTTGCACACCTGTTTTTGGTATGAGCTGTCTAGATGTTGTCGAGGCAGCTGAGAGGGCAGGTTTTGGTCCACCGATTTGAAGTGGCCTTTGATTTAAAGATTCGAGCCATGACCTGGTGATTGGGGTCAAAGCTTTGGGTGATGGAACATCAGTTATGTTTGGAGAAGAAGGAAAAGGTGAAGCTTCTTTGGCTTTTCCCTTTTCAGAGCTTGAGGATTTTTTAGGTTTTGGTGGCATGATTAGGTCTTTTCCCCTGTAGAAATTCTCGTGTAAGAAAATCTGGCAAAGAATTTGTATTACCACTAATATATTCTATATCAAATTCAAAGACAGAAAGTATAGCCTGCCACCTTGCGAAAATTTGTTTGGAGGCAATATTTAACACATCCTTCTGAAGAACATCTTTTGCAAATTTGCAATCGATGCGAAGGAGGAATCGTTTATTGAGAATTTCTCCTTGAAATTTGGAAATGGCTAGCACTATAGCCAAGATTTCTTTTTTGATGGTAGAGTAGTTTTGCTGAGTTTCATTCCAGTGCTTGGAAATGAACTGCACCACTTGCTCTTTATCATTTATTCTTTGTTTAAGAATACCGCCATAGCCCACCTCTGACGCATCTGTTTCAATGATTTTGAAAGCAGCCGGGTCAGAGAGATGTAGGCAAGGGATTTCCTTGACTTGGGCTTTGATCTTTCGAACAGCATTGGTGTGTTCAGAAGATCAGTTTGGGGGATTTTTCTTTAATCGTTGGTGCAAAGGCTTGCAAGTAATATTAATATTAGGGAAGAAATCAATGATATAATTTAGACATCCTAAGAATCTTTGGAGCTGGGTTTTATCTTTAATTTCATCCGGAAATTTTTCGGTAAAGGAAATAAACCGAGCTATAGGTCTAAAAGTACCAAGTGTAATGCCATGTCCTAAGAAACGAATCTTTGTTTGGAACAAGACTAATTTCGTAGGTGAGAGGGAAAGGCCATTATTTTTGACAATTTTGAAGAATTGAGAAAGATGTTTAAAATGTGCATCTGTCTTTTGAGAAGACCAAAACATCATCAATGTAAACAATAATATAATCAGAGTAGGGATTGAAAATATCATTCATTATTCTTTGAAATTCAAAAGGGGCATTTTTCAGACCAAAAGGCATGACATTCCATTCAAATTGCCCGAATGGTATAGTGAAGGCGGTTTTGTACCTATCATTCTCAGCGATCTGTATTTGCCAAAAGCCAGACTTCATATCGAATTTCGAAAAGATTTTCGAACTATGGAGCCTGTTAAGCAAATCCTTTTTATTAGGAATAGGGTAACGAATCCAACTGAGAGCAGAATTTAAAGGTTTGTAATTGATGACCAGACGAGGAGTTCCTCGTTCGATTTCAGATGCCTTATTGACATAGAAAGCCGAACAACTCCAAGGAGAATGACTTTTTCGGATAAGTTTTTCATCGACAAGGTCATTTATCTCGTGATTCATCTGAGTAGGCCTTGCCTTTGTTGGGATGTCTTTCTCAGAGAAGTCGGGTTCATATGGAAGATTGACAATATGTTTTCGCCTATGCCAGAAAGCATGCGGAATGTCAGAGCAAACATTTGTTTTGAAAAGAGTCTGCAGATTAGAGATTTTTCTTAAAATGATAGGATCAAGAAGCCTTTGTTCGATACGTTTATTTCCCAGTTCCTCTTTAAGGAAAGAGAGGTGGCTTTCTTTGTCTTGAATAAGACAGTTGATTTGGGAGATTGATTGTTCTTGAACGGAATTTAAAGACCTTGTCTGAGGTTTTGTGATAAATTCGAAAATAACCTTTTTATTGAAAGCTTGAGTTTCAATTCCTTCTGGAGTAAGCAAGAAAGGGGTGATTAAGGTCATAAAGGGAGTTCCTAAAATGACATTTTGACTTATATTCTGAACCAGAATAAAAGAAGTTTTAAAAGAGGCATGATCTTGTATGATCGATGCTTCAGGGATTTTATACCGAATTCTGAGCTTATCACCACTAGCTGAGTTTAGCTTTTCTGATGACATTTCATAATACCGGGTAGGAATGAGGCCTTCTTTGATACAATTAAGGTCTGCGCCTGTATCAAAAAGGGCTGTTGTGGGAAGAATAAAATCATGGATTTTAATGACAATTTTGATAACCATTTTTCTAGTTGTGACCTCAGTAAGCATATTTAGTAAAAACTGGGAGTCATGTCTTCCAGTGGTTTCAGTGTCAATATTATCAGAGGATTTCTGAGAAGATGTTTGCTTGACTCCTTTTAGATCATTCTCTTTGAAATCTAGGAATTGTTTCTGGAGTTCAATCTGGGCAAGCTTGAGATTTTGTATCTCAATTTTTTGCTGCTGGATTTCATTACTCAAATCATTAATATTAACAGGTTTGTTCTTGGGTTTAGAACTCCTGTTAAGAATGGCATCTAAATTATAAGGAATTTTCTCAATACGAATAGAGGGAGAAGGGGTGATTTTATGAAGAAGTTTTTGTTTGATTAAAGGATTAGATTCATTGTCGAGAGTATCAAGAAACAATTTTTCTTCTTGCGTTAAGACATTAATTTGAAGTGTATTGTTTAAATCTCGTTCAGAATCAGATGATGAAGAAGAGGAAGCTTCAATGTCATTAATTTGAAAACCTTAAACAAAACCTTCAGAAGAAAATTCTTCCTCAGAATCAATCATAAGTTGATTAATCTGATCCAGAACTTCTTCTTCAAGGTCAAGTTCATTAATTTTTTTGTGAACACGGCAGAATCTTGAAGTGTGGCCTTTCTTACCACAAATAAAACAGGTAATATTTTTAAAGTCACGTTTCGAAGTATCTTTTTTGGGGGAGTCTTGTTTCTGAAAAGGTTTCTTCCTGAAGTTAGATTTTTTAGAAGAACCTTTTCTTTTGGAAAAAGACTTGCAATGACAGTTGTCTGAAAGACACTTGGAACAAGAACTAGTCTTATTTTTAATCTTCTTAGAAGAAGAGACAAAAGTAGGATCATACTGGACACAAAAATCACCAAGACCTTGGGTCTTGTTTTGTTTTTTCAATTGTTTCTGAATTTTTAAAGAAGTACAAAGTTGGGTACCAATAGAATAAACAACAGAAGAAAGTTCGCCATAAGAGAGAATTTCATAGGGTATCTCACCCCCATGTTATTCTCTTAGTTTATCACGAACTTGTTCACCGATGAGTTTTGGCAAGCCTGCAAGAAATTTTTCTTTCCAAAAAGGTTGATTGCAGTCTGGTCGAAGGAAAACTCTTTGGAGGAATATGTCTTATACTGGCGGAAATCTCCTAATGAACGACAGCGCATATTTGAAAGAAGATCTAGGTCTTTGTTACGAATATGAGAAGGATCACCTATGAAATGGTTAGAGATGTTGAAAATGAGAGTGTTTACCGCATCTTGGATGGGCTCACCATTTTCATTAAGGATGGGATGTCCTAAGTCATCTAACCTATGAGCATTGAGAATGTAGTCCCTTTGCTCTTCCGTAAGGTAGTTGTCCCACCAGCCTTTAAGCTGTCCGCTAAAGCCGGCAACGATATAGTAGGCAACTGTGTGGTCGGAAGTGGCCTCCTGGGTCTTATAAGTATTCGCAAGCATGACCATTTGATTTAAAATATTGATCTTGTTGTGATCAGTTAGACCATCTATATTCCATTCATAAATAGAATCGGACAAGTACCTATTATGGGAGACATTAGACTTTTCATTGAGTCCAATGTCCGTTGGGGAAGTTTTGGGGTACCAGACTTTCTTAGGTTCATTCCAGGAGACTTGATTAACTTGTGAGGTTGAAAGAGTATTGGTATCAATTGTATTTACTTCTTTATGAGGTTCATTGAAAATGATTCCTCTAGAAGTAGGAGTCGTAGAGGGAGTATAAAGTTCTTCTTTCTTAGGGGAATAAGCTTCTTTGGCTTTTCCCTTAAGATTGGCTTTTCGGAGTTCAATAGCTTGAAGAAACTCCGCGCTTGGGTTTTTAGTAATAGGAATACTAGGGATCGAGAAAGGTCTAACCAGAGGTTGTTGTATTGGACTAGCTGTTGTCTCAGTATGAGTCAAAGCTAAAGTCTCTATTCTATCCAGCTGTTTTCCTATGGTATGAAGGTGTTGATTAGCAAAATTGTTTTGCTCTATCACCTTTTTTAAGCCGGAGACATCATTGCTTTCCGGAGTCTTGAAAGGTGCGGCGACTATTTCAGTACCTGCTAGGTCAAGTTTAAATTTCCTGAGAGGTGGATGAACAGACTTAATAATGGAGTTATCGTCGAGCTGCCATTGGACAGAATTATCAATGACACAGATTTGTTTGGGCGGAAGAAAGTGGTCTTCAAACCAATCAAAGAACAAGATATGATGTCCATGTTTGTACATATAATCATAATATTGTTCTTTAATAAACTTGGAATGACCACGGAATAGATTAAAGAACCAAGTCCTAATTTCTAAATTAGACTCGGAACAGAATTCTCTATTGAGCATCTCCTTATTAGGTTCAAAAATTCTATCTATGACGTTGAGCTCTCTTTGGGCAAAGCTGAGCTCGACTTCTACCTCTGAGGAAGTAGGTTCAGGGTAATCTTGAGGAATATTATAAACTGGTCTAGCAATCCCGGCAGTAGTTTCTACTCCAGTGGGATTAGGAAGAGGGGGAGCGGAAGGTCTAGCAGCTTGGGAGGTTTGTGAACCTCTAGTGCTGTCTGGTAGTGTTATGATAGGTGGTAGAGTGGGCTGTAAGTCCACTGATCCACGGTCAAAATCTAGGCGAGAAGAGGTTCCTAGTTCAGGAAGTCTATTAGAACTAGACATATGGAAAGAAGGTCTCTTAGGAGTAAGAGGTGAGCTCTGTCTTCTGGGAAACTGGATGGTCACCTTACCTTCTGGATGCTGAACAATATTGGCAGGGTCTGTATTTTGGACGATCTGCCTAGGGACTGGACTATCTAATGCCGAGTGTTCTGGTAGATGGATGTCGCACCAATCTATCGAACGGGGAATGGTAGTGTTAGCCCTGGTAATATCAGTTTGTAAATAGAGGGTAGAACCTTTGGGGCTTTTTTGGAAAGCCTTTGGGTCGAAGTTAAACTTCATAACTTTGTAATGAATCCTATGGTATCAGAGCCAAGGGGGGCGATTGTGGTATTGTTCTTTCTAGGTATCCATACTGAGGCACCGTAAGTATCTCAGCACACTTTTTGAGAAAGAGAAAGGATTGTGGGAACGCAGTAAAACCCGACGGACAGGGTTGTAAGTCGTTAGTGCCCTTATCCTGTTTTCTAGCCGTTAAAAGCAGAGAGAAAACACAGACATAACCATGGAACCAGATAGACACTCCATATCCTCTTCCAGCTCGGTAGCACTAGACTCCACCGATTGTGGTATGGTGTATAGAAATGAAATAACTTTAGAAGACTTTAATAGATCTTTGAATAATTGGAAAGTGCCCAAAGTTAAGGCAAATCAAATTTATTCAGATGCAAACAAGTTATTTAAGTCTTCCGATTTCATTATTCAGACTAAAGAAAGGGATGTTCCCATCCCAAATTCCTTCGAAAAACTTCATCTTTTAGATAAAAAAAAAAAAGCTATTAAAGATCATATTTCAAAGGCCAAGTACCATTATCTTCACTTCGGCCTAGTCCAAATCGGTGTTAAACCTCTTACCAAAGAAGGTCTTAACACTTCCCTTCTTCTTGTTTTACGTGACGCTAGGCTTCTAGACTATGAATATATATATATATATATATTGAACTTGCAGCTATCTCTCCTTAATGTTTTCCACATACTGTTGACACTTAAATTTTACTAATCCAATAAATTTTAGTTTTAAGAAAAATTAAAGTGATTTTTTTATAGAAATAAATAAATAAATAAATAAAGAGGCCACGTGAGTTTATATTTTTTTCAGCCCATTCTTCGCAAGCTTGTGGTTTGGTCATTTCTCTTTTTCGAGCCCAAAGCTGGAAGCCTGGCCCCTTCTTCCCTAATCTTCCTTAAGCGCACAAACTGAAGTTTGATCTAAAGAAATAAAAAATAAAAAAATAAAGAAAATAAAAACAAAAGAGTATAACAGAAAAAGATTTTTCAGTTGGAAAAAAAAATAGAAAAAGGTTCTAGAAACAAGGGTTTTGGGGGTTTTTTGGAGGCGAGGGCCCCCCTCTCTCTCTCTTCCCAGCTGACCGTCTTTCTCTCTCCCGCTCTCGGCTTGGCCTTGGCCTCAACTCTCTTCTCCCTCAGCTCTAGGGGTGTGCATGGTCCGGGTTGGGCCAGTCCCATGCTCAACTCGAGGACCAACCCGCACAGTGTCGGTCCTCAATTTTTAGGACCATGGACCGACCCGTCAAGCTTGGGACCGTGGACCGGATCGACCTTATTGGTCAGGTCCGATCCCAAGGTCAACCCGAGACTGTAATATTTTTTGTACAAGCATCACACATTAAGCCATAGTGTATTAAAAAAACTATCATTGAGTGCAGCCATAGTGTATTCTACATAATTGAGCCTCCAACACATGAATACAAGAGAATAATACAGGGAGGCATTGCACGAGAGAATAACACGTGCAAAGTTTGCACAGGGAGGCATTGCATGAGAGAATAACATGTGCAAAGTTTGCACAAGGAGGCATTGCACGAAAGAAACAATATTATTGAACAGCGAAGCAATAAGCATTGCACATTATTGGGCCAAGAACCACCAAAAACTCGATCGCACCACATACGGATTCCAAACTCGTCAGGCGAGCAGCAAGCGTCGAGCGAGGTAGCGGCAGGCGTTGAGCGAGCGAGCAGCGGGTGAGTGGCGGGCGAGCGATGGGCGAACCAACACATAGAGTAGCAAGGAAGCGAGTAGTGGCGACTGATGGGATTGAGACCTCAACAAATTAAGGCAAAAGGCTCAAGCTCGACGAAGAGAAGAAAAGAAGTGAAGAACATAACCATCTGTGGAATTAATCTAAGGCTCTCGCTTGCGAGGTTTGGGTGGACGCTTAATCCACACGTTGGGCGGCCTAGGCCTGTGGCTGTGGCCGTGGGTTTGGGTTTAGGAAGAATGAATTGAACTAGGAATTGAGAAAAGTAGAAGGCTAAAGTGGACTTGTAAAAAAATGTTAATATTCAATATTTATATATAATATATATGTCGGGTTGCTCCAGGTTGGACCAACCCGACCTCTTAGGACCGAAGACCAACCCGTACAGTACCAGGTTAGAGATTTCAGGACCGAAGACCGACCCGTTCATCTCAAAAATCCGACCAAGACCGGCCGGATTGGGCTGGTCCAGGGCCGGTCCAGGGTCGACCTTGGACCGTTACTTACCCCTACTCAGCTCCGCCTTACTCCCACAAGCCGCCTCCCAGCTCGCTGGCTGCTCCCTCTCACCCCTCTGTCTCTCTCTCCTTTTTCCGGATCTCTCTCTCTCTTGCTCTCTCTCCTCCCTCTCTTTCTCGAGGGCTCTCACGAATTCTCGGCCTCCCTCAGCTCCCGGACGGCCACCCGAAGCTCACCCCCTCTCTAGATTCCCTCTCAGCTCGGCCGTCCCTCAGCTCACAGCTCTCCCTCGGCCCTCAGCTCTGCTCCTGCCTCCGCCTCTCGCCTTCCAGCTCACAGCCTTCTACTTTCTTGGCCTCCGCTCTGATCTCTCAGCTCGCGTCCCTCTCGGTGGCTGCCCACGCCTTTAGCTCGCACTCCCTCAGCTCGACTTTCTCTCTTTCTCCAGCTCGGCCGTCGCAGCTCCCTCTCTTTCTTTTTCCCATGCCCTTAGCTCGCTTCTCCCTCTTTGTTCGCCCACGCCTTTAGCTCGCCCTCATCTTGTCCTTTGTCTCCCAGCTTGCCCTCTCGGTCCTCAGCTCTCGAGGATCTTTCCTTCAGCTCGCCCTCTCAATCTCCCTTAGCTGGCTTTCCCCGTCGCTCTGAGTTCACCATCTCCTAGCTCATTCCCCCTAGCCGTGCTTGCTCGGAACTTATTCTCGCTCGTCTTTAAGAAACGAGTTCGAGGATTTTTGGAGAAACCCGTTGATCGGCCATCAACAGCTCCTCCATTGTTTTTGCAAAGCTTGGATCTCTACACCGACGGTCGACAATCTTGCACTCGCCCTCACAATCGCACAAGTAAACGTCGCTTGGAACTTTCTCCTCGATTTGCTGTTAGTGATACCGCTCTTTGCAGCTCACTTTTGGAGTCTTATTCAGAAGCTCAAGCAAAAGATACTAGTTCTCCCAATTTTCCGTTGGCTCCAGCATCGAGGAGAAGCGCTTCTGCCAAGGATGGTTGCCGATATAAAAAATTTCAATGAGAGTAGGACTAGTTGGTTCTTCAGCTAGTCGGATCCCCTGAACTGGGGTCCGGGGTCAGGGAGTTTAATAGGATAGATTTTTTTTTTTTTGGATTAAACCACATTCATTTTTTTGGGGGGTAAAGCTTAAACCACATTCGTTCAATTGGAGGAGAAAGTGTCATCTGCGTTAGGGCAAGTCATCCTTTTCCCTAGTGGGGAACACATGTCTGCTTGAGTAGACAAGTTATAACCCAAGGATAGTTGTCTGGATAGTCCACACTAGATGTACTGAATTTCTTTGTATTATTAAATGTGTTAATTGTCAATAAAAGTTCCTTTTCGCGGCCGGATTTTCCTTTATTTAATATTTGCCACTGTCTTTTCTATGATAGCCCGATGAACGACGCTGTGAAAGGGGATAAAAGCCCTAATGTTTGCCCGTTTCTTGGCGGTGAAACCAGGTTGAGGTCGCTTCCCTTGGTTGTTACCGCGTGTTTAGTTTTGCTGTGATTCAAAATTTTGCGGTTTGAACCAAATCGATGACCATTTCGCTCTGCATTTTGGGTTTTGCTGGGTTTATGTTAGTAAGCCTGTTTTGCCTTTCTTTAATGGTATTTGCTTCCATTTTCACTTTCGACCGTTGTTCTGTCTTGACATATGCTTTAATGATGGGTTTTTTTCAGTTCAATTGTCTACGTAACTCGTGTCTGATGCTTGGTCTTGGCATAGAGTTAGCAAGGAGAGTCCAATGAGTAGGAATATCAGAGTGATTTTGATGGGGAGATCCGTGAGAATTAGATGTTGAAGTTGGCTTGTAGGAGGGGTCAAGTTCCCCCTACTTGTTTTTGACCAATAATGTCATCATCCATCCAACAAAATCGGAGAAGACCCTTTCATAATGTTTCTCCTTTCTCTTTTGTGCTGCATTCTGCTCTCTGAAAATGTCGGTTCTTGCTTATGGGTTTTTTTTTTTTTTGAATTGATCCCTCTGATAAACAATTTTTAGGATTGTTCAACTCAGATGCACTTGTCTGAAAGTTGAAAGCTGAATCTTCTTGCATCGTTATTGCCTTAATAAGATGCCAAAAAGAGAGGCAGTAAGATTTGGAATTTTCCACCATTATGTTGAGTTAAATGCAAGTGATGCGGGAGAAATCCAGCTTAGTAACGAGGCTTTCTGTGCTCGATGATCTGTACAGATTGGTTCATTTACTTTATTGATAAACATGCTTCATTTTTCTCTGAGATAATGACATGTGGGCAAATTTTTCAGCTGTTTAGAGTCACGGAAATCAGGACATGTAACAATTATAACAAAAAGCACACTGGCTTAGAGGAATCATAAAATTTCAGTTGACTAATAGCTATAAAAAAAACATGGAAATCTTATGCTATCGACACTAGTGGGTTAGAGTTCCGGCAGGCCCTTTCCCGCCGCCTACTGTTGTTTTTTATTTCTTCTTGTGCCATCGACACTGGCGGGTTGGGTTGGGTTGAGTACGGGAAGGTATTAAACTTCTGACGTGGAATGTTGTATCACCAACCCTAAGTGGCAATTGGGGTGGTGCTCTTCGTCCGTGCAGTTGACGACAAACCAAATGGACTATTAGAATATTTGGCTTCACCACCAGAAGAGAGTTTCTGAAGGAGAACAAGCAAGTGGGCGGCGGAGAGCAGTATTAGCAACGGCAGAAAGAGGACAAAGAAGGAGAGGCATCGGAACGACAAAAGCCGTAAGCAAAGCTATAGGGAGGGAAGAAGAAAGGATCATGAGGAAGCGAAATTGTCTTTAAGATCAATCAATTCATCCGGATCTTGACAAAAGGAGAATAAAGTCCTTCCAGTTCAATTAGGTGTGCATGATCCCATGCACGGAGATGGAAAAAAGAAGTCCAAACAAAGGAAGTGGTTTCATCGAGCAAACCTCAAAAGGTGACTCCACTCAGAATCTAATTATAGTTGGTCTTCACTTGTTAGTCTTTTCTTTTTCTCCCTGCACCAACCGTTAGATTGGACCCATAAGTCATTTTAATGTTTTCCTCCAAGTGTTTTTATTTTTTCAGGTTTTAGTCTTTGTTATGATGTAGCATAATCGGCTTCATATCTGCACCAATTGTCCCCAAAACACATTAAGAAGAATTATATTTCATTTTTCTATCACATAGTAGAAAATGGTGTTAATGGAAGTAACCGATTGTGGACAAATTTTAGTAATCGAAAATGGTGTTAATGGAAGTCATCGATGATGTTAACAGAGGTAATCGAAAATGGTGTTCTCTTGCCCAGGCTTTTTATGGATTTTATCTCTACCATCTTTTAATATTTGTTAATTAGTAAAAACCCTTGCTGTTATTCTTTTCTAATATCCATAGATATGATCGCATTGACCTGATTACCAGAAAGTCCATGGAAACACGTGACCGTATGCACATCCTAATCCGATTATTTAGGCTTTTGCAGAGAATTGTAAGAAGGAGCTTATTCATGTCGTTGCTAATATGTTGTCGGTCGACATTACATTATCCATGTGCCAGAAAACAAATTCACGAAAACAAAAAGTCTGAGGAGGCGGCAAAAGACAAAATGGAATTCGAGTCATCCCAAACTACTTTCCTTAGGAGGCATTGGTATCTCAAACGTACTTTACTTTATATGGAAGATGCAGAGGAGAGAGATGCTGAGTACGGGACAGGATTCGAAGCTGGACAAACTTTTTAATATGTTAATTGCTTTTTCTTTTTTCTTAATTTTTCATTATTTTTATTAAGAATAGAAAAATTAAAAATTAAGATTGGAATAATTTTTTTTTAAAAATTACATATATCCACGTTGGGAAAAATAAAAATAAAATCCACGTATGAGGATTTGCTGGAAATGATACTTAAATGATCGATTTTACTCCTTGATGTGGCACTTGAATTAGCATATTAATCCGGAAATCTTCCAAAAAAATGGATATAGGGAATGACCAAGAATGGGTTAAGATTCACAGTGGAATGATTAGGTGGGCAGCAAAGAGTGGGATATTTTATACAAAGGAAAAGGAAATAAAAGAGACATGCGCAAGCTCAGAGAGTCGCCGGGAAGAAGGATCAACCAAAGGTTTTATATAAATAAAAAGGAAATAAAAGAGAGATGAACATGCTCTGAGAGTCGCCGTGAATAAGGATCAACCAAAGCTCCGAAGAAGAACCGAAATCTAGTTGATACCAAAGTCTGGTGGGGCCAAGTAAAAGAGTTGCTTTCTCTAGCTACATCCCTGGATTCAATTTTGCTTTAATTTTTTTGTCCCATAAAAAACCTCCCATGTTGAATCATTTCTCAATTATACCTTTTTTTTCTATAGAAACCTCTCAACTTTATGTCTAATCATAATTCTACCCTAAACTTGCTATGTCTCATAAACCATTCTTAACTTTAAGCAATTCTGCCCTAAACTTTTTTTATCTCATAAAAAATCCCAACTTTAGGTCCAATTTCAATATGTTTTCATTAACCCTCTGTTAAAATCTCCCTTAGTGATTTTGGCCCGGTCTTCAATTTTCATACTTGGGAACGTTTCATGTCTTGCAGCCAAAAAGCTCGTACCCAAGATGTTCGAACAGCTCTTGCTGGTGAGTTTACATCTCTCGGTTGTTAACGAGAAATTTTGGACCAAGGATTAGTGGGGGAAGATTTGTGAGTCGAGTAGAATTTTTTGATTTTTTTATGAATTTTAAGAAAAATTGGGCCTTCTCCTCAAATTTGGAGTACTTCATAAGACAAAAAAAATTATGATAAAAATGGGATAAGACCTAAAGTAGAAGGTTTTTCCATGGGAAAAAAATATAGTAAAATTAGGACTAGGCTTAAAGTTGAAGAATAAAAAGGGTAAAATTTAGGACAAAAAAGTTAAGATTTAAGGTTTTTTAGTATTTTAACTTTTTTTCTAAGGCAGAAGTCAAATTGTCACTATTGATTGCCGCTTAGATCTCGTGAACGTTTCTCGAGGAAACCCTGCGGTATGTACATTGTTGACATTTGTGGCCCTTGGAAGCCAAAGCAAGAGATTTTTCCTTGCCATCAACTCCCAGTGGCATTAAATAGCGGCGATTTGAAGCCCGCAGAACATCCCGTTTCCCTCTCTAACACTTTTTTTTTTAATTTCCTGGGTTGAGGCTTGCTGTTTGGTTCTCTTGTAGCTCCGTCTCTTCCTCCTGTTCTCCATATCTATTCAGCTTCAAGAATGCCGAATTCCGTGCGTGATCACTGGAACAACATGGACGCAATTGTCACCTTCATTGTTCCAGTTCTCGTCAACTTCCTCACCATGAAATATCAGGGCACGCCCAATTCTCCGTTTGATACTCACCCCACATCGTCTTCCTTACCGTCTTCACCCTCCTTCTGCATTGCTCCTTGTCCCTTCTACTTTGTCAACCACCCTTTCATACTGCTTGCAATGCCCGCGCCTTTCTCTACCTCAGGATCCTTTCCTTTCTCTCTATAGCTTTCCTCACGTCGTTGTTGTTCCGAGGCCCCTCCTTCTTCCTTCTCCATTTGCTGTTGCTGATACCGCTCTTTGCAGCTCACTTTTGGGATCTTATTCTGAAGCTCAAGCAAAAGATACTAATAGTCGCAAGTGGCCGTTGGTCTCGCCATCCAGGAGTGGGGCCTCTGCCAGTATGGTTTCCAGTATAAATCTCATGTGAGAATTTTGTATTTTATCTTTGGTCCGACTCATCATACATATTTATATTTTTTTATTTATTTCTACTTTGCTGTAGAACTTAGGAGCAACGGACCTTAAGTAAAAGGAGGCAGACGATGCCAACAAGAATTTGGAGTGATTTTTTGTTTTAGCAAAACAAGAAAAAGAAAAAAAGGAGGGAACGTGGTGCACACGAGACCATGATGTCATTGCTTCGGACATCTATTCCTACTTTTTGCGCGCACAAGTTAATCGAATATGATATTTAGGTCGCCAAAAAAACTCAAATTGGCCCATACTCGCTACATAGTTTATAATAAAAGTTCATATATGCGTTTTGGGCAATGTTTACGACCAGTTTTGATCTTCTAAAGTCTCATATATGATAATTTTAATATTTGATAGCGGGTTTTGACTTGTATTCTTACTTAGACATGGTTGACCGTGAATAGAACCATGAGTACGACCACATGATCGATCCAAACCCGCTCGATCTAGCATGGACCAAGAGAGAAGTTCTTCGCTGAGATTAAACGAACAATCCCATTAAAATTTTCATTTTAATAGCCCTAAACATAACAAAAGTCATGTAGTAAAAAGGGACATGCACGACTTTTTGTTTTGATATGACATGTTGGACATCGATTGGCTATCGCTTGATCTTAATCGAGTGTTCTGATGCTCTCTATCCGCTCTATACCAAATAATTCACGAGGGGCCCATGACTCTCGATAGTCGCTCCATGTCTAAGGAGTTAGCCATAATGGATAATCGAATCTAAATCGAACGTCTTAATTACTACACCAACTCGCGAGGGTTTGTGTTTATAGGCATGATCATTCCCTTTAGTCCATGTGGTTTTAACTTGTATTCTTACTTAGACATGGTTGACTGTGAAATGGAACCACAAGTACGACCACATGATAGATCCAAACCCACTCGATCTAGCATGGACCAAGAGAGAAGTTCTTCACTGGGATTAAACAGACAATCCCATTAAAATTTTCATTTTAATAGCCCTAGACATAGCAAAAGTCCTGTACCAAAAAGGGACATGCACGACTTTTTGTTTTGATATGAGATGTCGGACATCGATTGGCTATCATTTGATCTTAATCGAGTGTCCTGATTCTCTATGTCCAATCTATACCAAATAATTCACGAGGGGCTCGTGACTATGTCTAATGAGTTAGTGATGATGGATAATAGAATCTAAATCCCTCGTGCTCGAACGTCTTAGTTACTGCTCCAACTCGTGAGGCTTTGTGTTTATAGGCATGATCATTCCCTTTAGTTCATGTGGTTTTAACTTGTATTCTTACTTAGGGACATGCACAACTTTTTGTTTTGACATGAGATGTCGGACATCGATTGGCTATCGCTTGATCTTAATCGAGTGTTCCGATTCTCTTTGTTCGCTTTCTACCAAATAATTAACAAGGGGCCTGTGACTCTTGATAGTCGCTCCATGTTTAAGGAGTTAGTGATGACAGATAATCAAATCTAAATCCCTCATGCTCGACCGCCTTAGTTACTGCACCAACTCGCGAGGCTTTGGAGGAGCGTTCGCAACTAAAAATAAAGCTGAGATCCCATATGGAGTCTCACCTTAATAATGGATTTGGATAGCCTGACTAGGTGCCACCTAGTCAGGGGTGACTAGGTTTTAATCCTAGCCGTCGGATCTGATCCGACGGCTGGGATCACACCACGTCATTCGGGCGGGACAGATATCTAGAAAAAGCATTTTTTCATATTTTTCATATTACTTTTTGTCTCTCGCCTGCGATTCTCAAACTGAAGAAGAAGAAGACGACGTGTTTTTCAAAAAGAAACTCTCTCTCGGGTCTTCCTTGCCTCCTCCTCTCTCAGCTAGACGACGGCGACAACGAAGCAGCCGAGGCTGTCAGCGACGGTGACTGCATTTCGCCCCCGACGGTGACCCAGTGTGCGTCATAGAACTCCCCGCACGTTCGAACCACCTTCCTCTCCAGCGATGCCCTCATCTCTTCTCGAAGCTTCGGGTTCGCCACGACCGTCTTGGCTTCCCTCCGGCAAACCTCCTCGAATGTCGCGTTGAACCGCCGGAACCGTTTGCTCGCCTCTGTCGGCGAGATTGTCGCCCTCGGGTCCTTCGGCAGCAGCACCCTCAAGAGCCCCGCTGATCGCAGCTGCTGGGTTTCGAGCCCCCTCCACCTCCGCCTCGGCCGCGCATCCAGAGCCCTATCGACAGCTACGACTCATAAAAAGCAACTGAATGGGATTGAACATAGCTAAAGTCTGGTTTTTTGAGGATGCTAGCCTTTTGTATTTCTGAGATGGCTTAATACATCTTGAATGGGATTAAGAGGCAACTGAAATGGAAGATGATTCTTTAGTCGAACCGACTTTTTTATCATTGGAACCATTATGCTAATACAAAAATTCATAACAACCGGTTGATGATCTTGTAGAATGACAGGCTTTTATGTTGAAACTCAATTACCTTTTTGTACTTCATTAGGAACTTGGGATCTGCGGCATTAATAAACATGTGTCAATCTTTAGTTCTTCTAACTCAAATTCAAGTTCTTCACTTAATTTTGAGTGGTATACTCTGTTGATCATTTTTTGTGTTTGCCCTGCACTTGGATAAGTGATAGCACCCTTGCATGCAATGTTTTCACTTCATAAAGCTGCAGTCATTGGAGGTAAGGGGAGTGAGAGTCATAAAGCTGCAGTCACAGGAGATACATGTGTTTGACAAAACTTTGCTATCTTGCTTTAAAAAAGGGCGAGAGCAGCTTATGAAATAAGTGGTCATTGTGTTTGATGGCATAGATCAAAGATGAATAATCATGCCCTCATATGTGTGCTTGATGTGCTTGTTATGAAACTCTTTTGTGCTCGTGTGCTGCTGTTGTATTTGCCAGAAATGGAAACCTTACGATACTTTTCTACTGATTTTGGTTATACAAGATGCAGTGTGGGCGACCCCTTCAAGGACATGGCTGGGCCTTCCTTGCATGTGCTGCCATAACACTCGTCATGGCTCGTGTTACTATGAGAGTTTGTTCATATATACCAGGATTTTCAACAGAGTATCGAAGCCTGCACCCACTTTCATCCGACTAGTATACTTTGCCAGATACATTAGATAGCAGTTTTCGATTTTATGTATATCCCCAGGGTCCCGAATTGAATGTGATACTAAATTATTTGTTTGAATAAAAAGATTTTTAAGTTGTTCATTCTAGTGTACCTGATGTAGCATAAAAGCTGTTGGAGGCTTTAAGTTAGCAAAGAAGATAACTTTAGTGCTGTGAGATGTAATAGTTTAATGGGCACTTGATTGTGGTGTGGATGCGCAGTTTTGTCACTCTATGATGTCCTGAAATACTACTGGATAAAGATTGGGTATTGCATTTTAATTAGGTCATTGACAAAAAAGGAACCAGGGAATAAACAACTCACTACTCATGTTTCTTTTTCATAGGACATTGAAACATGAGATTGATATTATAATAGAAATTATTGCAACAATTTAAAGGTTATAATGACAACATTCGATCCAAATATTGATGAACTTCCTGAATTACTAACTAAAAGACGAGGAAGATATTATACAATGAGGGACATAATCATAATCAATGTGGGGAATATTTTTTCTTGACCCATAATCACTTTGATTTGATGATCCACAACCATTGATTTTGTTGATTCTACAAGATCGACTATCATCATCTACCAAGTCAAGGAAGGTATTCCAATTTGTATTTTTTTAGGACTAACACACATTTATGCCCTTACTTCGAAATTCCCAAATACTCTAACCTTTTGTCGAATTTAATTATTTGGAATCACTTACCCACGCACGCATCACCTACCGAAATGATATACACATGCATCATGAATAAGATGGTATCAAAGTATCGAGTCAAATAGCTGCAGTGGATTTGCAACAATATTTAGCACACAAATGTCTCATCTTTTTCAAAGTCAAAAACCCAATTCCATTCGCCAATTACAACAGACATAATTTACCATCCGGTAAGTAGTACAAAGTATTGAAATGTCAAGCAATATCATCGTGCAAGGATCTATGATCTATTTAGAACTTTCAAGAGGCCCCTCCTACATCCCTCAACTCCATGATGATCTAGCCTCTTTTACAACATCACTCTTGATCGCCACTTGGATTCACTTGATGATGAAGAGATACTGTCAACACCACGAGAAAAAACAACGAAGACATTCTAGAATTAATTTAGAAGCACTAAATAACATGAAAATATTATAATGATATGAAAATAAAATACATACTTCAACATTATCTACAAGAACAAGATAAACTGATGCACTGCATTGCATCTATTTAAGTTACAAGTTTTATTGTCATCTAATTTGACAACATGGCTGTTCTAAGACCACTTTAAATATACAATCCCCTTGAAGAAATTGACCTCACCCAAAAAATGACAACAATAATGAAACTCAAGAAAGTAAAAAAGGTAAAAACAAATTCAACCATCAGAGGTATGACTATTAGTCTTCTTGTGCAGGAGGTTCAAGCATCCTTACATTACGAGGTAGCATAAACTTGGCAAATATGGAATAGTGGGATGATGGATAGCATCCATCAATGTTATCACTGACCACTTCACAAGAAACTGGTATGAGAGATCTACTATGGAAAAGAATCCAGTTTATGTGTAGATCCTGAGTTTGGCGATCCCAGCAGAGGCGGCGCGCCCTGAAGATCAATTTGATGTACTCAAGAGTTCCCTGCTTGTCACCTAATAGGCAAAAATAAAAGTAGTTCAAGACAAACACAAACTTACTTGTAGAAACTGACTCGCAATAGACATGGATTATGCCTCTTTTTCATTTGATAGCCAAAAAGTATAACACGAAATCCATGGTAAGTGCGAACAAGAGAAACATCCTTCCGCACTCATGCATTAAACCATGCATCCCGCATAGCTCTTACTACACCATGCTCTCTACAGCAAGTAACTCAGAAGATGTATATCATACAAACTATCCTTTTGTTGTCAAAGAAGGCAAAACAATGACAGAAGCAGGAATTTCGACCTTAAAACTATGACTGTTCATTGAGAAAGAATCTGATAGTATTGAGCTCAGGCTTCAGATAGATTAATATTACATAAGGCATAAAGATTTTCAACATGGCATATTAGTTCTAAAAACCTAATAGAGACTCAAGCTTAGGAGTCATAATAGGACAATAGAAGCACTTCTCCTTTTTGTGAACACATTATTATATGGCTTGTGCTAACTGTAGCATCAAGCTTTTACAAGTGATAGAAGTGACTCACACATGGCAAGCATTGCCTAAATCAATGCACCATATATTAGTAGTACCTTGATCTTCCAAGAAGAAAACACCATGTAATCCCTTTGGAGTGTTCAATCCTCCGCAATACACAACTGGCAAGCTAGGAGGTAAAGATGCAATATGTTGTCAAGTAAGCAATGCCCCTCTTCTACGGGCACTAGACTCCTAGAGCAATATCCAAGGGAACCCATTTCCAGCATCTCTCCCTCTCCATGAAACACACAGCTAAGAGATAAAGATAACATGATTGAGAAAAGACAATGGGGCAAAAAATGCTCCGAGGAAACATATCAAGCGACAAAGATCTGCAGATGAAAAAGAAGACCAATGAACTCCAGGACATCAACGCCAAAAGAACTACAAGCGAAATGCTACAACACCATTTACTAACCAAGTAAATCCCCATAAAAAACAGCCGTTAATGTTGAATCCAAACCGTTCAGCAAGATTAAAAAAATGAAAAATTGCCAAGTCCGCTGCAGCCTTAAACACTAAAGCCGTAATTTTTTTTTCATACATTTTACTTCATCAACCACTTTGCCCTCCCTTGCTGGTCACTGAGAAGCATGCCTTATAGAAAATTCCATACTCAACTAGGTACTTAAGCAGCGGAAGACAAGTGAAACACACAAACTCCACTACTAACTTATAATTTCTGGATGAAGATAGCACATCAAGTTCATAAACTGCAATTAAGCAATTAACAAGACATTAAACAGGTCATATTCTTCAATCATCCACATTTTAGGCCTAAACTCAGCAATAAGCCAACTAAATGGGTAAAAAATTGATCAGACGAAAAGGAAAATCGCCACAATATCGCAAAGAGAGAGAGACTAACATCATTCTTGCCTTTCGCTCCGGTCCTGGTCCGTCGTCGTCGTCTTCATCTTCTTCTTCTTTAGCTTCTGATCATCTTCCTCCTTCCTTCATCCTCTTTCTTTCGCGGGCAAGAGAGAGAACAATTTTCAAAATGAAAAAAATGCCTCTTTTTTATTCCCTCTCTAGCACAAAGCGGAGGCAGATACGACCGAGGCTCTCACCTTCCGGTGGTGGCACGGTGGCCGGTTGGCTTAGGCGGCGGTTTGCCGTTTGTAGAAGAGACAGCGAGCGAGGAGCAGAGGCGACGAGTCGGCGGGGTCGGGCACGCGTGAGAGAGTAAAGGAGGAGTCAGCTGATGAGTCATAGCTATTGATGGGGCTCTTGATGCGACGGCAGAGGCAGAGGTGGAGAGGGCTCGAAACCCAGCAGCTGCAACCAGCGAGGCTTTTAAGGGAGTTGCTGCCGGAGGACCCAAGGCGGCAATCTCGCCAGTAGAGGCGAGCAAACGATTCCGGTGGTTCAACACGACATTTGAGGAGGCCTGCCGGAGGGAAGCCACGACGGTCGTGGCGGACCCGAAGCTTCGAGAGGAGATGAGGGTGTCGCTGGAGAGGAAGATGGTTTGGACGTGCGGGGAGTTCTATGACGCACACTAGGTCATCGTCAGGGGCGAAATGCAGTCACCGTCGCTGACGGCCTCGGCTGCTTCGTTGTTGCCGTCGTCTGGCTGAGAGAGGAGTAGGCAAGGAAGACCCGAGAGAGAGTTTCTTTTTGAAAAACACGTCGTCTTCTTCTTCTTCGGTTTGGGAATTGCAGGCGAGAGAGAAAAAGTAATATTCAAAAGAAAAAAAATGCTTTTTTTTAGATATCTGTCCCGCTCGAATGACGTGGTGTGATCCCAGCCGTCGGATCTAATCCGACGGCTGGGATTAAAACCTAGTCAGGCTATCCAAATCCCTTCATCCAAACCTGGAGGAGAAGAGAGCGCTTGTTCCTGCAGGTATTGAATGCAAGAACTTTTCGCTAGAGGCCCGACCAATGAGCGTGCTCCACGTGGATTAAAGTCATTAGTGGAAAAATTCCACGATATCTCCTCGTTGCAACCCTCTTCACGAAAACAAAAATGATGGTGGACGACGATCCATTGGGGGTAACATTCGTTTTTCAGTCGTTTAACACGTGTCCTTTGGGTTCCTGGTGGTCGGCTCGCCTGCTTGCTTGATAAATAGCTTTTTCCATTGGGGGCCCAAACTGTTCTTTCACTACATTGTTTGGGCCTGACCCGAACAAATAGAAACTGCCCAAGAACCGTTCCTCCGTGGCTTGGGCCTTTCCCGATTCTTATCATACTCAAGAATTCCCCTCCTAGGTTTTCGTCTTTTCTTTCTTCTCCATAAGCGGACGATGTCATTCTTCAGTTCACTTTGCAACTGATCTTCGGATCGATTCTAATTTCTAACGTCGTAATATCAAACGGATATTCTAACAACCATTGTGAAACTCTCGGCGTGGAAATCACCTACAGAGCCGTAACTAGAGAATGCCCAAACACAATGCATCTCCAATTGAATTACATGCTGTTAAACCTTGGGATGCCAAACAAACAGGTACAAGGATTCTGGTTGAACGAGCTCAGCATGAGCAATGCAGGCTTTGAGCAGCAAGAATAGTAGGGAAGAGAAGGAAAGAAATGCAAGGAGATGTTGAGATATTGAGAAGTTGGGGGGAGTATGACCCATGATGTGGGTAATTCCATGCTTTCAATTTTCTAGGGCAAGATTTATTTGGTGTCTTGAATTTCAAAGAAACCAAGCACTTACCTTTTCATGAATGGGAGCGTGGTTGCCTTAGTACAAAATTGTTGGAAGTTGCGGAAGCGTGTGTGGTTGATGTGTGTGTGAGATGTGTATTAGGAAGCAAGGGAGTGAAAAGGGAACAATATGCAACTTATATTATTTTGTGATTGTACAAAGGAGACATGTAGTTGTACTTACTCTAGATTACAACATTGGACACTCCTAACTCCTATTTATAGGGGTCCATAAGTTCTAGAGAATTCTACAACCTAGAATAATCTAGCAATCAAGGAAATTCTAGACTAATCTACAATTTTAGACTTTTCTACATATCTCTAGGACTTTTCTATATTATTCTAGTAAAAGCCCATAGAAATTGGATCAAACATTTCAACAAAAATCTTTTGTATTTTTTCAGTGCTCTCGAGTCTTTAGACTCGACAATTCTCATGGATACACGCAAACCCCTATGTCCATGTGCATCGGATAAGGTTATGCCTCAAAATGATCGGTATGGCTCCCGGATTACTCTAAGCAAGATACATGCACCTCGAATTCAAATATTACGATAAGATTTGACTTAAGGTGAAGTTAAGAAGAAAGAGCAGAATAAAATAGTTGAATTATACCGAGTTCTACCTCAATCTGGAATATATCTATCCTTACTTCATATGTGTAGTGGTTGGTTGGTTTCAATCTGAGATGTGTTGGGGTTACATCCATCGGAGCAAGGGCAAGAGCCACTCGTATCATGGAAATGGAGAAGATTGTGGAAACATGAAGGGCTTAAAGAAAGGGATTGCGCCTACATCCCAGTAACCATCCCAGGAAATCCTGCGAGTATAAGAGGGAAGAGAACACGGACGAAGAAGATGTGGTCAAGCTACGAGAAAACTTGAGCTTAATTTTCCTTTGTAAGTATTTTCCACCATAAGCAATGCCTTCCAATTTCAACCTTAGTTTTAGGGTCAGGATTTTTGTTCGCGAAGTTTGTGGTGAATGCCAGTGTTGTGTTCGTTCCGTGCACTCATCTGAGCGCCGATCTCTTTGTAACTTACAAGTCTATTTAATACGGATGAAGCTTACTTAGCTTTGAAATTAGGATGTGTTTGTTTGAGCGAAATGGTTTTTTTTTTTGAAATTTTCCTCGTTAAAAATGACTATCCACAAACACGCTCCTAATTCAGGAAAATGCTGAGATAAGCCTGCCGTTAGCTTTGAATAGGAGCGGCCAAACCTCAGCCACCCATCTTCAATGAGCTCATCGTCAAAATGCATGCTTACACGAGCCGTCGACATGAGGTAACGCAACATAAGCCGTCCGGCGGTTTTGTTCACGACGCCAATGGAAATGGTGATCTCGTGGGAGACATATGAAGAATTTGATAACTGTCTACTCTGAATTCTTTCTTTAACAACGAAGAACTTGATGTATGTATGCTTAGACTTAAACAAAATCATGTTGTTATTAGAATATAGAACTATTGAGTTATTGTCACATAGTAATCTGAGTGGTCTTTCAATACCATTGGCTATGCGTAGCCCCAAGACAAAATTTCGTAACTATATTCTATAATTGAATGCCTCATAACATGCTACATATTCTGCTTCTTTGGTAAAAGAGGCTATAAGTGACTGTTCAGCACTCTTCCATGAAATGACACCACCAGCTAGCAGATAGATATAGCTTGACGTAGATTTCAAACTATCTAGGCATCAGCCCAATCAGAGTCAATATAGCCAATGATCTCAAGCTGATCTAACCTCCGATATGTGAGCATGTACACTTTTGTTCTCTGTAAATACCGCAATACTCATTTGGGTGCTTTCCAATGGTCTACACCTCGATTACTCAAGTATCTACCCAATACTCCAGTTAATGTACGCAATATCTGGACGCGTACAAACCTGAACATACATTAGACTTGCAATCCCTTTTCTCATGCATAAGGAATCTTTTGCATTTCCCTTTTCTCAATATTATTCTTAGGGCACTGGTTGAGACTGAATTTGTCTCCATTAGATATAGGGGTGTCACCTGATTTGCAATCTTGCATGCCATAGCTCTTTTGTGATAATCCAAGAATACCTTGAGAGCGATCCCGGCGTATCTGTATGGCTAATACAAAAGAGGCATCACCAAGATCTTTCATCTCAAAATCCTTAAATAGAAATCTCTTGGTTTCGTGCAAAATCCTTATATCAATGCTGGCAAGCAAAATATCGTGGACATATAATACCAGAAAGATACACTTGTTCCCACAGAACTTGTCATATATACAATCATCAAGTAGGTTCACCTCAAAGCCAAATGAGATGATAACTTGAAGAAATTTGTAATACTATTGTCGAGATGCCTGCTTGAGCCCATAAATGGATTTCTTAAGTTTGCAAACCATACTCTTCGGGTCTCCCGACACAAGGTTTTCTAGCTGCACCATATAAGTTGTCTCATCAATGTTACCATTGAGAAACGATGTCTTTACATCCATCTGATGCAACTCAAGGTCAAAATGCGCCACTAATGCCATTATAATTATGAATGAGTCTTTAGAAGAAACCGGAGATAAAGTTACTTTATAATCGATGCCTTCTTTATAGTTACATCCATATGATGTAATCATTTGGCGCCGCACCTCTTCTTTCTCTAGTTGACCTCCTTAATGGCATAGGTTCTTGAGGTGATAGAGTTTGTTCTTCTAGAATAGTTTCTTGAGGGGAAGTTTCTGTCACATTGTCCAAAACTGTTGTGTCTTGAGCAAGACCATGAATGAGATAGGATCAATGTCGATAATAGCTATGGGAATATTAACATATTCCTCTTCAAAACCCAAAGTCTTTAACCTTATCTCCCCCCGCAAACTCATCATCCTCAAAGAACCGGACAATTCCCAACTCAAAAATCGACTTAGGTTGGGAGATCTCAAGTTAAGTAATACTTAGCAATCCATTAGCCGAACCCTAGGTGGTGTACCTTCGGAATGGTCACGATTCGTGACTTAGTTTTCACTTTTTAAACATGCAAAGTCAATTTCAAATGGAGTCGCCACTAATCTATTTATGTTGGGTCGATTAGAAATCCATGTAAAGTACTGGGAGCTGTACTTCACCCCTACGAACCAGAGATCATGAATTCGGGGACTTGATAACATTTGAGTTTTTACTCTCTAACATGCACGGTGATCACGCGGGTGCGCAAACATCAATGGAAATGCTAAACAAAATAAAATAATAGACAAAGATGACCTAATGAAGCAGATCAACAAAAAGACTATTCTTTTTGGGATTTTCATTTTTTTTCATGTGTATGCAATGCATGTAATGAAAAATTAATCCTATATGCAACTATCTTAATGCAAATCTAAATTGATTAATGAAGCTAATTATCTATAGTTAAATAACATCTATTTTAAACTATGAACTAAACCACATTAACCCCTAACTAAAACCTTATCTTAACTATGGATAATATTTTTAGAATATGAAAACTAAACTAATATGCAAATGCATGAAAGTCTAAACCTAATGACATGACCTAACATGGCTTATAACATGCAAACCCTAGATTAACTTGGACTAAATGACATGCTATTTAACTAAATGAATTAAATGACATACAAAAAGGTTTTTTATGCATTTTTTTATTTATTAAATGAAATTCGGAATTAATTAAACTAATTAAAAGGTGAAACCTAATCTAAAATGACTCCTAAGTTCCTAAATGTAATGTTCTACCATGCTATGAATTTCTATGCAATTCCTAAATGACATGAGATTTAGTATGCCTAATCTAAATGTTATGCAAAACCTAATAATGCAAACTAAGATGCAAAGACCATGCAATAATATCTAATATGCAATCTAATCAAGTAATATGGTATTACCTAATGTGAATGTAATATGAAATGTAATTTTATCTAATATGCAATCTAAACATGGAGTGCAACTTTTTGTATTTTATGAATTAACAAATGCAACTAAATCAACGGATCGTATCTCGGGCATGAGATTAGATCGGCTGACTTTCAGGTGGCCGCAAGTCATATCTCGAGCGTGAGATCGGACTATCGATCAATGCATATTACGAAAAAAAAAATTAAAATGAAATCACAATTAATAATACCTATCATCTAAAAAACAAAACTAAAAAAATGCATGAGCAAATCAAACATGATGGAAAAACATTTATTGCAGAGGAAAAAAATGTTTTTTTTATTATAAACGAAATTAATAAACCAAGAACAGAGTAATTAAAAACAAAAAAAAAAAAACAAAATCGGGTCAGACACCGAACCGGGTCGGCTCGGGCCTGACCCGTGAAGCCGCCTGGAAGGGCCCGCCTGCGAAGAGGAAGGAGGGTGGACTGGGCTCGAGATGGGCCCAGTCTGGCTTCTTTTTTTATTTATTTCTTTTGCCTTTTTTTTTCTTTCATGCGCGTGGGCCGACCCTTCTCCTCCTGTGCGTGCAGGCTTGTTCTCTCGGCCCAACCTGGCCTCTCCTCTGCACAGACTCAAGAGCAACCCAGCTCCTTTACACGCGACGGCATGCCCGGCTCCACGGCCCAATTCGTCCTGCACATAGTGGCCCAAACTCATGCGAGTCTTCTTCCTCGTGTGTCTGCTCTAACAAGTTGCAGAAACCAGCAAAGGGAAACTCAACCGCCTCTTGCTCGCGGTGAAGCCACAGTGAACGGCGTTGAGGAGAGACCAAAGTCGATGAAATTCCAAAGACTCTCAGCTATCGAAACCTCAAACCCACGAACCACAAAAATCACGCAGAACAAATCTCAAACAAAGTGAGCTCATTAAAACAAAACGTCGAACAGGTGAGGGGGATGAAGGAACTCGATTAACAGAGCAAAATAATGCGAGATCTAGAACCTAAATGCATCAAAACCCAAGAAAAACTGCAACCATCACTGCAGAAACTCGAAGACGGATCGAAACCATCACCACCCACCTTTAACCGAAATGCACTGTGAGGAAAATGAGCGTGAATCGTCGGAGCCGAGAATCGATGACGTCGCGGACGGGACTACCAAGCCAAGAATTGTCTATGGGTCACCGAATTAAGGTCCTCACGTACCCCTTCTCTCTTTCTCGAACTCTCAGTCTCTCTCTTTTTATTTCTCTCGGTTTCTTTCTGTGTATGTATCTCACTGAAGGAAGCTCTCTTGCTTTTCTCAATCTCTCTCTGACTCTCTCTGTTTTTGCAGAATAAAAGCTATCTGTGCATGTGTTTTCACCAAAGGAAGCTGGTCTCTCTGTCTCGCTTCATCCGAAGAGGGTCCCCCCCTTTTATAAGGGAAAAACAATATCATTCAAATCTTTTAGAAAATATTTGACCGGAGCCTTCTCTTGATTTGACATCATCTTCACATTTAAAGATAAACTCCATCCTATTTTGATTTCGCTAAAACTATGCCAAATATTTCCCAAAGAATCTATTATCTGCAATGTTAAATAAAATCCTAAAATTTAGGTGTCAACAGGTGCCCCTCTTTTGAAGGTGAGCTCGCAGAGGTTGCATTCAAAGACACAATGATACCTAAATTTTGACTACACAAATGCTATGCATGGCATGATAAATGGAAAGAAAGAGAAGCATACCTAAAATTACTTACCTGTCGATGCGGGATTGATCTTGATTTATTCAACAAATATCTAATCCCATATTCCTTGGAAGATGTGGTTTTTTTAGAATAAAATGTCTATTTGACTAACCAAATTAACATAATCAGATAAGTTAGCAAATAGTCATTCGCATCCAGAATGAAATTTTCAACAAAAGAGAAAAGACATCTAGATCCAAACTAAGATGTCATGGATAGACGCACATATGTCAGACTGAGACGACTATCAAGAAGGCTTGAAATACTCAGATCCAGATTGAGAAGACGAGAAATAAATGAGAAACAACTCATATCCAGAATAAGATGCCTCCGGATGTGGATTCCAGATACCCAGATCCAGACTAAGATATCAAGAATTGAAAATTAACCAATTGTCACTCATATGTCAGACTAGACGACAATTTGGTCAAGATAGATCAAAATACCCAGATCCAAATTATGGTATAACGATAATTCGAAAAACATTCATATCCAGAATGAAATGTTTAATGATTTGACTTGAGACATCCAGATCCAGACTGAGACGTCTAAAGCAGAAGGGTGAAGAACATTCATGTCTAGAATGAAATGTTCTATTACCCAGTTTGGGACATTCAAATCCAAATTGAAATGTCCTGAGCAAAAATTCAAAAGGATCGAAAAACACTCATATTTAGAATGAAATGTTTAACGATGGGTTTGAGACATCCAGATCCAGACTGAGCTGTCCAGAAGTTTTAAAAAGGGCGAGATATCTAGATCTTTGTCACAGACTCTCGATTCTTGGAAATTGATACTTACCTGAGGTTCCTTACTTGAAGGTCATGTTGATGGAATGAGACTTGAGCTATCAAGTTGTGTAGGGACACTGATTATGCCAAGTCAGCACAAAGACTTAGGTTATAAATAGCATCGCTTTCCTGCAAGAATAAAGCTCAAGAATATCGTGGAAATACTAAAATTCTCATAAAACAACCAAACTCTCTGGCTCTTAGGGGAGATATTGTCCAACACTCAAAATTATGCACATCAACAAGTCTTAATTTGAGGAAAATGATGAGTGAATTCAATAAAATGTCAAGTGATGATACAGTTAGAAAGGGCTTTCACTCGCTTTCATTGTAAGGCTTTTGTCCCGGCCATCGATACGGGCGCAACTGTATTACTCGTCTCACTATCATCATGTCGATAAAGCTCCGAGCAATCTCGCAGGCGGTATGACCTTACCAATCTGAGAGGTCTTTGATAGGACCGTAATTCGGGCTTGGTCAACGGCTAAGCAAAGGGGACTCTTCGAGCCAAGGCTTAGAAAGAATTGTATTCAACATATGTTGCCAGATTTACAAATCAAGAACCTTGCCAATGACATAGAAATAATCTTGCTCACACTTTTTCGAGTTAAGCTTAAAACATTAGGAACTTCACATTAATTCAAGTGCCCAAATCAGAAGATACTTTAAAGGAATGTAATGTTGGTTGGCTCAAGAGTGTGTATGGGATACAAAATTGGGAATTTTTCTTCAGACTCAACTTTCGAATCTCAGATTTTGCTTCACTGGGGATGCTACATGATGTCAATTTCACAAGATTGCCTCATTTAGCACACATTGGGAGCTGATTTTTTTTTTTTTGCAGATTTGAGCCTTTGGCTCTGACTTCTATGGGCATCGGCCTTACTTTTACCAGACACAATGCTTTTTCTTGCCCCTAAGTTCTTTCACTTTTCTTTTGGATTTGAGCATCGGCCTTGCTTTTACTAGGCTCATTGCTTTTCTCATGCCTCATTTTGCATTTTTTATGGACTTGACACTTGTATTGTGCTTTTTCTGATCATCCTGATTTTGACATGCTCTAGTGTAAGAGGTCATCATCGTTGTGGGTTTAATTTGAAACGAAATCACAGGGTCAAAGTGGCTAACAAAAGATAAAAGTGTTTAAGATGTAAGAATTAATGCTCTTTATCATCTCTAAGGCACTTGATTTAATACTCGATTTAATATGTAAAAGCAACACACGAAGATTGATGCAAGTGAAAGTAAGGAAATTTCTATCCATTTTTCACCTTTTAACATTAATGAAGCAAATGTATCTCCAATTTGCCCTGATGTGGGGTGGTTCTTGACTAGGGTAAGATGAAATGAAACTTCACAAACACTTAGGCTCAAAATGGGTAAGAAATGATCATTATAGTGTTTGGGATTGAGAAATGAACTGCCTTTCATCACTTTGGTTATCGTACCATTCGTGAGAGAACTCTTTGCCTTGCAAACATGGAATTTTTGTACGCTCATCTCACAACTGTATAAGTAAGGGACTGCTTATGGATAGGGCTTGCCTTTCGTCATCCCGATACATCTCATTTAATATTCTCAATCATTCATGGGATGTCAAATCAAGAAATTGCATCATTCGACATTTTATTAATTGAATCAAGCATTAAAAGGAAACAATCAGGGATAGTATTTCTTGAGAGCATATGCATTGACAGGTTTAGAAAATTCCCGTCCATCCATTACAGCTAGGATCAACGCATCTCCAGGGAGTACCTTCTTCACAATGTATGGCCCGTTGTAATTTGGAGTGAATTTACCTCTTGGATCGAGAATAATTGGGAGAATCTTCCGTAGAACAAGATCGTTTGCTTCAAAATGCCTTAGTTGAACCCTACGGTTGAATGACTTGGCTACCCGCTGTTGGTAACATTGACAGTGACAAATGGCTTCAAGTCGCTTCTTGTTAATCAAGTTCAACTGCTCAACCCTTTATTTTATCCATTCAGCTTCAGACAATTCCATTTGGGACAGCACACGCCATGATGGAATTTTCGCTTCCACAGGCAACAATGCTTCCATGCCATACACAAGGGAGAAAGGTGTCGCCCCTACAGATGCTCAAATCGAAGTTCGGTACGCCATTAGTGCAAAAGGCAACCTTTCATGCCAGTCACGGTAATTTTCAGCAGTATTCGCCAAAATCTTCTTGATGTTTTTTGTTGGCCACCTCTACTGCTCCGTTGATTTGAGGATGGTAAAGGGATGAGTTGAAATGTCGAATTTGGAATTCAGTAAACAAACCATCAACAAGCTTGTTGTTTAGATTGGTCCCATTATCAGTGATGATGGCCTTGGGGATGTCGTAACGAGCAATGATGCCACGTCTAACGAATTTCACTACATTTCGAGCAGCGACATTTGCATAGGAAGTTGCTTCGATCCACTTAGAAAAATAGTCAATCGAGACTAAGATAAATCGATGACCGTTCGACGCCTTAGGGTTGATTGGGTCGATGACATCCATCCCCCACATTGAAAAAGGCCATGGCTCAGACAACTGATGTAACTCATTTGGGGGAACATATGAAGAGATCTTCAAATAGTTTTGCTACTCCATCGAGTCTCTCATCCTAATCGGCTTGGCTTTCAGGGACCACGACATCCATGCCTCCCCATTTGGAGCGATGTCTCGGGAGTTGATATATAAGCTCGGGGGAAAAGAGAACCTTACGTGATAGTCGTAGCTTCTGTTTGGTCCTTTTAGAATATAAATCGCCTCTTCATGCATCATTCTGGACGGTCCTGGGAATGTTTCTCGAATACCAAGAGGCAATGTTTTACTCACCACGCGCTTTTGTGATTCATTGGTGGGTCCATCTATTCCATGGTATCCTAATCCAACCAAACGACGCCTCTAGGAAGATTGGATCGGATATCGGATCCCCTGACCTTCTCTACCAAGTCCTCCTCCAGGGACAAAACCATTTTGAGCCATAACCTTCCCCACCATGATAATAGCATCCGAGAATTCAGGCACTGGTGCGACTGATCATCGAGACTTGTGTATCATTGAACAAGCTCAAATGACCGATAAGTGGATTCAAAGCTATCTTTCGGTTCAACATATGGGATGGCAATCTCATGGTAAATTTGATGGTCTTTTTCAGCATGGACAATGACTAACTTGCCTTCGACAACAAACTTCACACATTGATGAAGACTTGAAGGCACAGCTCTAGCAACACGAATCCATGGACGGCCCAGTAGAAAATTGAAGGCAGTGGATATGTCCATTACTTGAAATAGGACGTTGAATGTTATTGGTCCTATTTGCACATCCAAATGAATCTCACCCATCACCTCATTCGTTCCATCAAAAGCTCAAACAGAAGTTTTAGCAGCATTGATCCTGGAGATGTCTACATCAAGGTGATGCAGAGTTGCCAAAGGGCAAATATTCAGGGCCGACCCGTTATCAATAAGACGCGAGCAACATGTGAATCCTTGCATCTGACAGAGATGTACAACGCCTTCGTGTGTCCCCTCACCTCAGCAGTAAACTCCTCATCAAAAAAGGAAATGAGATCCTTGATAAGTACTGTGCCTATGAAACCCTCCAGCTCACAATGATCAATTGGTTCGGGCACATGTATTTCACTTAGGACCTTCATAAGAGATTTCTGATGTTTCTCTGATGTTTGTAAGAGCTCCAGTAAAGAGATTTGCGCGAGCATTCCACACAACTGTTCCACCACATCATACTCGTTAGTTTTGATTATAGCGAGGAATTCTTTGGCCTCTTCATCGGTGACATGCTTTGGTGGTTGAGAATTAATTTGCCCATAAGCGCGTCCTGACCTTGTCACCAAGTCCACATCAAAGTCGTAGAACCAAGGAACCGCCTTGTTGTTACGGTACTCATAAGGTTGAGGTACCTCGATTACTATCACGGGTGTGTCTGTTTCTTTATCAGATGCATCTTCAAGAGGTGGCATGTCTTCAAGCTGGGGATCTAATTGGTTTTCAGTAATAGTAGATTCTTCAACCCAATCAATAACAATAGTTGATACGTTCTCAATGCAATCATCATGCACAACCACACCAACCTTAATACTTTCTTGGACCCTTCTCTTCACAACTAGCAATGGAAGGTTTTCATTAGCCGGATACTAGCTAGCTGTTACTAATCCCTGGTAAATATCATTGACATCGACCGTCAGTCTTCTTTTCCTTCCAATGTCAACTTCAAGACTTGATCGACCGATCTTGCTGTAGAGCTTGAGATTTTCCTTGATGTAGACATAGATGCAATCGTGGATGAATCCTTCTTTGGTCAAGAGGAAAAATCTTTCAAGTAAACGTCTAGGGATTTGGCTAAAGAGAGGATTTTGATTTAAGATGCAAGAATTCGAAAGGTTAATGGAGATAGGGAAAACCTTTTGAAATTCAACAAAATTTTGAGGAATGTGAAATTCAAACAAATTGTAGGTGAAAAAGCATTTATCACGTAACAATTCAAATGGAAAGTAAATATACATAGAATAACATACCTTTAATATACTAGAAATAGATACGAGTTACCTGGAGATTAAAGGAGAAGAGATTCGACCAAGCTAGAGAGACTGAGATCCATGATTTTATCTCATAGACTACAATGATAGAATGTTCAACTAACTTCGTATAAACTCAAACAGCCGTCGATCTAGAGGCTTGGTGAATATGTCTGCCAGTTGATTCTGTGAATGAACAAATGTAATTCGAACATCCTGCTTTTGCACATGATCTCTAATGAAGTGATGCCGTATCTCAATGTGTTTAGCCCTCGAGTGCATAATAGGATTTTTAGTAAGGTCCATAGCACTTGTCCTATCACCCCGAATTTCTTGATACCAAAGTCTTGCAACTGTTGTCTCATCCATAGAATTTGAGAACAACAACTTTCAAGAGCTACATATTCAGATTCAGCCGTTGAGAGGGCAACAGTATTCTACTTCCTTGATAGCCAAGATATTAGACGATTTCCTAGAAGTTGGCAAGTTCCAGAAGTACTTTTCCTGTTAATATTGCATCTTGCATGATCTGCATCTGAATAGCCTAGTAAAGTGAAGTTTCCTTCTTTGGGATACCATAGACCGAACTTTGAAGTAGTAGAGATATATGGTATAATGTGTTTAACAGCTGACATATGTGATTCTTTAGGATTAGATTGAAATCTAGCACACATACACACACTGAATAATATATCTGGACGAGAAGCAGTAAGATAAAGAAGTGACCCGATCATATTTGGATAGTTTATGATCAACTCCTTTTCCTTCTCATCCTTCTCTAGTTTGGAAGTAGTAGCCATGGGAGTGTCTGTCTTCTTGCAGTTAGACCAAACTTTTTAACAATGTCCTTGGCGTACTTTTCTTGATGAACAAATGTTCCTTCCTTCTGTTGTTTGACTTGAAGTCCCAGAAAGAATGTGAGTTCACCCATCATGCTCATCTCAAATTCATTCTGCATATCACTCGAAATCGAAAAATAATGTCATCTACATAAGTCTGAACTAGTAGAAAGTCTTTACCTTCTCTCTTGATGAACAAGGTAGTATCAACTTTACCTTTGTCAAAACCACTCTGGATCAGGAAGTTACTAAGTCATTCATACCAGGCTCTAGGTGCTTGCTTCAGGCCATACAAGGCATTCTTCAGCTTGTAGACAGAATTAGGATACTTTGGATCTTCAAATCCATGAGGTTGTTCAACATAGACTTCTTCTTGAATGAATCCATTTAAGAATGCACTTTTTACATCCATTTGAAATAACCTGAAATCATTAGAACAAGTAAAAGCAAGTAATAATCTGATTGCTTCTAACCTTGCAATAGGTGCGTAGGTTTCATCATAATTTATCCCTTCTTCCTGAGTGT
>JAGKPW010000403.1:15000-24561 GCA_019926035.1 Melaleuca alternifolia | reverse complement strand
CTACACGATTCGTTACAAACGCTTTTTGACAAGCAGTCGCCGCACTAGGTCGTGTGAACCAAAAACTTATTAATAGATAAGAACACATTCCAAGTAATTCCCAAAAAATATAAATTTGTATCAAATTCGAACTAGTAACTAATCCCAACATGGATTTTTTGTTGCCGTTGGAAAAAGTAGAAGTCCCACTCCTATTAACATAGGAACTGGAAGTGGAATGAAGGGGATAATCCATGAATATTGATATGTATATTCCATAAAAAAACCTTTTTATTTTTAATTAATTCTTTCTAATTCATCGGCTCTTATATCTTTTTATATATTCAATAAAAAATCAAGATATGGAAAACTTAAATAGAATTGTCTATTCCTAATTATTCTTTCTTCTTTACCCAATACTTCAAATATTCAAATCAAGAAGTTAAAATTGGTCAAATGATATGAATATGATAAATATACTATTTATATTTAAAATGAAATTATATTTAAAATGAAATAATACACTAATTCATTTTATTAATATTGAATAGTAAGTAAAATTTTTATGAAAATGCCGAAAAAATGCAATTATTATTACGTATTACGAAAATTTATACCCATAGAGCAAATAATTAAACTAAAATAGAGTAGTTAATACATTACTTTATTTTGATATAAATAATAGGATGGTCCATACCAAAACAGGGTCAATAAAAAAAAAGAACTAGTTTTTTTTTTATTAGTTTGTTTATTCATAATCATGAAATAATTCATGCTAGAACTAATTATCTTCCATTCGAAGAAAAGACACTTATTTTTCTTTGTAGAAAATGCTAGAATATCCCACACTTCTCTTTCAATACCAAGGAGAAAAAAATAGACTTAAAAGAAAGAAAAGACGAAATGACTAAGATGACTTTTAGAAAATCATGTCTCCTTTGATTAACTACTAATTTAATTCGAATTTTAAAATAAAAAAAATGTGTAATTGCTCTTTTCTTTTTCTTTTAGCTTGACCAACTAATAAAAAACTAAAGTAATTTGAGTAATTTGGAGTTTGTTAGGTAAGGATTGATTTTTTTGAACCTTTCGATATATTTTGTTACATGTATAAATATAGCACGACGAAAATAGACAGAGATATAAAAAGAAGAAAAAATGGAATTGTTTGACCAATAGATGTCTTTCACATTCAACTAGAGAAATGAATAACTTTTTCAAATTTTTCATGGCAGTTCCAAAAAAAACGTACTTCTATATCAAAAAAACGTATTCGTAAAAACATTTGGAAAAAGAAGGGCTATTGGGCAGCGTTGAAAGCTTTTTCCTTGGGGAAATCTCTTTCTACCGGGAATTCAAAAGTTTTTTTGTGCGACAATTAAATAGTCAAACACTAGATTAAATAATCTTAATCTGAAAATGATACTTAAAAAAAAAAGATACAAGGTTTTACTTTTTTTTTTAATATGTTTTATCCGATGGGGATTCTTATTTTCCTCATCGGTACACTTATCTGTCATATCATAATAAATAATTAAATTACAAAAAAAAAATTTTTATTATAAAAAAAAGGTCTAAGATCTTTAATAAAAATCACAGAGTTCTTGAAACTAATTGATTTAGTTTCCCATTTTTTTATAACTTTCTGGATCATTTTTTTTTATGAAAAAATATACCCAACTCATTTGAGAAAAAGTCCCTTTTTTATTCATTTCGTTAGGTATAGGTATTCTATACGAATGATGTGTCAATTTGGATTGATCAAAAACAGATCGTATGTTTATAAAGGAAGAATGATCAAGATATATCTTTAAAATAAAATTCGAATTTTTAGAAAAAACCTTTTGATTTTCTATCCTAATTGTTACTACCCTAACCCTACTTGAAATCAAAAAGGTAGGTTTTTGTAAGACAAGATGTTCAGTTCAGGCCAATATGGAATTCGTTTTCTAAATCCTAAATAAAATTCTTTACAGGACGAAAAACCAACCTAAGGCCTAAAGGTTAATACAAATCTCGACAGATAGTTAAATAAAAAAAATGGAATGTAACACTGTATTGTCAAATGATAAATGAATTCAAAAATGAAAAACATTTGAGTTATATCTTTATCCTTGGATTGAAGTCATAACTATTTGGTTACAAGATCTCCATTTTAGGAGAGCCTAAACTACGAAAACGTCTCTCTTAAATAAAAAATGGACACCTTCAATTTTAATTCAAAAATTAAATCAAATGAGAATAAAGATTTTTATGGGGAATGCTTCAATCCATATTGAAACGAAAGGAGTTCTTTCTCATCAATTTGCATGAAAATGAAAAAAAAATATTGAATTGACTCTTTCAATCTCGAAGATTAAATAATAATCGATTATTATTATTTCGAGTATGCCGCTATGGTGAAATAGGTAGACACGCTGCTCTTAGGAAGTAGTGCTAGAGCATCTCGGTTCGAGTCCGAGTGGCGGCATGGAATCTTCTAAAACAAATCGAATAAGTCCTATAATAATTTCAATTCCTGATTTCAATTCCGTAGGATTGGTTTACCCCACTTTTTTAATTAAATTAAAAACAAATTATGATATTCTCCACTTTAGAACATATATTAACTCATATATCCTTTTCGATCGTTTCAATTGTAATTACATTTTTTTTGATAAGCTTATCGGTCGATGAGATCGTAGGACTATATGATTCGTCAGAAAAAGGCATGATAGCTACTTTTTTCTATATAACAAGATTATTAGTCACTCGTTGGATTTATTCGGGACATTTCCCGTTAAGTGATTTATATGAATCATTAATTTTTCTTTCAATGAGTTTCTCCATTATTCATATGGTTCCGTATTTTAAAAAGCATAAGAAGTATTTAAGCACAATAACCGCGCCAAGTACTATTTTTACCCAAGGCTTTTCTACTTCAGGTCTTTTAATTGAAATGCATCAATCCGAAATAGTAGTACATGCTCTCCAATCCCAATGGTTAATGATGCATGTAAGTATGATGATATTGGGCTATGCAGCTCTTTTATGTGGATCATTATTATCAGTAGCCCTCTTAGTCATTACATTGCGAAAAGCCATAAGGATTTTTAGTAAAAAAAATAATTTTTTAAATGAGTCATTTTCCTTTGTCGAGATCCAATACATGAATGAAAGAAACAATGTTTTACTAAACACTTCTTTTTTTTCTTCTCCAAATTATTACAGGGCTCAACTGATTCAACAATTCGATCAGTGGAGTTATCGTATTATTAGTCTCGGGTTTATCTTTTTAACCATAGGTATTCTTTCGGGAGCAGTATGGGCCAATGAGGCATGGGGGTCCTATTGGAATTGGGACCCAAAGGAAACTTGGGCATTTATTACTTGGACCCTATTTGCGATTTATTTACATACTCGAACAAATAAAAATTGGGAAAGTCTAAATTGCGCGATTGTGGCTTCTATCGGCTTTCTTATAATTTGGATATGCTATTTTGGGGTCAATTTATTAGGAAAAGGATTACATAGTTATGGTTCATTTAATTTACATTAAGATCTAATTAAATTAAAAAAATCCTGACAAATCCAAACATAGAACAAGCCTATATAGAAATAGAAAAATAAGTAAGAATAGAAGATAAGAAAAAAAAAACTTCCTACTTCATGTAGGCTGTCGAGAACCTTTTGAATCACTATAATACTTGATTCAAAAAGTTTTCATAAAGACCAAAGACATCTGTTTACAATTCCAATTTTTTTGACTTAATAGAAAAAATACTTTTTTTATTGTACAATGAACAATATTGAAAATAATAATAGGATTACTTTTTTATTTTTTCTTTTATTGATGAAAACTATTGATAAAAATTATTAGATATGATAGCTTCGACCTTGTCAACAAATAGTGAGAGAACGAAATTTGGATAAATACCAATAGCTATTATTGGTAGAAGGATAGAGATGGAAAAAAATAACTCTCGCGGCCCAGAATAAAAAAAATAAGAGTTTGGAACATTAAAGAACTTGTATCCATAGAACATTTGGCGTAACATGGATAATAAATAAATAGGAGTTAATATCATTCCAATTTCCATTACAAAAGTAATTAGTATTTTTGGCATTAAAAGATATTGTTGGCTGGTAATTATTCCAAAAAATACTATCAATTCTGCAAGAAAACCACTCATACCCGGTAATGCAAGGGAAGCCATTGATAAGATACTGAACATCGTGAATATTTTTGGAAGGCGGATAGCCATTCCACCCATTTTGTCGAGATAAACAAGACGTATTCTATCATAACTCGTTCCTGCCAAGAAAAAAAGAACAGCGCCGATAAATCCATGAGAGATTATTTGTAAAATGGCTCCATTGAGTCTCGTATCAGTTATCGAGTCAATTCCAATAATTATGAACCCCATATGAGATACAGAGGAATAGGCTATTCTTTTTTTTAAATTCCGTTGACCAAGAGATGCTAAAGCTGCATAGATTATTTGGATTGCGCCTACTAGAATCAACCAGGGAGAAAATATAGAATGAGCATGAGGTAATAATTCCATATTGATCTGAACCAACCCATATGCTCCCATTTTTAACAAAATTCCGGCTAGAAGCATACAAGTACTATAATGTGCCTCTCCATGGGTGTCTGGTAACCACGTATGTAAGGGTATAATCGGTAATTTAACACCAAAAGCAATAAGAAATCCAATATATAATATTATTTCCAATGCCACCGGATACGATTGATTAGCTAATGTTTCCAAATTTAATGTCGGTTTGTTGGAACCATATAAACCAATACCCAGAACCCCTATTAATAGAAAAATGGAACCTCCCGCAGTGTATTTTGTAGCGGAATATAGACGTTTCTTTCCCACCGACATCGATAGAAGTAGATAAACGGGAATTAATTCTAACTCCCACATGATGAAAAAAAGTAAAAGGTCTCGAGAGAAAATGATCCTATTTGACCGCTGTACATTGCTAACATAAGGAAATAAAATAATTGGGAATCTCGAGTAACTGGCCGAGCCGCTAAAGTAGCTAAAGTGGTAATAAATCCCGTTAGTAAAATAGGTCCTATAGAAAGTCCATCTATTCCCAATCTCCAGTAAAAATAAAAAAAATTAATCCATTTATAATTCTCTGTTAGTTGGGTTAATGGGTAGTTCAATTGGAAATGATAACAGAATGTATAGGTAGTTAAAAGTAGCTCTAAAACACATATGCATATAGTATACCACCTTATTACCTTATTTCCCCTATGAGGTAGAAAGAAAATTAAAGAACCTGCGAATATCGACAAAAGTACAATTATTGTTAACCAAGGAAAATAATTCGTGGTAAAGACAAGATGCACTTGGACAAAAAAAACCCGTACTCAATAAATAAAAAAGAATAATATATTATCTATTTTGAGCATGGTTTTTTGTCGATAAAAAAATCAATTGTATTCAAAATGTATTTACGTGATTTTTTCTGGATCGTATTAATACGCTAGACCCATGCTTCGAGTTGTTTCATGCCATAAATAAACTCGAACGCTAAAAAAATCCGTTGGACAGGCGGATTCACAGCTCTTACAACCGACATAGTCCTCTGTTCTTGGAGCAGAAGCAATTTGCTTAGCTTTACATCCATCCCACAGTATCATTTCTAATACATCTGTTGGGCAGGCTCGGACACATTGAGTACATCCTATACATGTATCATAAATATTTACTGAATGTGACATCGGATCGATAAGTTTTTGAATGTTATCAATTTTCAATCTAGTAAACTTGTAAATGTATCATATATTTAGACACTAGATGAATCAATGGATTTTACCATAATTTTTTCTAATCAATCTAATTCCGGATTGATTCATGAGATCGGCCCAAGATACTTTGATTTCTTACGTTTTTCTCAAACCTACGTATTCTACATGCTAATTTGAATTGATGAATATTCTAATTTCTATAATTCATAATATATAATTAATTAATACTACTTATTTATTCAACAAATTTGATTGATTGATACGAATTGATTTTCTGTTACGATAAATTGACGAAACAATAGCTAACCCAATAGCTTCTTCGGCCGCTGCAATAGCTATAACGAAAATGGAGAAAATATCTCCTTTTAATTGTCGACTATCAAAAAAATCTGAAAATGTTACGAAATTTAGATTAACCGCATTGAGGATAAGTTCAAGACACATAAGGGCCCTAACCATATTTCGACTCGTGATCAATCCATAGATACCTATAGAGAATAAATAGGCACTCAAAACAAGTACATGTTCGAGTATCATTGACCAGCTCCTTATTAATTTGGATTCATTTCAATATGAACAAGAATTCAACGTATTCATTTGACTATTCAATTGACTATAATATAACAAGTACAAAACAAAGGAATAGATTGATATTTGGTAATGGATCAAAATAAAATAAAGAATTTATATTTTATACATGAACCATTTTCAAATAACATTGAAGATAAATGTATTTGATAACCGAAAACAAAGTTGAATTTAGATTGCTATTAATAGTTATAAAGATTTATCATTGAAGACAAAATTGTTTCAAGCACCGACAAAACCAGAAGACCCCTTGTTTCAAAGAGAGGACGGGTTATTCACATTTCATTTGATGGTCAGAGGCGAATTGAAAGCTAAGCAGTGGTAATTCGAAAGATTCCCCGGGGGAAAAATAGAGATGTCTCCTACGTTACCCTTAATATGTGGAAGTATCGACGTAATTTCATAGAGTCATTCGGTCTGAATGCTACATGAAGAACATAAGCCAGATGACGGAACGGGAAGACCTAGGATGTAGAAGATCATAACATGAGTGATTCGGCAGATTTGGATTCCTATATATCTACTCATGGAGTACTTCATTATACGATATAGATAAGATCCATCTGTATAGATATCATCATTTACATCCAGAAAGTCGTATGCTTTGGAAGAAGCTTGTACAGTTTGGGAAGGGGTTTTGATTGATCAAAAAGAAGAATCTACTTCAACCGATATGCCCTTAGGCACGGCCATACATAACATAGAAATCACACTTGGAAAGGGTGGACAATTAGCTAGAGCAGTGGGTGCTGTAGCGAAACTGATTGCAAAAGAGGGGAAATCGGCCACATTAAAATTACCTTCTGGGGAGGTCCGTTTGATATCCAAAAACTACTCAGCAACAGTCGGACAAGTGGGGAATGTTGAGGTGAACCAGAAAAAGTTGGGTAAAGCCGGATCTAAATGTTGGCTAGGTAAGCGTCCTGTAGTAAGAGGAGTGGTTATGAACCCTATAGACCATCCCCATGGGGGTGGTGATGTAATGACCGCGTTCGGGTTCGGTTCGCGATTTTGGCTAAACAGGAATTTCCCAGGGAAATTTAATAATTTCCCTTTTTATTTCGCGAAAATTGTGAAAGGCTTTGAATTTAATGAAAATTTATGTTGGAAAATTTATCTGGGCCCAAAAATGTCAAAAACTGCAATATAGGATTTTTCTAGAAATTTTCTGAATTTTTAGGAATTTTTAAAACAATTTTCCAATTTTCGGGAATTAAAAAATATTATTTTAATTTAAAATTCCAACCGGCCAGCGAACCGGCCGGCCCAGCCCGCGAACCGCCGGTCCGGCCGGGTCGGACCCGGCAGCACGCGCGCTGCACGCGCGCGGCACACGCGCGACACGTGTGCCCGATCTCCCTCTCTTCCTCTCTCCTCTTCTCTCTGGCATTCGGTCGAACAGTTGATGGGCATCCATCAACTGTTCAACCCGTCGCCTCAACAGCCACTGTGGCGCTGCAGCCACCCACCCTCTAGTCTGAAGGGACAGCCGGAAGGGACGACAGCCCTTGGCGGAGCAGCACGTGGCGCCGGCGAGCGGTTTTTCCAGCTACCACCCACCTGCTCCCACTCGGTATAAACCGAGTGGGCAAGCCACTTTGAGCTCGGATTTCTCCGAGCTCAGTCCACCTCTTGGGCTGCAGTGCCCTTTCTTCAACGCTGCCGGTGGTGGGCTCCGACTCGCCGTGCTCCGCCGCCGACGGCCCCCGATAGAGAGCCTCGCGGCCAGCCGCTTCTGGAAATTTTCCAGAAAGGCCGCGGCTTCAAGAGGTGAACCGCCGACTTCGTGGCCGTCTCCCCGCCAGCTCCGACCACCTCTGGCCAAGCCGTGACCACCGATTGATGCGCCGGAGGCTCAGCTTCCTCTCCCAGCAGGTCTCGAGCTTCGATTTGGTCGGAGAACGATGAACGGCGGCCAAACCCGAGAAAACCTCTTGACCCGACACACGACCCTACTCACGACCCGGAGTCGGGGTTCGCCCGAGAAGACGACCGTCGCCGGAGTCGTCGTCGGAGCCGTCGTAGTCGCCGTCGCCGGAGACAGAAGACAGTCGACGGGCTAGGCTGCCAGCCCAGCAGCCCAGGCCCAATCAGCCGGCCCAGCCGACCTGGCCCAGCCAGCCAGCCAATCAGCCGACTGACCCAGGCCCAGTCAGCCGGCTCGGTCCAGGTCTAGCTCGCGCGGCCCAGAAGGAAAAAGGAGAAGAAAAAAAAGAAAAGGAAAAGGAAAAAAAAGAAAAGGAAAAGGAAAAAGGAAAAGAGGAAGGAGAGGGAGAAAAAAAAAAAAGAAAGGGATGAAAAGGAAAAAAAAAAAGAAGAAAAGGAAAAGGAAAAAAAAAGGAAAGAAAAAAAAAAAAAAAAAAAAAAAAAAAAAAAGCAAAAAAAAAAAAAAAAAAAAAAAAAAAAAAAAAAAAACAAAAAAAAAAATAAAAAAAAAAAAAAAAAAAAAAAAAAAAACAAAAAAAACAAAAAAGAAAAGGAAAAAGGAGAAGAAAAAAAAGAAAAGGAAAAGGAAAAAAAAGAAAAGGAAAAGGAAAAAGGAAAAGAAAAAAAAGGGAAATTTATTTTTCCTTGGGAGCAACCAGGAGTACAGCAAAGGGAAATTAGCCAAGAAAACTCACAGGTGAGTGGACTCTAAACCCTTATTAGGCGCATTTACTGTTTTAGTAGAAAATGGGTAGAAATGGGTAGAAATGGCTAGGGCGAGTAGAACGGTTAGGATTCCTTGTTTACTCGTCAATTTCATTGATTAGTTAGATTGGTTAGCAGCATTGGACAATGGTTAATTGTTGACCACTTAGGTGGTTTAGTTCGACTTATGTCGACCTAGGGACTGGCATCCCACGTTTTACGATAAATGTCCTCGTACGTTTATTTGTGCTCAAGCGTGGTCAGAGTTGGGACCCCTCGAGGAGAAAGGAGGATTGGCTTGACACCTTTATTTGCTTGTGCTCAAGCGTGGTCAGAGTTGGGACCCCTCGAGGAGAAAGGAGGATTGGCTTGACACCTCTGTTAAAATCTTAGATTTGTTAATTCATTTATTCCTACAATTTAATTAAATTAGTCATTTATCATTAAATATCCTTTCGCTTAGCATTTGATTAACTTAGTTAATAGCCCTAATTGCTTTTCAATTTCATTAAATTATTATTATAATTAGTCGATTCTAGTACTATATTGTATATTTCAATTTTGCGACGCTCTTATTTAATCAATTATGCCTACATAAACTCCGTATAGTC
>JAGKPW010000403.1:0-10000 GCA_019926035.1 Melaleuca alternifolia | reverse complement strand
AGTAGGGGATTTATTGGTTATCAAATGATACATAGTGCGATACAGTCAAAACAAGATATTCTAGTTAGAAAAGAATAGATACCTCGGAGACAGGTAGACTCATCAACGGATTCTCTATCCTCTCTTTTACAATCGACTTAATTTATTTTAAAAAAGGCAATTTGGATAGACTGCCTCTTCTCGCTTATGTTATCCATTTTTTTAACCAAAAAAGACTTCTTGTTTGTATCAAAACAAATCGATCGAACCCCTATATATAGATAGTTTTTTTGAATGAAATCAAGTAAAAAAACGAAATTTAAGGAATAAAAATATAAGGAAGATAAATGGATCCGTTTCTACACGATCGAATTATATTTGTTCAATACACTGTTGTCAATATGAATAGTTAGAAAAGAATACAATAAAAAAAAAGTATAAATAGAGCAAAAAAAGGGGAGGGGAGTGGGGAAAGTATAGTAGAAAAAAACTTATACTTATACAAAGCTATATACGAATCACCCACACCCTCTTCTTTTTTATTTCATTAATTGACTTTCGGACGAAATTCTGGAAAAACAAACTCCCGCCTTCTTTAAAATATCATAAACAGTTCCTGTAGGTTGAGCGCCTTTTTCAAGAAAATATAGAATAGCAGGAATATTTAAATATGTTTGATTATTTATCGGATCATAAAAACCCACTTTCCGAAGATCTCTTCCTTCTCTTAGGGATCGAACATCAATTGCAACGATTCGACAAACGGCTCATTGGGATAGACATAGATAAAATAGAACCCCCCTAGAAATGTATACGAAGTTTTCTCCTCGTACGACTCGAGAAATTAGAAGATATGTCTATGTATCCAACTCGAATGTCAAATCGATCTAGAAAAGTATTAAATCAAATAAATTAGACTATGATTATTTAATACTTTTTTATTCTTCTTTTTCTTTATAAAAAAAATTATTTGTATTCTCAAAACTCAAGTTGAGTAACTCTGAAATAGCTCAAAAGAAAACCCTTAGGTATTTGATTTTTTGAGTGGTCTCTAACCCCTTTTTCTTTGTCTCATTCCGAATATATTTGGACTCCTTATTCTTGATCTAGTTGTCGAGACAATTAAAAAAAAAAGATATTTCCTTGTTCCAAAATTATTTTCTCTTTTCCTTGAATCATTGGGTTTAGACATTACTTCGGTGATTTTTAATTGTTTCAAAATGGCAGCAACATGCCCCTTTTTCTGATTTATTTCTATCAAAGAATCATAAACGGTCGATTCTCGCACGATACACTTTTGATCAAAAGTGTTTCACTAATTCCAACAAATTTTACTTTTTTGGATTTGAAACTTGCTCGAATTGGATCCTTTCAATTTAGAAATCGAAAATAGACTACACTTACGAAGTTGTTCCAACTTATTAATTGGAACTAACCCTAGATCCTTGCCCTGAGAAATGAATCAATACTTTCTACTCGAGCTACATCACATACTGTTTACACTACAACCCAAGACATGTCACGCCCCGGTTTCGGGGTCGTAGCAATTACTTCAGGATCCAATTAAATACCACACTTTTCAGGAAACGTTTTTTCATTCCATCAGCATCAATTTTACAATCCAAGATCGCCGTCAGTTCTAATACCAGAAGGTTCTTCAAAAAGGGTACACATCACAAGTACGGGAGAGGGGAGTGGTCCAAAAGAGAGTCATTCAAGACCTACGTACACTAGCACCGCTCAGCTATACACACAAAAGTTGCGGTCTAAGTTAGGGAAGACTAGGGCTATCCTAAGGAGTGGTCGGGGGCTTGGGCCAAGTCCTCTCACATGAAGGCTTCCCGTCGATTACCGTACCGTCCTCTGAATCGTCCTCTCCTTCGGGGTCTTTAAAGTCCGACAGGTAGCCCCCTTGCGGCACCTCACACCTCTCGTGCAAGAGTTCTAGTTCGGTTTCCTGGAACCCTGAGTAGACCTTCACGTGCTGGTGTGGGTACCAGATATCCCTCCTAGTGCTCCAGATCCACCCCGTTTTCCGGTGGAATTCGACGATCAGCCCGTCTTCCTGGACATCAGTGTCTATGACCTCTCCCCTACTCTGAGGAGCCTCAGGATTCACTCCTAGTTCGTACTCTTCCTCGTCCTCGGGTAATTCATCCGGTTCAAAGGGGACATCTGGCGGCAAGTATCCCCCGACGTCCTCCAGGTCCTCATCGGACCCCGGGTCTTCCATCTCCAGCAGTCGATCCAGCTCCTGGTCCCAATCCTCCTCCTGATCCTGAGGTCCGGCGCCTGCTGATCCTGAGCTTCCTCCTCCTCGGAAGGCCATTCCATGAGATGGTCCTCCACCGCCATGTTCTCCGAATCGGAGCTGTCCGTGTCCATTCTGAGGTCCTGGTGTGGTGGGGTGGTGGGGTGAGATTCCACGGTCTCAGTGAGCAAACCATAACCCTAGATTAGGATCATCCCAGTCCTAGGGTCCCTGGACGTTCCATCCCCTCTCAGTCTCCGGGCGGTAACAGGCAGAACTAGGTAAGACCTACCTTTAGTCTCACATCCCATGGCCCCACAATCGGAATATACTACTCTCCACTAATCGACAACCAATCGGGGTGTCTAAGCCGGGTCGCGGGGTATCGTCTAACTCAGCCATATAAATGAGCGAGATAGTAAATAAATTGCAATCTAAATTAAATAGGCGTGATCGAAATTACGGAGTAAACTATAAAATTTAAACTACTTAATTAGGCAAGGAAAAACATAATTTAAATGCATCTAAGTAAATGACATTAACGATAAATTAACTTTAATATAAAGCGGTAAAGGAGTGTAAAATACTACTCAACCGCCCAAGCTGCCAGTTCGAGTAAGTCCCAACTCTGATCGCAAAATTTCGGGGAATTCGATCGGACTACTCCCAGTCTGAACTGAGCACGAGTGTGTTCTCGTAATTTCACGAGAAGGGACACCCTTGACCAATACAAGTTGGCCCGACCACTAATCGTGGTCCAAACAAACAATCCTTTACTCGACTAGGCTAATAGATAAACCAAGCATGAGGTCCAATTCTATACGAATTGCAGTTTACGCTTAAACCAATTCTAATCGCCCTAGCCGTTCTAATCGCCCCAAATTCTACCCGCTAAATTCTACTAAAACGAAGATGCGCCTAATAAAAGGTTAGGATCCACTCACTTGGAGAGTGTCCCAACAAGCCTGCTGCTGAGCTCCTCCTCCTTTTTTTTTTTTTTTTTTTTTTTTTTTTTTTTTTTTTTTTTTCGGGTCGGGCCTTCTTTTCCTTTCCTCCGGGCCGGCTGAGTGGGCCTGGGTTGAAAACTAGGCCTGAAAGTGGGCCGGGCTGAGCCTCACGGGTCGGGCCCACAAGTTGGGCCCGCGGGGCTGCTGGCCGGGCCGGGTCGGCTGGGCCTTCGGGCGTGGCTACTGGGCCTGGTCAGTGGCCCGGTTCCTCCTCTGCTGGCCTGGTCAGTGCACGGGCCGGACGGGTCAGGCACGGGTCGTGCATGGGTCGGCTCGGATCGGTGCACGGATCGGGCGGATCGGTGCACGGATCGGACGGATGGGTCAGGGATTGATTTTGGCCAGGCCACGGACCGGATCAGCTGGGTCACGGATCGGGTCGTGGCTGGGTCACGGATCGGGTCGTGGCTGGGTCACGGATCAGGTCGGCTGGGTCACGGATCAGGTCGGCTGGGTCACGGACCGGATCGTGGCCCCTTCCTTGCGGTTTTCCGGCTGGTCGTGAAGGCTCGGAACTCGCCTCCGTGCGTCGGCCTGGGGTCTCGTCGGAGCTTGGTGTTGGTCGGTTCGGGGAGCCTGCGTCACGACGTGTCGAACGGCGGCGGTGGCTCGGCCTGGGGTGGCCGGAGCACGGCGGGGCGGCTCCGTGAAGTCGGCTACTCGCACACGGTTCTGGCCTTTTTCCAGAAAAGCTCCCGGACGGCTGGTCGCGAAGCCTCCTGCAACTGGCTGTTTCCGGCGGCTCGCGGCGAGGCGGCGGCGGAGGTCGGGGGCGTTCAGAAGAGGGAGTCACCAGCTTCAAGAGGACGCCAAGAACGCGTGGAGAGGAGGCCAGGAACTCGGTGAAAAACTTCCCCGAAAACCCTTGCCCACTCGGTTTTAAGCCGAGTGGGGTGGGTGAGCGTGACCGGAAAATCCGGCCCCGCCGGCCACGTGCCGCCTCCCCCACGGCCGTAGTCCCCTCCGACGGTCTCCTCCAAGTCAGGGGTGGGTGGCTGCAGGGCTGATTGGCCGGTTGAAGCGACGGGTTGAACAGTTGATGGACGTCCATCAACTGTTCGACCTAATGCCGCAGAGAGAGAGGAGAGAGGGAGAGAGGGAAGCCGCGAGGCGCGTGCGGGGCACGTGCCACCCGGTTCGACCTGGTCGGTCCGGCGGCGTGCACGGCCGGACCGGCCGGTTCGCTGGCCGGTTTGGGATTTTTAATTAAAATAATATATTTTAATTTCCGAAATTCGGAAAAATAATTTTAAAATTCTGAAAATTTCCCGAAAAATTCCTGAAAATTCCCAAATCGAAATTTAAAATGTTTTGGGCCCCAATAAAATTTTAAACTTCAAATTTGCGTTAAATCCAATATTTTTCCAATTTCGCAAATACCGGGGAAATTATCCAATTTCCCGAAAAATCCCAATTTAGCCGTAAATTGCGAACCGGACCGGGCACGGTCGTTACAACCTACCCCCCTTAAGAAATTTCGTCCCCGAAATTTGCTGCTTCTAAGTCTTCAAACAGTAGAGGGTGTTGTTGTCGCATGAGCTCTTCGCTCTCCCAGGTTGCGTTCTCTGAGCCGTGATGTTCCCATACCACCTTGACCAGGGGTATAACCTTGTTCCGGAGTTTCCGCTCCTTCCAATCTCCAATCCTGACTGGCCTTTCTTCGTAGGACACTTGTCCATCCAGCTTAATGTCTTCGTAGCTTAACACATGCGAAGGGTCGGGCTCATACTTCCTTAGCATGGAAACATGGAAGACGTTGTGAATTTGTTCCAAGTTCGGTGGTAGGGCCAGTCGATAGGCTACCGGGCCTATCCTCTCCAAAATCTCAAAGGGTCCCACAAACCGGGGACTCAGCTTGCCTTTTTCTCCGAAACGATATCCCTTTCTTAGGCGACACTTTTAGGAAGACATGTTCTCCTTCGTCAAATTCCAAGGGCCGTCGCCTTCGATCTGCATAGCCTTTTTGTCGGCTCTGAGCCGTTTTCAACCTCTGTCTAATCAACTTTACTGCTTCCTGCGATTGCTGTACCAGTTCGGGTCCCAAAATTTTCCGTTCCCCGACTTCGTCCCAACATACCAGAGTCCTGCAGGCTCGTCCATACAAGGCCTCAAAGGGTGCCATCCCTAAGCTTTGTTGAAAGCTATTGTTGTAGGCGAACTCCACCAGAGGTAACTGACTTTCCCATCCTCCCTTAAAATCCATGACGCACGCCCTCAGCATGTCTTCCAGGGTCTGGATGGTCCGCTCAGACTGCCCATCAGTCTGGGGATGGTACGCCGTACTGTACTGTAGTCGGGTACCCAAGGCTCCTTGTAGGCTCTTCCAAAAGTAAGCGGTGAATCTTGGGTCACGGTCGGAGGTGATAGTTACCGGCACACCATGCAGTCTGACGATCTGGGTCACATATAAGTCTGCCAACCGGTCCAAGGGAAGGTTCTTTCGTACTGCCAGGAAGTGGGCAAATTTGGTCAGTCTGTCCACTATGACCCAAATCATATCGTGACCCTTCTGGCTTCTTGGTAAGCCGGTCACGAAATCCATCGTGATATGCTCCCATTTCCATTCTGGGATTTCCAAAGGGTTCAAAAGACCTCCCGGCTTACAGTGTTGTGCCTTCACTTGTTGGCACGTCAGACACTTGGCCACGAATCTTGCCACGAATCTTGCCACGTCCGCCTTCATCCCGCTCCACCAGTAGTGGGGTCTTAGATTCTGGTACATCTTGGTGTTACCAGGGTGGACACTGTACTTACTTCGGTGTGCTTCGGACAGGATTTCGTTACTTAAATCAGGATTATCAGGTACACAAAGTCTCCCTCGGAAGCTCAGGACTCCATCCTCCGAGACCTGGAAACCAGGTTTCCTTAGTTCCCCTTTGGTCCGTAAGATGTCCAATAAGGAAGGGTCCGAAGATTGTAGATCTTTAATCTTGGTCCTGATTTGAGGTTCTATCCTTAAGGTGGCCATCAAACAATTCAGGTGTCCAATCTCAAACCTGAACTCCGAGTTTTGTACCTTCCCGTGCAGTTGCCATTCCTTGGCCAACAATGAAGTCAAAGAGGACTTACGACTAAGCGCATCTGCTACACGATTCGCTTTTCCTGGGTGGTACAGGATTTCGCAATCGTAGTCCTTCAGGAGTTCCATCCATCTCCGTTGTCTCATGTTCAATTCCTTCTGAGAGAATAGATACTTGAGGCTTTGATGATCTGTAAAGATTGGAAACTTTTCTCCGCACAGATAGTACCTCCAAATTTTGAGCGCGAAGATCACTGCGGCTAACTCCAGGTCATGCGTTGGATAGTTTTGCTCGTGGGGCTTCAACTATCTCGATGCGTAAGCTACAACTCGACCGTGTTGCATTAGAACGCACCCAAGACCTTGATATGAGGCGTCACTATAAACTTCATAACCACCTGGTCCTGTAGGAATGGTCAGGACCGGTGCAGTGGTCAACTTCTCTTTTAGTGCTTGAAGGCTCCTCTTGCACTTTTCCGTCCATTCGAACTTCTTATCCTTCTTCAACAAGCTTGTCAAGGGCAGGGACAGGCTTGAAAATTTCTCTATAAACCTTCTATAGTACCCCGCCAGACCTAGGAAGCTACGAACTTCCGTCACTATCGTAGGTCTCGGCCAATCCATCACCGCCTCAATCTTTGCAGGGTCTACGGAGATTCCATCTCCCGAGATCACATGTCCCAAAAAGGCTACGCGATCTAGCCAAAACTCACACTTACTGAACTTCGCGTAAAGTGCATGTCTTCTTAGTGCCATAAGTACTATCCTTAGGTGCTGCTCGTGTTCTGCTGAACTCTTTGAATAGATCAGTATATCGTCGATGAAGACTATGACGAACCTGTCCAAGTACTCCCTGAACACCCTGTTCATCAAATCCATGAAAACAGCTGGAGCGTTGGTTAATCCAAACGGCATTACTGTGAACTCGTAATGTCCATAACGAGTTCAAAAGGCACTCTTCGGGATATCCTCCTCTTTAATCCTTAATTGGTGGTATCCCGTCCTCAGGTCAATCTTCGAGAAGACCTTGGCTCCTTGCAACTGATCAAATAAATCATCAATCCTGGGTAACGGGTATCTATTCTTGACTGTTACCTTATTCAGTTGTCGGTAATCAATGCAAATTCTTAAGGACCCATCCTTTTTCTTTACAAAGAGGACTGGCGCACCCCAGGGTGACGCACTTGGGCGGATAAATCCTTTATCCAGTAGTTCTTGCATCTGCACCTTTAACTCCTTCAACTCTGAGAGTGACATCCGGTAGGGAGCCTTAGAGATCGGTTCCGTCCCGGAAGGCACTTCGATAGCAAACTCTACTTCCCTCTCTGGGGGTAACCCAGGTAGTTCCTCCGGAAAAACGTCGGGAAACTCCCGAACTATAACGATCTCCTCTAACACTAGTCCTTCGACCGTCGTGTCAACAACACTAGCTAGGTAGCCTTGACAGCCATCCACTAACAACCGCGTCGCTTCCAAAGAAGAGATAATTGCGGTTGAAGGTCCGCCGTGACCTCCGAGGAACTCGTAACTCGAGTCCTCAGTCGGGCAGAACCTTACAAGTTTCCTAGAACAGTCCACCGTAGCTTTCTGTCTAGTCAACCAATCCATGCCAATAATAACATCATAATCACGCAATTCTAAAACCGCCAAATCAATCGAACTTCTAACTCCGCTGAGCTCTAACTCGCAGCCCTTGCATCCGTTAACGGATAACATGTGAACATGCAGAGGCGTCGAGACATTCAGAACAACAGCTAAGGGTTCCACATGCAACCCTACTAACTCCACAAAACGCTCAGCGACAAATGAGTGGGTAGCCCCCGTGTCGAACAAGGCATAAGCAGGACTGCGGTGTAAGGAGAGGGTACCTGTTATGACTCCTCCCGAGTTCTGTGCTTCATGCCTAGTCACCGCATAGACTCTTCCCTACGCCGAGGGTCGGTCCATCAAAAGAGGCGGCGCTAGGCCTGCTAGCTGCCCGACCTGCTGCTGAGGCTGCGCTCTAGGAGCGCGCTGGGGACAATCACGGACCATGTGGCCCAGCTGGCCACACCCGTAGCATCCCTCGCTCTTCGGGGGATAGGGTCCCGGTTGGTGCGTCTTTCCACACTGTCGGCACCAATTCCCTTGACGAAAGGGGGGCTTCCTGACTCCCCCGTTTCGTATAGCTGGAAAGGGCTTCTTCACCCCTGCTGCCGGCTTCTTTTCATGCCGAAATCTACTAGCATCTCTACCCGCGAATGCTCGCAATCCAGACGCGGCTACTCTCTCGTTTAGGTCCTTCTCGACCAATTGAGCCCTTGTGAACACCTCCTTGTAATCCCGTAGGTTGAAGGGAGCAAGCTGGGATTTGATTTCGGGTTTCAGCCCTTCCCGAAATTTCTTCGCCCTGTCCACTGGATCGTCGATCAACTTCTTGCCATACTTGGCCAGGGCGGTAAACTGTGCCTCATACTCCCGCACTGTCAGGTTATTCTGCCGCAATCTCTGAAACTCGGCGAGCTTCGCGTCTCTCTCTGCCTCGGGGAAATATTGCTCGTTGAAAGTTTCAACGAAATCCTCCCAGTTAGGTACTGCGCCTCCAGGAAAGGTGATACCTCTGGTGACCCTCCACCAATGTCGGGCATTCCCCTGTAGTTGATACACCGCGAGTGTCACTCGATCTTCGTTTGAACACTCCATGACCTCAAATATCTTCTCAAGCTCCAGCAGCCATTCCTCTGCTGCTCCAGGGTCTCCCATTCCGGTAAAGATGGGGGTTTCAACTTTAGGAATTGTCCGACCTGCCTCTGTTTCCTCCTCTCCCCATTCGTACCATCAGCCAAAGGAGCAGGGGCCGGAACCTCAACTTCCTGCTCGTCGACTCGCACGGCGGATCCCTAGGCCGCGGCAGCATTCTCATTCCGTACGGCAGCTAAGGCGGCATTTACCGCAGCTGCGATTGCGGCGTCCTGATTTCTTGCTTGCTGGCGGACCTCCTCCCGCAGATCCTCCACCGTTCTCACGAGTCCCTCAACACGGGGATCTTCTTGGGGTTCATCCTCCCCCACCCCGAAGTGACCAATCGTCGCCCTTCTACGCGGAGGTCTCCCCCGTGGTCTGACCATCTGGTCTTCCTGTTACAGCATCACAATGCTTTTGACACTCCTTGAGGAATTCAACAGGGGTAAGCACTACAGCTAGATCTACCAAAATAGATCGTTTAAAAACACCCTATTGACCTCAAAAGGAGACATAGTATCGCATACTATGACAGTGTTGGAAACCACCATCAACACTCGGTGTTGGAAACCACCATCAACACCCGTCCTATCCTCGTAGGACAACACGACCCCACGGGTCCAGTCGAAACCTCGTCAGGAACTCGACTCCAGTGCATCAGTGGCCACCCTTATTCGGTGCCACGCACTTTCGCCACGCAGGCGGTGACAGAAACACCACACCTTCTCAAAAGGGGGATCATTGTCACAACAGCAGAGGCCCAGCCTCGCCACGCCGATCAACGGCCACGTGCCCTCTGGCACTACAAGTCCAGATTCGGCCTTGCTGCACACGTTCTAGACCGTGCCAACTTAGCTAAACCAGACGTCACGTCACACGCCTGACCTCGCCCTGTGCGTCCCATACCGCCCAGGTCGAGTCCGGCGTAGACCAAGCCCTATGGTCTCTAGCCAATGTTCGGCCTTGCTGCACACGTCCCATACCGCCCCGGTTTCGGGGTCGTAGCAATTACTTCAGGATCCA